>CM019067.1:128937737-129275237 GCA_009667805.1 Leptobrachium leishanense
AGGGAGCTCTTAAGTGACTTTAGACCGGGGGAAGGTTTGATGGCGTCTGGGAGGTTATTCCATATTTGTGGTGCTCTGTAGGAAAATGAGGATCGAGCCACTTTCTTTTTGTATTGTGGTACTGCAAGTAAGGTGGTGGTCCTGGATCGGAGGTTATAGTATGAGGGAACTGCTGGGGGAAGCAGCCTTTTAATAAACCAGCCGAATGAAACCAATCGAACAGCAGGGCATTTTGACAACTTTTCACTGCTGTTCGGTGTTCTCTGAATAGATTAACCATTGCTTCTCTATGGGGATTTCACTGCCTTCGAACAGGCACCATACTTACTGGCAGTTCGCCAAAATTTAGCAAACGGTCTGTTCTCTGAATAGCCAAATGGCCCCGAAATTCCCTGTTAGGTGCCATTTTGGGGCCAGATTGGCTCTCTAAATAACCCCTGTAGTATTCTCGCAAAGAAGTTCTAGCAGACCGTGTAACACAGATGTGCCTGAACTTCTTGGGTGCCATGATCAACCATTATCATGTTTTGTTTGGCCCTAGCTAGTTTGGATCACAGCTCGTTCTTCTTCAGGGAAGCGCAAATTCACGTCTCTGATACAAAGTATAGGAGACAGAATTTCTATTAAGCTCGCACTTACAGAGCTTGCGTCTTGGTTGTAATAACTCAGGAAGATTTTAGGTTAACGTCTGGGACGATTTTCGCGCACCGCTCCAGATGTTAGCATATCGTTCCGGTTGGAATCCGGCCCATAAACTGTAAACTTCACATAATTTGGAGTGATCTAAAACTAATAATTCTGGTCAACATAGCCTGTTTGGAATCATTGTTTTAAATTGTGTTGAACCACAGGTTTGACAAATTTAAGCCCAAAGCTATGAATTCTGGGATTGTCATAATTTAGTAAATAAACACCTTGGGCCCTATTTCACGGTTGGTACAAATTTAACCAGAGCTGTTGTAAACTTAACGGGCCCTAACGCAAACGTTTGCGTGCGCGCAAAAATGCATTAACGCGAGGGGCAAAACCTTTTGCGCAGAACGTCATATTACAAAGTCAACACAACAAACGCGCGTAATCGTCTAATGTGGATGGACCTGCGTGAACCCTTTGCGAGCGTACTGTACTGCGCGCGTCCTATAACTAACATTGTGAGCGCAAATGTGTTTGTGCACTGGTACGCGGATGGTATTACAATCTATGCACAGTTTTTAACGCACAACTTTTGCGCGTATAATTTTAACATCTTTGAAAAGCTGGTGTTAATGGCAAATCTGAACGTCCTGGCCGAAACCAAATACACCAGCCCGAAAAAAAATAAAAAAATACAACGAAGTATAGTTACACATTCTACGCATACCCAAACAATAAAATTGAGAAGTTGTGCGTGTTTTTTTTATTGCTGCAGCATATATACTCAGATTGACTTTGGCAGAAGCAAAAACCTAACGTGAGATATTTGTGGTTCTTAATTCTGATTGGCTGAATCGCGTGAAAAAACTGTCTGCACACAGTTTTCTGAGCGCAGCGTTAATGCACATTTTTGCGCATCCGTTTTACGCGCGGTAGTTTTTGACGGATGAAAAAATGTGCAAGGATTGTAATACCACCGTTAATTTACGCTCGTTAACATTTAACGCTTCATGCAAAAATTCACACGTTGCGCGCGCGTTTTTGCATGAAGAATGTAATAGGGCCCAACAACTCCATATACTTTAATGGCTTTGGTTACGTTTACACCAACCTTGGAATAGGTCACCTTAATTTTCATATCAATGATATTGGGGAATAAAATCTTCCAATCTAATTGGATTGGCAACACATGTCGTCCTATTGACGGTGACATGGCTGTTTTTTTAAATAAATCTAAAGAAAGAATTTTATTTCTGTATGAGAACTGTTTCAGTTAAGTGCTTCAGAAGATCTCCTGCAGTTGGGACAACTGTTTATATTGTATGTGTGTGGTATTGGTTTCTGTTCTTTCCCCTTTCTAAGAGACTCTTTTATTTTTCCGCTCACAATAAAGCACATAATAGCCGGGATTATCTAAATTGTAGGTGATAACAGACGGGGGTAGTAGTGAATGATGAAGACATAGGACACCCACATATGTATTAGTTTCATATGAATTATTTCTCGAGGAGCTGATGAAAACTAAATAGGAAGGACAAGAATGTGATGAATGGACAGCGTGTGAAAGATTACAACAAATGGCAAACAGTTTAAGATGTGAGCCGATACAGTAGGAGCCCAGCCTTCCCCATAACATTCATCATAATGCATTATGTATCGTTTTGGGAGATGGCATAGATTTGTCATGTATGCAGCTGAAGCTGTTAATTAACCCGATTGTAATGTAGCTTGACAGCCTCATACCATTAAATGATAAGTAGCTCTGTGCCAAACAAATGTGGGCTGCACGCATCCATCGAAAAGCAATACATGAACTTGCACATAAAAATGCAGGGTTAACCATACTTTTGTAATGTAATCACTGTGGTTTTTATAAAATCCACACTGGTGTAGCTGTCATTGAGTGTCCTAGCTGTGAAGAAGAAAACATGAAGCAAGATTTTATTATTTGGATCTTGGATTTGTGATTAAAGAACCAAGTGTCACATTACCAAAATTTTCCCTTGGCATTGATTACACGATGCTTAGTATAGGTATGTGGATTCATTAATAGTGTATAGTAATGGGTGTACAATATTACTTAATATTTATGTAATACACTATTATTTGTAAAACTGGCCTGAATACGCGTAAAAGTATCAGTATAGAGTCTCGTCATCGGATTTGCATTGGTTGTCGTGCCTTAATACTGTTTTCTGTCCCATGGTGCATTCTGTCAGACAATAGTGAGGAATTGTGTTAGATGTGCTAACCCAAAGACCTCAGATACATAAAAGGATACACCAATTTAATTAAACCCTGTTGAACTGGCACCATATTTACCGTAATGTATAGCTTTAGCTTGAAATCTCGCCTTCCTTCAAAAGCCAGGGTCTACTTCCACAGTTTCCATTTCTGACGACCCTTTTTCTGTTGTAGTGAAGCAACATACTTGGGCATAGGGCCAATTTAATGCTTCCTAGGCTGCTGCATTAAATGCAATGGCTGGTGTGGAATGCGCAGAACTGTGCATTCCCAACCTAAACCCCAGATGACAGTCCAGTGTGGGCTGCTCGACATCATTACAGTCTGGTCATGGTGGCTAGAGTATCCCTTCTAAGTTTTGAAAATACCATTTCATATGCTATTGTATTGTTTTAACAACAAAAATTGTGTGGTTCTTTTTCTTTCTTGGTTTTTTATTAATGAGTTGGCTTGATCTAAATTTTATATACGAGGTTAGGATGGGTATTAAATATGAAGTAACTGCTCTCTGTAAGTTTTGTGAGGGTGTTACCACGTGGTGTTTGTAGGATTGTGCACATCAATTTTTTTCAATTTGTCAAAGCGTTTGTTGTGTAAGTTCCATTTCTAGACAACTAAATTTAAAGGAAAGTTTTGCAATACATTATCTGACCACTGGCCTTCTACCCGTGAGATAGTAAAATGGCGAATATCTTTCTCTGGATAAGGATCTTTGGTCAGGCTGCCGAAAAGCTATTACATTAACAATGAAGAATAAGTAAATTTTTGCAGCAGAAATCTAGAAAGTGCAAAACTGTGTCATCTTGGCGAGGATACAAAGCAATATCAAAGTAAGGAAGTGTGAGATATTGTGTTGTGTTGTATTGGGACTCAGAAGAGAAGGTTGTGGGGAGAATACTGAGAAACACAAACACCGTTATGGAAGGAAGATGGCAAGGATAAGCAATCCCAGGAGAATTAGAAAGGCATTCGGATGACCATTTGATGAAATAGTTAGACTGGATTAACATAGCATAAACTTCAAGAGAAGTCAGATCTCTTCACTTAGGATGTAATAATGTTCTCCTGATAGGGTTATTCTAAATATGCATACCCCATTTGTAACAATTATTCCAGTAGGTAGTTCCGTTGACCTGCATATCTGGATACATATTGTCCTTCATATAAGGGTTATTCAGAGAGCACTGAAATGTCACCGCCATTTCGGTGCTCTCTTGTTCGCCACGTTCCAGCGAGTTAAATTCGCAGACCCTGTGGCAAATTCAACAGTCACTGCAGCCCCCTGAAGTGCGCGAATCAACCCGCCGATTGCATCCTAAAACAGCCAAATCGATTCGGAAACGCTGCGAAACCACCGAATTGATTCGAAAAAATGACGAATCAATTCGAGAATCTGCCAAACACAGCCGCAAAACTGCTGAAAAATGCCAACTACCTGCCGAACAGACCACCAAATGTATCCTCACAATGCGAACAGACCGTCGACCAGCTGCCGAACAGGGTAAAAATACAACGCAACTTTCAAATGCGTTTTAAAAAAAATACTTGAAAATGTTTGCAGTAATATGAGGTCCCATGAATAACAATAAAAAATGTCTGACAGAATAAAAAAATGCAATGTGAAAAATTGGAATCAAAAAATGCCTCAAAATTTTCTAAAAGACGGACTTTTTGCTGCAAGTGAAAAGAATAAATGGTTGAATAAATATTTAAGAAAAACAGGGAATTTGTTTTACATTGAAACCTATGGGATTCGCCTGATTAAACCAGTCCAATGAAACCACTGAAAATCGGGGCATTTCACTGCTGTTCGGTGTTCTCTGAATAGAGTAACCATTACTTTTCTATGGGGATGTCACTGCCGCCGATATTTTGCTGGCAATTAGCCAAGATGTGGCAAACTTACCGCTTTTTGAACGACCACGAAATTGCACCGTACGGGGAAATTCACTGTTCAGTGCAATTCCGTGGCCAATTTGGTGCTATAGTGTGTTTGGGGAATATCTTTAATTCTATAGATATGTAATGGGACAAGAGAAGGACTGGTACTACTCTCAGAGCTCTGCATAAATACTGACCTTCAAATAGTGTGTTTAGGATATTTCTTTAATTCTATAGATAAATAATGAGACCAGACGAGGACTAGCACTAGCTCATCACAATAGTTGACTCAGGGCAAGTCAATATGTAGCTAGGACATTCTAACCTTTTAAGTAAAGCACATTTAGAAATGAATTAAAATATTCAATTTAAATTAATTTTCTATGAATTTTCCTCTTAGCAATAGGTCTCAATATGGACTTTAAAATATGAGAGCTATCCATAAACCTGTGCCACGAGATCGCTTTTGTTTAAAAGAAAAATCTGTGGTGTTTTCTTGCAAAAAAAAATTCATGATATTGTTTCATGATTAAGGGAAAAAAATCAATGGTATCATATTTAAAAATGAACAAGCTGTTTTTGGTTATGCTTTCTATGACATAGTCTTATGTAGTGATAAAGCTGCATTGTTTATTAATTGCAGCTATTCTCTGTTGCAGGATCTCTTTTCAATCAATGCTTATGTTTACGCTCAGAAGCCACAACTGGATATTCACAGTTTTGAAGGTAACTTTACACGGGTAAGTAAACGCTTTCTCTAATTTTTCATATCCACACAATATGCCCTTGAGAAAATACTGTATTGACTGCTAAACATTAGAAGGTGTGGGCACCGCTCCGCCACGTGCCACAATCCCCAAATCTGAAATTTCTTTGTGATTATTCATAGCGGTCATTAGCGATCTGCTTTGTACCACTTGAAAATATTGTTCTTGCTGTATAAAGCATAAATAAAATTAATAGATAGGCTCACCTATTAAAATGTTCTTCAGGCAATCATTTCATGTGTCACAGAATATAATGTATCCAAGTGGACAGGGTACTGCCTGGGTGGAGTAGAGGTAACATCACTGCTCTATGACTGTGGAGACACAGGTTTGAATCCCAGCAAGAGCGCCCCTCCAGTAAGTGTCCTTGGGCAAGACACCTAACTAGGGATGCACTGATACCACTTTTTTATATATATATATATATATACAGAATTCCCCCAGCTCACATGGCGATTGCCCCAGCTCACATGGCGATTGCCCCAGCTCACATGGATATGCCCCCAGCTCACATGGATATTGCCCCCAGCTCTCATCGATATGCCCCCAGCTCTCATGGATATTTCCCCCAGCTCTCATGGATATTTCCCCCAGCTCTCATGGATATTGCCCCCAGCTCTCATGGATATTGCCCCCAGCTCTCATTGATATGCCCCCAGCTCTCATGGATATGCCCCCAGCTCACATGGATATTGCCCCCCAGCTCTCATGGATATGCCTCCAGCTCTCATGGATATGCCCCCAGCTCTGTGTGTGTGTGTGTTTGTGTATATATTACACATATACACACACTGGCACACACACAGACCCCAGACCAGACTTGGGGCGCTGTCCGAATGCTCGATCGGCATTCGGACAGGCCCCTGAAGCTCATCGCTTTCATACTTACCTTCCTCGAGCGCCGCCGGCAAAGTCTTCACACGTGCGCTTGTTGGAAAGCCCCCAGCCGCGATCACGTGGGAGTTCACGAGATCGAGGCTGGGGGCTTTCCAACGAGTGGAGGCGCGGAAACTTTGCCGGCGTCGTACGTGAAGGTAAGTATGAATGCCGTAAACTGCAGGAGCCTGTCCGAATGCCGATAGAGCATTCGGACAGCCACCCCAGCCTCTCGGATGCTGGCAAGCCAGCTCAATGCTGGCTTCCGGTATCGGAGGAAATATCGGGGCACTGTACGCGTACCGAGTACTCTTGCAGTACCTGGTATCAACACCGATACCGATAATAGTATCGGTATCGGTGCAACCCTACACCTAACGGTACATACTCGCCACCCAGGACATACATGAAATGAAAGATATCCCAGTGTATCCTTCCTGGTAAACGATTTTCTCAATTTTTTTTTTTTTATCTCCTTCACTACTGTGATTGTGTATACACAATCAGTGGTAGCCGACACAGCAGAGATTGTGCCAAATAGTTTATTACACTTAGAAATACATTGGGATTATTCACAAATATTTCTTGCTGTAGAATTACAAATGATTTTCCAAAAACCACTGGTTCCTGGCAGTGAATTTTAGGAAAATCACTTGGAAGTGAAGGGGTTAAAGAAGGGTATTCAACAGCTTGTTATTAGAATTCAAGTCTTCAAGCAATTCAAAGCTATGGACATGTTGTGGTGAATAGATTAAATCTGGTATGGAGGAAATTGTTTTTTCTGACCTACATTATTGAGCAAAGGGTGTACTGTAATTGGCTGTTAAAGTTTGGCAGCCCCTCTTGTGACCCTTCCCAATCAGGCTCAGGGTTGATCCGCGGTCCCAGGACTTTCAATGTGCACCTGTAGTGCACAAATCCAAAAAGAGTTTACAGTCTAAGGGGTCCTGTTCCTGTGAGTTTACAGTCTAAGGGGTCCTATTCCCGTGATTTTACAATCTAAGGGGTCCTGTTCCTGCGAGTTTACAATCTAAGGGGGTCCTGTTCCCGTGAGCTTACAATCTAAGGGGGTCCTGTTCCCGTGAGCTTACAATCTAAGGGGGTCCTGTTCCCGTGAGCTTACAATCTAAGGGGGTCCTGTTCCCGTGAGCTTACAATCTAAGGGGGCCTGTTCCCAAGAGCTTACAATGTAAGAGGAGCCTGATCACGTGAGCTTACAATGTAAGGAGCCTGATCCCGTGAGTTTACAATGTTAGAGGAGCCTGATCCCGTGAGCTTACAATCTAAGAAGGGAAAGGTGAGCCTGCTTCCGTGAGTTTACAATCGAAGAGGGAAAAGAGGGGCCTGTTCCCGTGAGCTTGCAATGTAAGAGGGAAAAGAAGAGTCGCTCCCGTAATCTTACATTCTAAGAGGGGAAAGAGGATCCTGCTTCCGAGAGCTTACAATCTAAGAGGGGAAAGAGGACCCCGCTAACGTGAGCTTGCAATGCGCTGTCAGCTGCTCACGCACCCATCACAGCTGCTCACTCGGTCCTCCCGTCACGTACGGTACAGTGACGTACGCGTTACAAATGCATTTATATATGGAGAAACTCTTGGATATGACATTGAAAAGCAAATATGTAGACACGGATTCTGAGCTGGAAACAATAATAGACTTCCTGCTCTTAACTAAGAGCAGCCAGATCCTGGGGTGCCCCATAGCAGCCAGATCCTGGGGTGCCCCATAGCAGCCAGATCCTGGGGTGCCCCATAGCAGCCAGATCCTGGGGTGCCCCATAGCAGCCAGATCCTGGGGTGCACCTGAGCAGCCAGATCCTGGGGTGCACCTGAGCAGCCAGATCCTGGGGTGCACCTGAGCAGCCAGATCCAGGGGAACACCTGAGCAGCCAGATCCAGGGGAGCACCTGAGCAGCCAGATCCAGGGGAGCACCTGAGCAGCCAGATCCAGGGGAGCATCTGAGCAGCCAGATCCTGGGGAGCACCAAAGAGCCCGATCCTGTAGCCAGATTCTGGGCGCGACAAGCAGCCACAACATTGGGAGCACTGGGCAGCCAGAGCCTCTACAATAGACTGCCCTCCGGGCAGGCTTCGCAACTAGTGGAGAGTATAGGCGACTCTACAGGGGGGCAAGGGGGGCAATTGCCCCCCCTAGGTTATTCCTTGCCCCCCCATGTGCCCCCCCACCAAAAATCAGCATCCAGCTTCCCACACTTATTCGGACTGCTGTATCTCCGTCCCTGTGCATCGTGTATGGACGATCTAGGTGTCATTGGAAAGGGCAGATTCTGGCCTTTCCAATGATACCCAACATGTCCATATTCAGTGTGAATTGAAAGTCATAAAACATTAAATAATAACGGGCACTTAAACATTTTCACAGGGTTGAAATGGCTCAGCAGTGAAGTGGTTAATGTTCAGACTATACATTACATTGTGTATTATTTTAGTTTGTGCCTTGGTTTAGTTGTATATTAAGGGTTAATGGGTAGGCTTCATCCCTCACAGTATACATTTTATTTTTTTCTTGAGTTATGGCATTGTAGGGGTTAATGGGTTGGCTACATGCCTCACAGTGTATTCATTTCATGTTTTACCTTGATTAATGGCAATTTAGGGGTTAATGGGTAGCCTAAATGCCACATTGTTTTATCATTTTTATTGTATTTCCCTGGGTTTATGGCATTTTAGGGGTTATTATGGAAGTTAGAATCTAAAGAGTCTAATCATCGTTAGATCCTCTGCTTTTCATCACATTTCGTGGAATTCATTTCGCCAACAATATAGTGAATTCCCTATTTAGCGAATGGTCATTGTAATTTGCTAAAAGTGGTGTCGCTGAAGCAGCTATCAGACATTCAGCGAAAACTGCCGAATTGCAGCAAATAAAATATTGAATTTAAGTATCAGGTTAGTACAACAAAAAGGCATCATTGCATCACATTACTCTGCGGTTTTGGAATCTTATTTATATATAATTATTTAGGGCACTAATACCTGGTGTGAGCTAACCCTTAGAAACACAGAAAATGTCGGCAGATAAGAACCTTTCGGCCCATCTAGCCCTTGCGTCGGCATGGTTTTGTGTTAGCGCCAGTTTAATCGAGTCTAGCGCCTGACCAACAGATTGTTTGCCTCCGCTACAAACAGGAAAAATCACTTAGTGCGTTGCTATTAGCGATTTGTACCTCGAGCTTACTGTACTTTTCGGGAGCAGTAGAGATCTCCAGCGCTTTTGCAGCTAGCAGATCACTTGGTGCCAGAGCTAATTTTTTGAGAGGTGCTAATTGCATCATTTTACCTACTGCTCAACCCTGGTGCCAACTCCAAAAAAACATGCAGCACAGGTGTTCTCTTGGCCCCATACACCATAACAATGGATCTGGTCTGCATTGTCTTTGCTGTTGCAGTGATCTCTATTATGATATACATAAATACAGAAAAAATGGCGTCGCGCCCATACTCACCGGAGCGGCAGCAACTGCCAGGAGTAACAGCCCAGTTAATGTATAAAACATAACAAGGAAAAAAGGTGTCATCTACGCTCGTTTCTATGTGTTCCATGTACAACAAAACTGAGGTTTTTGTTTGTTTCAATGGCCATTGCAACGTAAGCTCACTCGCCACTTCACGGCACCTCTTTACAGAGTGAGTATCTAACAATTGTAACCAAAAGGCCGCTCTACTGAGCAGCTCCAAGCCCCTCCTGCTGCTTTTCAGCTAAGGAGAGGCAGAGATATGGTGGGTTTTATTTATACACGCACCAAACACTTCCCATTTGGGATTAAAAACAAAAACATGGAAAGTGGCGAGTGAGTTTACGTTGCAATGGCCATTGAAACAAACAAAAACCTCAGTTTTGTTGTACATGGAACACATAGAAACGAGCGCAGATGACACCTTTTTTCCTTGTTATGTTCTATTATGATATAGATGTATCCTTTATCCACATATATCCTAATTCTAATATATTGCCTAATTTTAAACATTTTATGCTGGGGGTTATTCATAGTATAGAAGCGGTTGATTATTAGGGTGACTGTGTGGACCATGTTTAAATTTTTCCTTTAGCGATGGTGTTTTAGCTCACACCTGGTGATAGGGCCCTTCGTTTTATTCAGTGGTATGATTTAATAGTGAAAATAATTAGTGCCCCCCCAGTTTTGACTGCGGTATCCTATGTGCCCCCCCTAAATATTGTTCCTAGAGTCGGCACTGGTGGAGAGATAATGTTGCTAAACCATGGTATGACTTGAAGTATATTCCATGTGTATGGTACTATCATTTTGTAGATGCCTAACCTACATTAAAATTTCATATTTTCACATATAAGTGGGTTATATTCATTCTAGCACTTACTTCAGTGATGGCCTTCTTTTGTAAGAGATCTGATAAAATCGCAAGTATGGATTAATGTGAGAAAAGTGTTCATAAAACTGTTTAATGAATCCAGTTAAACAGTGATTTTGCCAAGTGAAAGGTTCATAGTTTTATTATTGCTAGGTACTAAATCATGGTCAAGGTGTCTTTTAGGACATAAAAAATATTTGAATTCTAGCATTAAAAGCTCCCATTGACATCAGGAAGTTGAGGCAGATCTGCTAACTGGCTGTACTTTGAACATGCATTTTTCTCATATGTTGTTCTGACTATAGTTAGGATATTTGTGATCGTGTTAGTTTCTCGGGTGGGTGTGTATGCATACCTGCGTCTTTCTGCCATGTCATTTGCAAACTCTTTATGTTGATTATCTAAGCATGCCATGAAATGTGTGTTTTTGCACCATTCCACATGTGTCTTCCCCTGGACCTCATATGTATCTGTAAACCCTGGTCATCATTCTGTGTTTAATATATCTGAGCCTGTTAACCCCCCCCCCCCACACACACCTAAGGTTTCTTTCTTCAAAGTGGCTTGGCGCTCTATTCCTTTGTTCACACTAAAATAGGGATGCTAATGGGGGAAAAACTGTGCCTGCTGGTTTCCCTGTAGCGTCCCCATTTTAGTGCGATATTCCGGGGCAGGCGCTAGCTGAGAACCTCACCCCAGAACGCAGTGCGAACAGTTTCCGCGCCACCGCGAGTATCACCTCCTGGAGTCCATAGGACTCCATGGAGAGTTGCGCTTCTGGCCCGTGAGCCCTGCTCGATCTCGCCCTTGCAACATTGTGCAGCGACACAGTTTTCGCTGCAGGTTGAGAGGTGAATATCGGGTGTGTTGGGGAGAGGGGGGTTAGGGGTGCCAAGTGATTTTGCATTTGCAGAATTATTTAGCACCAGCTTTTAGAAGGTGCTAAATTTTTGCCTTGCGTGTCCAGATGGTATTTAGCGCTAGCAATTTGCAATACCTTACTTATCGAAACACTAATGATTTGACCTCCCCATGTTAAGTATAGGATGTGCAAAGTACAGTAAGCTCGCGCAAGCTGACGTTTCCTTTTGAGGTATCTTGAGACCTTGCTTGCGTCCAGAAGAAGCGACGGATCAGGCCACCGTTCTCGCCACGGGACGAGAGGTGGATATCTAATTAATTGGGGGGGGTTGGGGGTGCTAAATGATTTTGCATTTGCAGAATCATTTAGCGGTAGCTTTTAAGAGTAGCTAAAATTTTGGCCTTGTGCGGCCCGTCTGTATTTAGCACTAGCACTTTGTAATATCTTAGCAAAACGGTAATTAATGATTGCACTCCCCATGTTCAGTATAGGATGCGCAAAGTACAGTAAGCTTGCGGAAGCAACGATGCATTGCGATTTCTTACGGGTTTAACGTCAGGAATGTAATATGGGGGCCATGCGTTAAAGTCCCTTATCCTGGTGATAACGCTTACACATCCATTACACAGTTTTTATGAAAAGCACATATTCTTTAACTTCGCTTAAAAAAAAAAAAAATTGTAGCATGACAATGATTACAACAATTTGTCTTGATTTGAGAATACGGTATCCCTGATCGGTAGTCAGCATAGCTCTAGACAAGATCGTCAGATGGTGACCCTCAGGGTGGTGCAAGTCAGGACCTTAGAGAGCATGTAACTTAAGAAGCAGCAGCTGAGAGAAAGGAAGACTTATCTTATGAGTTGGAAATGGATCCCAAGAGGATTGACATTCTTCTTGATAAGGATTGAAGGACTCTGGAGGACACTCAGAGATTCCAGCTTCCAGAAGATGTTTCATAAGATTAAAGGAACACTCCAGTCTGAAAATCACCCCCCCCTTTTTTACATTCTATTAAAGCTATTGCCCTAACTAGTCATTCAGTATGTATATATATATATATATTTTTTTTTAATGTTATACTTACCCTAAAAACGACACTTTTCCAACGGCGTTTTTTTTTTTTACTCACCTCTCTCCTCTTCCGCTCCCGTCGTGGAAACTTGGAACTTGGCTACAGGTTTACGTGCAAAGCGCGCATGCGCGCCTATCACGTAAACCAGCCAATCAGCAGGCTTCCTCCCGGAATCCTGCTCATTCAACCGCGCATGTGCGGAGCAGCGCACGTTCACGAGCGGCGAGGTGAGCTGAAGTTCACCCCGCCTGCTCGTCTAAAAACTCTTTGGCGGAGGAGAAGGAGGAGGAGGCAGCGGCTCCTTATCCTGCGTGTTCCCGCGACTCTGCCGGAGTGGTGGGACGTCATCGCGCTTCTAGCGCGATGACGTCCCAGCTTTGCCGAGAGTTCCAAAACGCGGGGACCTTGAAACCCGATCGGCTGATTGACAGCTGGGAGGGCGGAGTAAAGTCCACCGCTTCTCTCAGCAATATCAGCCGATCGGGAAGAGGTAGAAGGCTGGGGAAAAAAATGGGATACTTCAGGCAATATGACCACCTTAAAAAGCTGAGGTGGTCATATTGCCTGGAGTATCCCTTTAAGGATGAAGAGAGACACTTTCTCACTTCATGAGATGAAATCATTGTGGGTTTGGTCCAGAAAGTTTGGCAGAAGGTGGTTTAAAAACATTTAGGTAAGGTTCTCAAGGCGATGTACACATTCATGTCTTCTGATTGTTCCCTTTTTGTATTGGTACTGAACGCAGATACAGCACTAATGTGACTGTCAAAAAGATCAAAATTGCCAGTGGATGATGCTATTTCGTTTTAAGGTCTCTTTGGGTATGAGCGGATTCCTGCTTTTTAAATGTATTCCTAGCAACACTTGCAAGCCTCATCCAGCTGTGGCCCTAATATTAGTACCCATAGCCTTAAAGCAGTGATCGGAGGATCTGACGACAGATAATGACAGATGGGTGAGCAGATCTATACTTCTTGAAGCAGTGGAGGATGGTGCTTTCATGACTTATGCCAGAACAACCCAGGGGCTTTTCATAGACCACAGACCTGGAAGATTGTTCTAGCAGCTTCCATAAGGAGATCCGGAAGTGCAACAAGACAGAATAGAATGTTGTTACAGGTACAATCACAAGTGGTGGGAGGACCAGTGGTCCTGGATACATTGAAATGGTACCAGTCGTTAAAGGATTATGAGGTCCAAACATTGCTTCCAGATGCTATTAAACAAAATTCATGCAATACCCTCCAATCAAGTTTTTATTTAAAATACCTAAGGAGCCAATACAAAACAAGAATTATGCAACAGTGTGTTTCCTCTCTCAAGAATCAGCATAATGTTTCAAAGGGAGACGTCTTTCAGGGACTCTGCTAAATGATGTTTCTTGCACCCAAAGGGAAAAGACACTGGTTTCTGGTGTTAGACCTTCAAAAGCTGAATACTTACACATATGTACCGTAATATTTTCAAATATAATCTCTAGAAACCATTACCAAAGTGGGCTCACCAGGGGACTGTATGGTTTCGGACAACCTGAAGGACAACTTTTTCCACATAGAGATTCGAGTCTCCAAAGGTTTCTGAGGTTCTTGTTGGGAGTCAGTTCCAGGTTTGTTCCCTTCCATTCGGACTCGGCTCCCAGAATTTTAACTCTCGCACTGCATGGATCACAAAAATTGGTGTTTCATGAATGCAAATTTAGTGTAATTTGAACAGCATTTTTATTTTGGGGAAAAAGCGCGAGAGGTTGATAGATCATCAGCACTAAGTGGTTCAGACCATGAAGCAACATGGGTGGCTACAGAACTCTTCAAAAACCCATATATGGAATCTGTTCAACACATTATTTGGTTTGGGAGCATGGTTCGACGTTGAAAGGTGTAGTTGAACAGCAGAAGTTGAGAGCGGAAACTGAAGGGAAAAAATAAGTCTCAGGAAGGTCATTTATGAGCCTCCTGCCGACATTTCTTCTACAAATGGCCTTCAGCTATTTAATTTCAAAACACAAGGATACCTTGTGTATAATCCAGAGTGATCTTCTGGAACAATACAGAGTTGGAAAAATAATAATAAATAAAGACTATTTTACATAGAGAACGTAAATTGTTGTATGGTTTAAAACTAACAGTATTACCATTGTTTGCTGTGTAAAGTTCTAAAGTTTAGTCAAACAGTGGTACTACTGTTGTTTCAGTAGAGTGCCCCCCCTTAAACATCGGTAGTACCATAGCTAGAATAAACCCTAAGCCTAGTTTTTTTATCTTTATTTATTTTTATTGAAACTACATTGAATAGAGGTTCACCATAGTTTCAGTATATCGATGTTACCTTAAAAGGCAGTATCGAACAATAGTAGTATTGTAGTGTGAATAAAGTTCTCTGAACTTCTCTTCAGACAATGGTACTATCTTACTACACAGGTAGTTACAGTGTTTCAATAAACATCAGTTTTAAAAAATATTTTTTTTTTAACTTCAGTCTATTGTATTTCCGTTGTTTTGAAGCTATTCTCGAAAATTCTGTCTATTTGACACAAAATATAATTTTTTTATTTCGCTGTTACAAAGGTCTGCCAGAAGTGGTGACCGTATAATAGAATACCGGTGGGGACACACGCGTGTATGAGATAGCGTTCCAAGGAATATGGTCATATAAGCTACAGGTCTCCGTGTCAAATATTCTGGAGATACGGACAGTCTGCAGTTCAATCATACACTTGACAAGAAGTGCATCCAAGATGGGTGACGGTTCAGATAGATATCTCCTAAGGTGGTAGCCTAACTGATTCATCAAGGAGGACACAAAGAGCATCTGGAACAAAGAATGCTAGTAAATGGAGAATATCGAAATAAAAAAAGCCACCTCAATACACATAACTGTCAATCAAGTATTTAACACCAGAGTCTAAGCTGGCCAAAGGGCAGAGACGAATGAAAACAGGAGAACCGGACCTTACAGGTAATTCTCAGCTGCAAGATCTCCATGTAATAACAGCCAACATGCTGATGGAGGAGTCAGTGTGTTGGTGTTGCTGTGGAGTCCACATCACTATGGAGGGCCATTCTTGTGCAAGAGCAATTGCCCCAGAACACAATGCAGATCAGTACTTGAGACATCCGTCTTCAAATATGAGATATGGCATTGAGTTTTTACGACCATGTAATCTCCATCGTCTGATGAGATAGATGTACCTTTTAAAAGTGATTTCTGTGGCTGTTTTACTTTAAAAGCAGATAAGCATAGACTACAGTAAAAATAATTGTGGGAAATCATTTCTATGAAGATTGTTCTTTGTTACTCAGTAGCATTAAAAATGCATTTTGCAAAGGGTCGGCTCGTGAAATTTCATCCCTGGTCATCTGTAAGTGGTATTATTGGAAAGTGGAAGCATTAGGAACAGCAACAACTTGACACTTAGCAGAAGGGCACGTAAAGTCACAGAGTACTGAGGCAGATGGTGTATAAAAGTCCCAGTGTCCTGCTGATTCCATAACTGAAGAGTTCCAAACCACCTCTGGCCTCAATATAAGCATCAAAACTGTGGCAGGAGTGTTATGGAATGGATTTCCATGGCCAAGGGGCTGCATGCAAGACATAACCAAGTACAATGTCAAGCATTGAATAGAGTAGTGTAAAGTACCCTGCCACTGGAATCTGGAGAATGGAAACTTGTTTTGTGGAGTAACGAATCACACTTCTGTTTGGCAGTCTGATGATAGAGTCTGGGTTTGGCAGAAGTCAGGAGAACATTACCTGCCTGACTGCATTGTGCCAAATGTAAAGTTTCGTGGAGGAGGGATATGTTACATCCTCAGCCCCTGTTGTGCTCCCTGGGGGGTCTGGGCAGGGTGGTGTGCCGCTGGCTGGTCGGTTGCCAGCACTTCCTGATGGCAGACTGGCATCTGAGGGGGCGGGGTCTGGTGTACTCACAAGGAGCCGCCGGGTTTAAAAGAGGAAAGGCGGAATGGCCTCATTGCCCTGACGTGGAGTTTGTTTCCAGCAGTGCTAAGTTTATTCCTTATTGATTACTGTTACCGACCTATTTCTGTATGCGAATCCTTCTCCTGTTGACTGACCCGGCTTGTACTTTGACCACTCTGAACTTTTGAATATACTATTTGTGAGCGTTGGCAATTAACCCTATGCTTGCAGCTGGGTTTATTGTCTGGGTTTTGTCCCTTCTTGTCTTGGGGTATCGCTTCTGACCTTTCGAGGTACAGTTACCCAACGTAAAGCTCATGTCTTCGTTCATGTGAAAACTGCAATTCAGAAAGATTGTTTATTTTTGCCATTTGCTTTGACTACCCTGCACCTTGAATACTTCACGGACTCACGTCCCCCGTATCATGTTTCTGAGCATGTCCTAGGTAACCTGTTGGTCTTGAAACCTTCAGAGCCTAGAGGCAATTCAGTTAACCCTTGTGTCTCCTTGGTTATTAAGTCGCAGTCTGTTGTTTATGAACCTTTTGTGTTTTTCAAGCAGATATTTTTGCCCTCAAGGATCTCAACTCCGCTACTCGTGTGGCAGCGTTACCGCTACCGTTACAGGATAATGGTATGGTGCTGTTTTTCAAAGGTTTCTTACTTCCAGTGAAGCTAAATCTTAATGCTTCAGCATACAAAAAACCTTTTGCTATGCTTCCAACTTTGTGGGAAAATTTTGAGGAAGGCCCTTTTCTATTCCAACATGACTGTATCAAGTTGCATAAACCAATGTCCATAAAGACATGGTTGGATGAATTAGGTGTGGAAAAACTTGACTAGCCTGCACTGAGCCCTGAACTCACCGCCACTGAACTCCTACGGGAAGAACTGGAATGGTGATTGCGATCCATGCCTTCTCGTCCAAAACCAATGCCTGACCTCACAAATTCTCTACTGGATGAATGGGTAAAAATTGCCACAGAAAAACTCCAAAATCTTGTGAAAAGCTTCCCAGAAGAAAAGAAGCTGTTATGGCTGCAAAGGGGACACCAACTCCATATTAATGTCTATGGGCTATGTTCCCTAGTTGGCGCTAATGTTATCGCATCTATATGTAAGCGTTATCGTAGGGATAAGTGTGTTTAACAAATGCCTTCCATATTGCATTCCTGACGCTACCCCTGTTAGTAACCCGTTTGCGGAAGCTTCTGCGAGCTTACTGTTCTTTGCGTATCCTATACCTAACGTAAGGAGCGCAAAAGTACGGTAGCATTTCGATAAGTAAGGTATTCCATATGGCTAGCGCTAATAACTGCAGGGATGCGGACTACCATATTCTAGCACCACCTAAAAGCTGGCACTGAATGATTCTGCATTTGCAGAATCACGTAGCACCCCCTAAACCCGCACCAATAAATCCGATCATCGCCTCTCTATCAGCAGTGAGAATGGTGACCTGATCCGTCACTTCTTGTCGCCAGGAGCAGAGTGAGACTGGGATAAAAATAGTTACCAAACAAGGGAATATGGCCCTATGTATTTCAAATGTGATCTTCTAATGGTCAGATGACCAATACTTTTGTTCGTATAATGTATGAATTGTGTAATAATACTCTTTCAATCCAAAAGTAAATCTGATTGCCATTTGTTTAAATAAGGATTTATTTATTTTCAGCAAAAATTAAAAATGGCTTAAATTTTTATTTATTCTGTCCACTCACTTATCTCTTTATTTCTTATTCTTTTTCACATCTGGGTGTAAATAGCACAAAACTACACAGACATGATCTCCCAAATAAAGGGTAATATATTTCTTAGTTTTGATGACATTGGAATTGGAATATTAAAGCATTTAAGTTCTTTTTCCTTCTTCATAGCCCCTCTACTTTACACATTTTATGTCCCAGATATCAGTCTGAAATAAAGGTGAAATGGTGCACTTATCCAAAATTTTATATATAGTTTTTTATTACAATGTTAATTAGCTGCCAGATGTTTTTCTTTTTTGTCATGTGTAGCAGAAAATGTATCTGAGCAGGCATGCCAAGTGAAAATTGTCGATCTCTCACTAAAACTATTCTATTACTAGTCCCACATTTTCCTTTCATGTGAAATCTATTTTTTTTCCCTTAGAGGAATCCATTTATCGAGGAGCTATGGTTTTCAGAGAGTTAAACTTCCATGGCTAAATTTTAAGGCTAAAACCAAGAAATTTAAATTGATCTGTGGTCAAATGGGATTTGACACAAGTAAAATGGTATCATATATTGATGTTGGACCAATCCACTTATCTGTGAAAGATAATCTCAGAATTTGCTAAAAGAGCACTCTTTCCTCTTCCTCATGTTACTGGATATTTCAGCAATTTGTACGGAAAGTCAGAATTTGGTCTTAAGATGGGTTCTGTTAAAAGCCAGGTGATTCTCTCATCCCGACGCGCCTTGCGCCTGATACAAAATGTCACAATAATTTATGAAAAATCCAGCAATGTACAAGTGGAAACGTCATATTTCTGAAATGTACATTATGAAAATGAATAGCACAGGCAGGGATAAAATACATTTCAAACCACCAGAGAGATTTAGGAGTTTGTAGCTACACAATACGCTACAGTTTTACATTCATTGCTTATAACAAGACAAATACAATATGGCCTATGACTCTAAACATTTTGTAGACATTATTTCCTAAAGCAGCAGAATGTAGTAGATTCTGTCATGATCTCTTTCAACCATATAACCATATAAACATACAAATATACACAAAATACACAATTATCAGATGTGCACTAACATCATACACGTAACTGATGGGAGTCTTTAAAGAATTTACACAATTACCAGTCTAATGAAGCCCATGTTATTGGATTGCATTTTTCTTATTGTGTATAAAGGTTTTTTGTATGTGTTGAATTTAAGGATTTAAAAGCTTTAATGTCGAATCCCAATGGATATTCCTTTCCATTCAATGTTCTTGAACCCAGGACATACTTGAAAATGAGATAAATCTCAATGTATCCTTCCTGGTAAAATCCTTTATAAATAAATAAATAAAATATTCCGTGTAGGAATGTACCGAAGGGGTTAAGTTTAAACCTAGGATCCTGCTGTAATTACAAAAATTCCACAGAAATGCTAGGTTGGAAGCTCGTGGGAGCTACACCCCATTGCACCTCTCTTTTGGCTCTTTTAAAATGTTTTTTAGCTCATTTTACTTCTGCGGTTTACATTATCCCCTTCACTGCTGAAGACGTGTGGGACACGTCCCCAGTTACTCCCGCTGTATGCTGAGGACGTGTCCCACACTTCATCAGCTTTGCGGGACCCTCGGCAGAGATACTCACCTCTGTCTGGGGTCCCGCGGCGGTCTGACTTCAGCGTCCTCAGACGCTGAAGTTAAGACCCGCCAGACGTCAATGACATCATCGCGTCATGCACGATGACGTCATTTCCAGGCAACCCCCCGGCAATGCAGGGAGATCGCCTGGAAGGGAGGGGGGTGATCCGTTCGGATCCCTCTCCCTCCCGATCGGGAGGTCCCACAAAGAAAAGCCAGGCACCGCTTAAAAGGGGAGTGTCTCCCCTTTTAAGCGGTGCCTGGCTTTAACCCCTTAGGCACCAGGTCGCACTTGCGGCGCCGAAGTGCGGCCTAGCTCCGGTGGGGCCGCCATCTTGGATGGCGGCTCCACCCCCGGGTCCCCCCTCGCGGCCTGACGTCCTCACGCATAGCGCATAGTGTGATGACGTCAGATAGCCGGGGAACCCCTAGCTGCCCGGGGATTTCCCAAGGAAATCCTCTGGTGGAGATAGAGGGTTCGATTGAACCCCAATATCTCCAGAACCGTGGCAGGGGGTCATGGAGGGTGTCATTCGAAAGGCCTGAGCTTGGCCAAGTATAAAGTAAAAAAAAATAATTAATAAATAATAATAAAAAAAATCCTGTTTTTTTTGTGTGTTGTTTTTATTAATGCAGCAATATTGTTCACATTTCAATTATAATGTGAACAATGATGCTGCACTAATGATTTTTTTCTATGGGGTGCGTTTGCTAAAAATCACGTAATTCCCCCCAAAAAATGTATTAAGTCCCCATTTCTAATTTTTGTACAAGTGCACCCCATAGAAAATATAACCGCAAATGTTCATGTGATAAAAGGTGAAAAAAAACACGTTACACGCTGCAGATGATTAAAAATTCAAATTTTATTGCATTTTTTGTTATAATATACAGGCAGGACATGACGTATACATATAAAAATGATATATTATGAATCTGCCGAGTCTGCCGGAAAGAACGATATATAATATGTCTGGGTCGTATAATAAAATGTGGCTTCAAATCGCGTTTAAACATGATGAGCGAAAGCGGTAAAAATTAGCTCAGCACACAGCGGTGAAATGCTTCAGCAGTGAAAGGGTTAAAAAAAACTTTGGAAAATGCCATTGATGCGTACATGATAATAATAAGACGTATGTACTTTTAATATGGTGTCATTTGAAATTGAGTAGTATGAAGATTTAGAAGAACTGCCTTTCCTCTCTCCACGACATATGTTGCATATTGACGGGTTGGAGAGGAGGTAGCGTATAATTAGCAACAAGCAGCAGTTGGCTCCAGTGAAGTCTGAGTTTTAACTAAAGCCGCTAATGGTTATGGATGATGGGGGTCTTCTGCCAATCTGGGTTCTCCATTTACAACATGCACTTCTGCGCTAGTAGCAGTATGTTCTATGTGTGCTCTTAAACTGGCTGTTTGCAGCCTTTCTGTATCAATTATTCGTGACTGCTTTTTGCCTAATCCCAAAGTAACAAAAATAGCAGCAGCTAATTAAGATGATTATTAAAGTACACAAAGCAGGTAAGATCATTGTAACTGCTGGCGTTCCTCTAGCCCTGTGACATAACCCCCCCCCTCTCCCCCACCTCTTTCAAAAAAAGGATACTTTAATTGTATCCAGATGCATGACACATCATTGTACATTTCTTTGTGGTATTGATCACCCTGCAGCTGCAGATACCTATGCATTTGTTAATATAGTTTGTACCCTTCTTTCGGGTAATATTTGTAGCTTATGGCTTTATTTCTTTATTATGCGAGGAGTAATCAAGCAGAATCATTAACTCGTTATTAACTACCTCTTACCATTTCATTGAATGCTCTGTAACCTGGCTCATTAGCGCTTAGTTAAACACAGTCAGGTATTGTGCTGGGAGCAAAGCAACTTTCAAAAGGACAATTAGCCAATATCTGTGGCGAGGCATGTTGCTTTAGTGATGGCTGCATTTACAAAAGATGTTGTTATTGGGAATTTTCAGATTCGCTCCAAGGTATGACAGTTGTACATGGCAAATAATGGCCCTCCATCATCCTCAGCCAAAACATTTAGGCTACCAGGTTGCTTTCTTACAAGAAACAGACTCCGAACTGGGGTTTATTTACTAAGCAGGGAGTTCTTTTCACAGGTGTAAAATTATACATGCATGTCTATTCCTTTTCAGAGTGTGTATATATACATAGTATCTCACAGAAGTGAGTACACCCTTCCCATTTTTGTAAATATTTTATTATATCTTTTCATGCGACAACACTGAAGAAATGACACTTTGCTAAAATGTAAAGTAGTGAGTGTACAGCTTGTATAACAGTGTAAATTTACTGTCCCTCAAAATAACTCAACACACAGCCATTAATGTCTTCACTGCTGGCAGCAAAAGTAAGTACACCCCTAAATGAATAATGTCCAAATTGGGCCCAAACTGTCAATATTTTGTGTGGCCACCATTCTTTTGCAGCACTGCCTTAACCCTCCTGGGCATTGGGGTTCACCAGAGCTTCACAGATTGCCACTGGAGTGTCACGTTCCCACGTTCCAACCCTGTCCTCTGTATTCCTTATGTCTGTGTTTCCCTGTGCTGCTTTCCCTGACATGCAGCTCAGGGGTTAAGTTTATTGCTCGTTGAGCTTCTGCTGGTGATATGGGCTGATTACTCCCCTATTTAAAGCCATGGGCCCATGTCACCATGCTCTTGCATCCTGGTTCACTTCAGCTACAGATTTGTTCCTGAGAGCTCCCTGTCATTCTATCCTAGTGCTTTCTCAGTGTTTCCCCCTTGTCTGAGTTCGAGGTTTCTGATTGACTTCCTGGTATTGACCCTCTGGTCTGGCTGACGGATTTTCTCTGGTGCTATTTCCCCGCTTTGGCTCAAGGTATACGTTTTGGTTTTGACCCCTGGCTTATTCTTTGACCACTCTTCTGGACATCCCTAGCGGTTCTGTGCTTATCGTATTATATGTTGTGTATCCCTGTAGACCACGGCTTTAGTTTATTGAAGTCCTTCCCTGCAAGTTATTGAGTATATCTCCTTTAGGTGTCTGTGTTTTTCCCGGGACTCTGCACGGCTACAAGGTAACCTTTTTCCATTAGTGCAGATTCGGCCACTCTAAGGACCGATCTATCAGTATAGGGCTTCTTCGGTATTAGCCGTGCAGAGGTCCCCAGTGTCTTCTGTGGTTTATTTCCTTATCCTGATCATTGTGTCACGCATCTCTGCATATAGCGGCTTTTCCTCATACCTGGGCCCTACTTGGCGCATGCCGGGTACCGCCATTGTGGCTGAACGTGACATGGAGTCCTCTTCCACTCCTCCATGACGACATCACAGAGCTGGTAGATGTTAGAGCCCTTGCGCTCCTCCACCTTCCGTTTGAGGATGCCCCACAGATGCTCAGTAGGGTTTAGGTCTGGAGACATGCTTGGCCAGTCCATCACCTTTACCCTCAGCTTTTTTAGCAAGGCAGTGGTCATCTTGGAGGTGTGTTTGGGGTCGTTATCATGTTGGAATACTGCCCTGCGGCCCAGTCTCCGAAGGGAGGGGATCATGCTCTGCTTCAGTATGTCACAGTACATGTTGGCATTCATGGTTCCCTCAATGAACTGTAGCTCCCCATTGCCGGCAGCACTCATGCAGCTCCAGACCATGACAATCCCATCACCATGCTTGACTGTAGGCAAGACACACTTGTCTTTGTGCTCCTCACCTGGTTGCCGCCACACAAGCTTGATACCATCTGAACCAAATAAGTTTATCTTGGTCTCATTAGACCACAGGACATGGTTCCAGTAATCCATGTCCTTAGTCTGCTTGTCTTCAGCAAAATGTTTGTGGGCTTTCTTGTGCATCATCTTCAGAAGAGGCTTCTTTCTGGGACGACACCATACAGACCAATTTGATGCAGTGTGTGGCGTATGGTCTGAACACTGACAGGCCAAACCCTCCCACCTTTTCAACTTCTGCAGCAATGCTGGCAGCACTCATACATCTATTTCCCAAAGACAACCTCTGGATATGACACTGAGCACGTGCACTCAACTTCTTCGACCATGGTGAGGCCGGTTCTGAGTGGAACCTGTCCTGCTAAACCGCTGTATGATCTTTACCATGTGCTGCAGCTCAGTTTCAGGGTCTTCTTATAGCCTAGGCCATCTTTATGTAGAGTAACAATTCTTTTTTTTCAGATCCTCAGAGCGTTCTTTGCCATGAGGTGCCATGTCAAACTTCCAGTGACCAGTATGAGAGAGTGAGAGAGATAACACCATATTTAGCACACCTGCTCCCCATTCACAACTTGTAACCCATACGAGTCAAATGACAACGGGGAGGAAAAATCTCTAATTGGGCCCAATTTGGACATTTTCACTTAGGGGTGTACTCACTTTTGTTGCCAGCGATTTAGACATTAATGGCTGTGTGTTGAGTTATTTTGAGGGACAGTAAATTTACACTGTTATACAAGCTGTACACTCACTACTTTATATAGTGGCAAAGTGTAATTTCTTCAGTGTTGTCGCATGAAAAGATATAATAAAATATTTACAAAAATATGAGCGGTGTGCTCACTTTTGTGAGATACTGTGTGTGTGCGTATGATATATATATATATATATACAGTGGGGCAAAAAAGTTTTTAGTCAGCCACCAATTGTGCAGGATCTCCCACTTAAAAAGACGAGAGAGGCCTGTAATTGTCATCATAGGTACACTTCAACTATGAGAGACAAAATGAGAAAAAAAAATCCAGAAAATCACATTGTCTGATTTTTAAAGAATTTATTTGCAAATTATGGTGGAAAATAAGTATTTGGTCACCTACTGTACAGTACAAACAAGCAAGATTTCTGTCTCTCACAGACCTGTATCGTCTTCTTTAAGAGGCTCCTCTGTCCTCCACTCGTTACCTGTATGAATGGCACCTGTTTGAACTTGTTATCAGTATAAAAGACACATGTCTACAACCTCAAACAGACACACTCCAAACTCCACTATGGTCAAGACCAAAGAGCTGTCGAAGGACACCAGAAACAAAATTGTAGACCTGCACCAGGCTGGGAAGACTGAATCTGCAATAGGCAAGCAGCTTGGTGTGAAGAAATCAACTGTGGGAGCAATCATTAGAAAATGGAAGACATACAAGACCACTGATAATCTCCATTGATCTGGGGCTCCACGCAAGATCTCACCCCCGTGGGGTCAAAATGATCTCATGAACGGTGAGCAAAAATCCCAGAACCACACAGGGGGACCTAGTGAATGACCTGGAGAGAGCTGGGACCAAAGTAACAAAGGCTACCATCAGTAACAAACTACGCCGCCAGGGACTCAAATCCTGCAGTGCCAGACGTGTCCCCCTGCTTAAGCCAGTACATGTCCGGGCCCTTCTGAAGTTTGCTAGAGAGCATTTGGATGATCCAGAAGAGGATTGGGAGAATGTCATATGGTCAGATGAAACCAAAGTAGAACTTTTTGGTAAAAACTCAACTCGTCGTGTTTGGAGGAGTGAGAATGCTGAGTTGCATCCAAAGAACACCAAACCTACTGTGAAGCATGGTGGCGGAAACATCATGCTTTGGGGCTGTTTTTCTGCAAAGGAACCAGGACGACTGATCCATGTAAAGGGAAGAATGAATGGGGCCATGTATCGTGAGATTTTGAGTGAAAACCTCCTTCCATCAGCAAGGGCATTTAAGATGAAACTTGACTGGGTCT
Source organism: Leptobrachium leishanense (assembly GCA_009667805.1). Lineage (NCBI taxonomy): Eukaryota > Metazoa > Chordata > Amphibia > Anura > Megophryidae > Leptobrachium > Leptobrachium leishanense. Next base: position 128,963,390 of record CM019067.1, read on the forward strand.
TTCAGCAGGACAATGATCCCAAACACACCGCCCGGGCAACGAAGGAGTGGCTTCGTAAGAAGCATATCAAGGTCCTGAAGTGGCCTAGCCAGTCTCCAGATCTCAACCCCATAGAAGGGGTTGGAGGGAGGGAGTTGAAGGTCCGTGTTGCCCAGCGACAGCCCCAAAACATCACTGCTCTAGAGGAGATCTGCATGGAGGAATGGGCAAAATTACCAGCAACAGTGTGTGAAAACCTTGTGAAGACTTACAGAAAACGTTTGACCTCTGTCATTGCCAACAAAGGATATATAACAAAGTATTGAGACGGACTTTTGATATTGACCAAATACTTATTTTCCACCATAATTTGCAAATAAATTCTTTAAAAATCAGACAATGTGATTTTCTGTGTTTTTTTTTTTTTCTCATTTTGTCTCTCATAGTTGAAGTGTACCTATGATGACAATTACAGGCCTCTTTCATCTTTTTAAGTGGGAGAACCTGCACAATTGGTGGCTGACTAAATAATTTTTTTACCTATATCTCTCTCTCTTGATATCCCCTTGCCCTTTAATGCCTAACTCACTTATTTTACGAACACTCTAATCATTTTATTCTCCACTCCCTGTCCATCACTCTAATATTCCGTTTTCTTCTCTATGTCCCTCACCTATTACAGTCACACACAGGGAAATCTGTACAGGACCCCTATTGCAAACATGCAGCCACTAACAAAGAAAATACACAAAGAGAAGAGTTACTGACAAATACACAGAGATATTGGGAGACATACTGTGAAAGGTACAAACACACACTCAGACGCTTACAAAGAAATATTACAGTGACGACAAACTATCAAAGATACAGACTCTTCAAGACATACACAGAAAGTTGCAAAGATATTGACATACATGTGCAGAGACACAGCTAGAGTCATTAGCAAATACACTAGCAAATGACAAATTATCTCACATTTCAATGATTAGGCTCGATTTTGATTCTCACAATTTTTGAAACGTCCATTTGAACCTTTTAACATGGAAAACCTGAAATATATGCTAAAAGTCTACATTTTCTATTTCTGTCATTCAAAGTATGAGATTTTTATATCAAATCTATTAGTGCTAATGACTGTAATATAGTACGGTAGTATTAAATGTAGTGATCATGGTGTCGTCTTGTGTTTATTTCTTAGGAAGAGAGCGATCCAGCTATACATGAAAGCCTGAGCATTGAAAATACCCTATGGGCGAGCACTGTGGTGGCATCTGGTACGTAGTAATTACTTTAGCCTATGCAGGTGTAATTCATTATATGCAATGTCATGTGTGTCATTTTAGTAATAAAGTTCTATACATTTTAAGGGGCAAACGTTCCCTTTTAGAAAATACAGAACCTAAATAAAATCGAATATCTGTGTTAGATATCATACCAAAAATTTGGAGAACAGTGTATTAGTATATAAAATAGTTTGAGTTCCTAGGACCGTGGATATGCTATGGCCTTCATGACGAGGAATGTTCTACATCTTGTGGAAGGGGATACCCTTCATGCCAAAATCCCATGCGATCAGTGTGCTGGCCAATCACGTTGTCCATACGGCTGCAGATACAATGATTGACTATAGCCAAATGCATCACATCAAAGCGGATGGCATCAGCAATAAATATAACCGCTTCAGCAGATGTCGTACCATGACAATCACTCATCCTCTGGGGACCGTTTTTTTATGACTCAAGGAATTTCACTTAGCTTTCAAGGGTCACAAAAGGTTAATTCTGTTTATTTCTACAGAAATTAATAATGTACACAAGCAACAGGACTATTTGAATTACACAAAGCAAATTTTGGTTTATTAACGTAAATGCAAATTTTCAGTCCGATACAAAAAATTAATTGCCGTTTCTGTGGCACAATACTTACATTTTAGCCAAATACATCTAATACTGCTTCTGGCCCATTCATCCCAGTTAATTTTGGAAAGTTCACCATTTACATAATAACCCTCACATATTGATTGTATGTGGAAAGTGAAACTCCGTGAACTACCATTAAATATTCAACATTAACCTCTTAACAGTTCTCTTATGTAGCTATATAAACAAAGACCAAACAGATTATGTGCTTTTATAAAGAGGAACTGCTCCTCTAAATTTGTAGAAAGCTTTGTTTAATCCAGAGCCCTCTAATCCGCTAATAGAGAGTTTTAATTAGTATGACATTTATACAATTACTATAGATGGCTGCTACATTAATGGTGACTGCCGCTAACAAACCTCCTTAACCTTCATTGTTACTACTCAGAGTAAGGCAGATTGTCTTACAATGGACCTATAAAGGGCAAGTGCTAGTGTATGTTGTGGTAACAAATCCTGGCCTTGGAGACTGTTCTTGAACATAGTGTCCTACTTCATTAGCAAGGTTGCACAACTGCTATCTGTTTAGAGCAGTTGTACCATGTGATTGATACTTTTTGGGCATAAGTGATATACAGCGTAGGTAACAATAAAAGAACTTGTTCTGTATATTGAGGATGAGATGTAACTCTAGTATCCATAGATTGATGCCACTGACCTGTACTCTAAACAGCGCCTTAAACATGTGGGCTTGAGGTACACTAATCCTTTTATGGTGATCTCTACAAAATACAAAAATGGGTGCCAGTATTCACATATACAGTGCATTCAAAAAGTACCTAGACCCTTTTATTTTTTTTCATATTTTTTATATTTCAATTTTGTACTAAAATTGTAAAAAAATAAAAAAAATTCATTTTGATCTACACTCCAAATCCCATTACAAAAACGATTAAAACAGATTTTTTTAAAAAAATGCAAATTTAGAAACATAGAAAATGTCAGCAGATAAGAACCTTTCGGCCCATCTAGTCTGCCCAATTACATGGATACTTTATGTGGATTTATCTGTTGTTTAGGATAGCCTTATGCCTATCCCATGCCTGTTTAAATTCAATTACTGTTTTGGCCTCTACCACTTCAACTGGAAGGCTGTTCCATGTATCCACCACCCTCTCAGTAAAATAATGCTTCCTGATGTTACTTTTAAACCTTTGCCCCTCTAATCTAAGACTATGTCCTCTTGTTTTGCTACTTTGTTTCCTTTTAAATATACTCCCTTCCTCTACCTTGTGGATTCCCTTTACGTATTTAAATGTTTCTATCATATCTCCTTTGTCTCGTCTTTTTTCCAAGCTGTACATGTTAAGATCATTAAGCCTTTCCTGGTAACTTTTCTCCTTCAAGCCGTACACCATTTTAGTAGCCCTTCTCTGAACTCTCTCTAAGATGTCTATATCCTTCTGGAGATACGGCCTCCAGTACTGCACACAGTACTCCAAGTGAGGTCTCACCAGTGCTCTGTACAGTGGCATGAGCACTTCCCTTTTCCTACTGCTAATACCTCTCCCTACACAACCAAGCATTCTGCTAGCATTTCCTGCTGCTCTATTACATTGACTACTTACCCTTAGATCCTCTGAAATTTGCCAGTGGCAAATTTAGAAGACAATATTAAGTATTCACACCATTTAAGACACCTGAAATTTAACTGCAATAATTCCCAATTCTCTGGATCATCTTTGAGATGTTTCTACACTTTGGAGTCCACCTATGGCAAATTTGATTGATTGAACTTGATTTGGAACAGCACACACTAGGGATACACCGATACCGAAACTAGTTTCAGTACCGATACTGCCATTTGCACAATACCTCCCCTGATACCTACTTGGTACTTGTGCAAATGCCCCAATACATCCCCCGATACCGGAAGCCATCGCTGGGCTGGCTTGCTGCTATCCGCAGGGCTGGGGAAGCTGGCTGGATGCGTTAAAAGCATTTGGCCAGCGATCCCCTCCGGCCAGCCGCGTTACTGAGCGGCCGCCGGGCTGTGGAGGTTGTGATGTTGTCTCCAGCCGAGATCTTGCGAGAGCACGTCACAGCTCGTCTCTGCCCTGCGACCGCTTGCTAACGTGGCTGGCCGGAGGGGAACGCTGGCCAAATGCTTTTAAATGTATCCGGCCAGCAGTCCAAGTGTCTGGTCTGAGGTCTGCATACATGTGAGTGGGTATGTCTGGTCTGAGGTCTATATACATGTATCTGAGTGGGTGTATCTGGTCTGAGGTCTGTATATGTGTTTCTGAGTAGGTATATCTGGTCTGTGTACATGTTTCTGAGTGGGTATACATATATCTGAGATGAGGTGTGTGGTCAAGGTGTGTGCAGGCCTGTGCAGTGAGTAAATGGGGTGTCTGGTCATGCATTTCAATATTAACATAAACTGGACAGGCTTTCAACAAAATCCTAAATTATTTATTGGAAAGCGGTCACATGACTATAAATAAAAGTATCAGTACTTGATATCAGCGAGTACCTGAAAAGAGTATCGGTACTTGTACTCGGTCCTAAAAATGTGGTTTTGGTGCAACCCTAGCACACACATGTATTTATTTGGTTTCACAGCTTTAAATGCAAGTCAGTGAAACTTTTAATCCAGGCGACCTAAGGAACTGCCAGCAGAGCTCAGGCACGATTGTGTCAACATAGAGATCTGGGGAAGGCTACAAAATTTCAGGTGCATTGAAGGTTCCCAAGACAAATGGGCCTCCATAATCCTTACACAGATACACAGATGAAATTTGGAACAACCATGACTCTTCCTAGAGCTGGCCACCCAACCAAACTGAGTATTTGAAGGAAAAGGGGTTTAGTAAGAGAAGTGACTAAGAATCTGATGGTCATTCTTAAAGGAACACTCTAGGCTAAAAATCCCCCCCTTTTTTTCGACATTAAACTATACCTATTCCCTACCTAGTTATTGTGTATATATATTTTTTTAAAATGTAATACTTACCCTAAAAAACACTTGTTTCTAACGTCTTTTTTTAATTTCATACTCCCCTCCCTCCTCTTCCGCTCCCATCCTGAAAATGTTGAACTTGGCTAATGGTTTACGTGAGAAGCACGCATGCGTGCCTCTCACGTAAACCAGCCAATCAGCAGGCTTCCGCTTCTTCTTGGATTAGTGTTACGCGCAAGAGGATGCGCGCAACACTAATCCCAGCCACAGACTATGCTGGCGGCTCACTGACGCCAGCTACTGCGGCGAGTTGGAGACGTCATTGCGCTGAAAGCGTGAGGACGTCTCCTACTCGGCAATAGTCGGCAGAAGTGGGAAATATGAATCCCGCTCTGCTGACTGACAGCTGGGAGGGCGGAGTAAAGTCCTCCGCGTCTCTCAGCTGTTTCAGCCGATCGGCTGAGAGGAGGGAGGGGGGAAAGACAAGGGCATACTCAGGGCATCATGACCACCTAAAAAAGCTTAGGTGGTCATGTTGCCTAGAGTATCCCTTTAATGAGTGTCAGAGATCATGTGTGAATTTAGAACTTGTGGAAGAACAACCATTAGTGCAACGCTCCATCGATCTGTTCTTTATGGTAGACTAGCCAGGTGGAAGCCCCTCCTCACTGCAAAACACATGAAAGCCCACTTTGACTTTGCAAAAAGACAGCGAGTGGACTCACAGGATTTGAGAAGATTGTCTGGACTGGTGAAACGAAGATCTGTCGGAAATCAATCAATGCATCATGTATGGAGGAAACCAGGCAACACTCATTACATGCACAATACTATCCCAACGGTGAACCATGGTAGTAGTAGCATCATGCTTTAGGAGTGTTTGTTAGTGGTGGGGATTGGGAGAATGGTCAGGATTGAGGCAAAGCTGAACACGGCAAAATACAGAGATACCCTGGCCTGTGGGTTCACCTTTGAAGAGGAAACTGAATCTGCAGAGATGAATGGCAGAAACGTCCAATACCCAGATGTGCAAAGTTTGTCACATCATATTGAAAAAGGCTAGAGTCTGTAATCGCTGTCAACGATGCTTCAATGTCAGTGTGAGGTTTCAGCTTTTCCTTTTTAATCAATTTGCAATGTTGTCAAAATGGTTTTATCCTTTGTCACCATAGAGTGTCGATTGATGTGGGTAAAAACCTAATTTGGTATAAGGCTGTATAATAAAAAATGTGAAAAAGTTGGGTGTCTGGATACTTTCTGAATGTACTGTATATTGCACAGATTAAATCTATATGCATATATAGCTCACAAACTATAACTTTGAAACAATGTAAGTTTTGTTATATTGCTAGCCTTTTCACATTTAAGAGAGGTTTTGTTTTTTTTAACTTTGAAGTGAAGCTTCTTCTTTTTCCTCCCTGACCATTTTTAGTGATCACATGCTTACGGCTTTTTAATAAAACACTTAAAAATTGAGCTAAACGGTATCAATTCTAATGGATGCTGATTGCTTGGATTCATTGCACCTTATCTTCTGTGCATTGAATCCCTTATGCCCTTACATTAAACTGCTGTTACTGATCCTTCGTTCTATCGATTTGTGGTCTTTCGCCTCTAAAATTGTCAGGACAGCAGCAATCAGAGCTGATGATTTCTGAGGTATTCCCCACCTAATTCCCTGAGCTCAGAATCCTGGCCCGACCTTGACCCTTGTTACTTTCTGGCAAAGTGATAGTGGCACAATCTTAATGGGAATCATTTTTTAAGTGTTTTTTAAATTTATATTTGAAACTTTTAATGTGTAAACATTCTTCTTTTAGTGGCAAACATTTAGTATTTCCATAAACAGATTTTTTTTATTACTATAAACCGGTATTTCACCAGTTTAGAAACGTGCACTTTGAGAGATTGTCACAATTATGAAAGTACTATATTTGGTTTATATTTTGCAGGCAGCATTGCAAGAGTTTGAAAGGTCTAGGCCACATTGATTTGATTTTTGACTGTATGTCAGGACTTTACCAACCCTTTGCTTTTCATTGTGATTCCTTACCAACAGACTTAACCACTTCACTACCAAGTGTTTTTTTCCATAAAACCAATGTCCGGAATGACTTTTTTCCTGGAAAACCACTCCACTTTACACATTCACTGAAAATGCACTTAGTTACAATTCCTACAGTGCATTTATTGGTATTATGCACTATTGGCAAGTAGACCGGCCAAATTGCAGGACTGTGGCTGCAAAGCAGCTGGGCCTACTGGGATTCTCACTCGAGTCCCGAGTTCTTCAAAGAGTGCCAGTACATTGGTTATCATATCTACTGCAAGATCTGGAGCCCATTTGTAAATCCATTTCATTTGCTTTCCTCCAGAGTATGAACAGATTGAGTTAACTTGATCCAGACACCTGGAGGTGCTTTTAATGATAATTCTATCATGGTAGTGAAGGTGTTATTTGTGATGAAGCAGTGTTCTGTTTCTTGGCCAGAGTAACTCAGTGTGTGCTTTCTATTATGACTTCATAATGAAGTGTGGTTTCTGAATGGGATTCTATGTGCTCGAGGTCATAGTTTTGACATTCTCCTGCTTACATGTCAGCGCTCTGAATGACACGTTGGCACGCTGATGTCATCACTGAGGATTGATCAGGCAGCGCTGTATGTTGGTCCTGTTTCAGCCATAACCACTGTAACAGGGCGTCATGTAGAGAGCAAGGAAAGGTCCTGTCCCGCTTTTATGTGTCACCCAGATTTCTCTCTTACACCTTCCGGAACCTCTAAGCCCCTGGTTTTGCACTTTGCCTCAGTGGCAATTTAGTGCAGGTGAGGCAAACAGACATTGCTCTGGAAACTGGGGAGCAGACAGTCTCTATCTGCTGGAGCACAAGGTTGGTCATGCTGGTTTGCTGAAGCCTGACAAACACTAGGTTTGCACAGGTTGTTAGTCAGGACTATTGTATGTTTAGTTAGTGCCGGGACACGGCTAGGAATTTTCTTTGCTTTTGAAGTGTTTATTTTGAGCAATATACAGCGTGCTGTATAACCTGTGGGTTGCTGCAATAAATGTACCACCGTTTGAAGGAAAGTCACTGGTCTGGTCTCTGAACCTTTCAAGAGTGCTCACCCCAGAGAGCAATTGCACCCGCTACCTGTTTCCCAGCTCACATATGGTGGAGAACTTTTGGCAAGTGATAGCAAGAACCTGCTATTTAAAGGGCCAGTACCTGAAGTGACAAAAAAAAAATGGAGGACATTATAAAACAGTTGGTGTTGGCTAATGCAGCACAGCAACAGGCTAATGCTACACAGCGGGACATGTTAAATGCTCTGCAGAAGCAAACTCAGGTGCTGCACACGCAGCAGCAGATCAGTGCTGTACAGGAACAGTCACAAATGTTGTTTGAAAAGCTTGCAGTTGCTGCTGAAGGCGATCGCAAGACTCTGACGGAGGTGGTGCAGACGCTGGCACAGAGGTCTCCCCTGCAAGCTGCAGATTCTTCTGACAACTCCTCACCCATCCATGTCAGTCGCTTCCTTTCCAAGATGACAGCAGAGGATGATCCAGAGGCCTTCCTGTTAACATTTGAAAGAACCGCTGAGAGGGAAGCATGGCCTAAGACACGGTGGGCAGGACTGGTGGCGCCCTTGCTAACTGGTGAATCACAGAAAGCATATTATGATTTGGAGTCTGTGGATGCCATGGATTATGACAAGGTCAAGCTGGAGATACTAGCATGGCGAGGTGTTACTTTAGCAGTGCGAGCACAGCGTGTTAACAACTGGTCCTACCAAGCAGGGTAGTCACCGCGGTCACAGATGTTTGACCTCATCCACCTGGTCCGAAAATGGCTGCAACCTGAGTCCCTATCGGGGCCACAGATCATTGAGCGGGTAGTCATGGATCGCTTCCTAAGATCCTTACCGATCGTCTTGCAAAAGTGGGTAACCCAAGGGGACCCCAAGTCGGTGGATCAGCTTGTGGAGATTGTTGAGAGGTACTTTGCAGCTGAGGACTTGAACGCCTCCCCGGTGAGCCCATGGACTTTCCGCCCAAAACCAAGGCCTCCCTCGGCAATCGGTAAGACTGTTCCAGGGAAAGTGGGTGGTGAGCGTGGCAAGGAGGCAGAGGGAAAAACTGCTCATTTAAACCAGGGAGGTTGGCATTCCAAAGCGGGAACACCATTGCCCGTCAGCAGACCTAACCTGAAGAATGTTAGATGTTTTCGGTGCCAGGAACTTGGGCATTTAGCTGCAAACTGTCCATTAACTGGTGAGCCTATGCAGTGTGACTTGTCTTTCAAGGAAAGACGGCAGTCTTTGTTTTCCAGTTTCATGCACCGCAGTGCCAGTGAAGGGAAAACACATGTGTGCAATAACTGTGAATGATCAGCATGTTACTGCTTTGCTGGACTCTGGAAGTTTAGTAACCCTTATTAAGGCTGAATTGATAGGCTCTGTGAACTTCCGGGCTAAAAAGGTTGCTGTAGTGAGTGTGCATGGTGATATTTGGGAGTATCCTATAGTAGCTGTGAAGTTTGGAACCGCGCGGGGTGATCTGAGGCACTTGGTTGGGGTTGTGCCTCACTTGGTGCATGATGTAATTATAGGGAGAGACTTCCCTTTATTTTGGGAACTCTGGGAACACCCAGACTGTGCCACAGTTTCTAAACCAGAGACTGAATCAGAATACATGGATGCTGCAGAGCAGTTGTATTCAGAGGATTCCTCTTGGGGGTCCCCAGACTTTCTCTTCTCTGTTTTGGCAGGAGAATTGGAAGAGTCTGAAGGCCCTATTGCCAATGAGGATAGACCGCCCTCTGCTGAAACTGAGGCTACTCTAGAGTTTGCAGATCTTAACACTCATAGAGAGAACTTTGGTAGTGAGCAGAGGAAAGATCCTACTCTTGTGAGGGCCTGGGAAAATGTTATGATGATCAATGGGGAACCTGTTGAACCAGGGAATAGGCGCTCTTTTCCTTATTTCATTAGTAATGATGACATGCTATATTGTGTATATAAAAAGAACAATGAAATTATTGAGCAATTAGTGGTCCCCAAACTGTACAAAAAGGTGGTATTGGAGCTTGTCCATGGACACTTATTGGGGGGTCATTTAGGTACCGAGAAAACCACTGAAAGGGTTTTACAGAGGTTTTACTGGCCTGGGGTACAAAAAGATATTGAAAACTATTGCAAATCTTGTCCGGTTTGTCAAATGTCTGCACCCCTACCTCATTTTTTCGGAGTCCCTTAGTACCCTTGCCAATAATCGAGGTGCCACTTGAGAGAATTACTATGGACCTTGTGGGCCCGCTTCTGAAGTCTGCCCGAGGGCATCAGTATATCCTGGTCATTATGGATTACGCTACCCGTTACCCTGAAGCAATTCCTCTACGCCAAACATCAGCCAAGAATATAGCTAAGGAGTTATTACAGGTGTTTAGCCGGGTCTGGATCCCTAAGGACCTTCTGACGGACCAAGGTACCCCATTTATGTCACGAGTGACAAAAGAATTGTGCAAGTTGTTTAAGGTGACGAATTTGCGAACCTCGGTATACCATCCTCAAACCGATGGCCTAGTAGAGCGATTTAATAAAACCTTAAAAAGCATGCTGAAAAAGGTTGTTGACAAGGATGGGAAAAACTGGGACTATTTGCTTCCATACCTGATGTTTGCCATCAGAGAAGTTCCTCAGTCCTCTACAGGGTACTCTCCATTTGAATTGCTCTATGGGAGACACCCTCGGGGACTTCTGGACATAGCCAAAGAGACCTGGGAGGGGGAGAAGACACCCCACAAAAGCATTATTGAGCATATTTCGCAGATGCAGGACAGAATTACAGTAGTAATGCCAATTGTAAAAGAGCATTTAGCTCAGTCGCAGGCAGCTCAGCAGAGAATATATAACAGGGATGCTCGAGTCCGCATTTTCTCACCTGGTGACAGGGTGCTGGTATTAGTTCCCACGGTTGAGAGCAAGTTCCTTGCTAAGTGGCAGGGTCCCTTTGAAGTGATAGAAAGAGTCGGAAGTAAATTTATAAAATTCACCAACCTGGGAAAAGAAAACCAGAGCAAATATACCATGTGAACTTGCTAAAGACCTGTAAAGATAGAGTATCGCTAGCTGCTGGGTCCATCCCAATAACCCACCAGCTGGATGCTGAACACCCTCAGGTCCCTGAAGTAAAAATTGCTGAGTCGCTGAGTAAGTCACAAAAGCAGGAAGTCAGAGAGTTTTTAATAAAAAAATGAGAATTTTCAGAACTGCCTGGTCAGACGTCGATAACCCAACATGACATTGTTACTGAACCAGGGGCCCGGGTTAAACTTAAGCCTTACCGTATTCCTGAGGCAAGGAGGAAAGACATCAGTGGGGAGGTGAAGAAAATGCTTGAGCTAGACATCATTGAAGAGTCCAGTAGTGACTGGTCCAGTCCCATTGTCCTAGTCCCAAAGCCAGATGGGAGTTGGAGGTTTTGCAATGATTTTAGGAAGCTCAATTCAGTGACCAAGTTTGACACTTAGACGAACTTCTAGACCGACTGGGCACAGCTCGTTATTTGACAACTTTGGACTTGACCAAAGGATATTGGCAGATTCCACTGACAGAAGGTGCCAAGGAGAAGACCGCCTTCGTAACCCCTGAGGGTTCGTTTCAATATAAAAAGATGCCTTTTGGGTTACAAAATGCACCTGCTACATTTCAGAGAGCTATGGACAAACTTTTGAGACCCCACCAACAGCATACTTGGATGACATAGTAGTACATAGCACTGACTGGGAATCTCATTTGCCTCGAGTCCAAGCTGTCTTGGAAACTCTCCATAGAGCAGGTATCACTGCTAATCCAAAAAAATGTGCCCTGTGGTTAGAGGAAGCCAAATATTTAGGTTACACGATTGGGCGTGGAGTCATAAAACCCCAGCTAAACAAAGTAGAAGCCATTCAGGAGTGGCCACGTCCCACCAGTAAAAAACAAGTCAGAGCTTTCCTTGGGATAACAGGATACTACAGGAGGTTTAGCCCAAACTTTGCAACTCTTGCAGCCACGTTGACAGACCTTACCAAAGGGAAGAATTTAATGTTCAAATGGTCCCCAGAAGCAGAGGAATCTTTCCAGGTCCTGAAGAGTGCTCTTTGTGCACAGCCAATCCTCTACTCCCCTGATTTTTCCAAGGCCTTTGTAGTCCAAACTGATGCATCTGATGTTGGTCTAGGGGCAGTTTTGTCACAGGTACATAATGGTGAGGAACACCCTGTAGTGTACGTAAGCAGAAAACTAAACGATCACGAACAGAAATATGCAGTGATTGAGAAGGAGGGTTTGGCTATTAAATGGGCATTTGATGCCTTAAGATATTATTTATTAGGGCGCCAGTTTGATCTGGTGACTGACCATGCTCCCCTCAAATGGATGGCACTAGAAAAGGAGACAAATAGACATGTGAACCGTTGGTTTCTGGCATTGCAGGACTACAGCTTCACTGTGGAGCATCGACCAGGTAAAAAAATGGCCAATGTAGATGCTCTGTCCAGAGTCTACGCTTGTGTAGCTGTCAGTGTTCCACCCAGGGGGTTGAAACAAGGGGGGAGGGTATGTAACAGGGCGTCATGTAGAGAGCAAAGAAAGGTTCTGTCCGGCGTTTATGTGTCACCCAGATTTCTCTATTACACCTTCCGGAACCTCTAAGCCCTGGTTTTGCACTTTGCCTCAGTGGCAATTTAGTGCAGGTGAGGCAAACAGACATCGCTCTGGAAACTGGGGAGCAGACAGTCTCTATCTGCTGGAGCACAAGGTTGGTCATGCTGGTTTGCTGAAGCCTGACAAACACTAGGTTTGCACAGGTTGTCAGGACTATTGTATGTTTAGTTAGTGCCGGGACACAGCTAGGAATTTTCTTTGCTTTTGAAGTGTTTATTTTGAGCAATATACAGCGTGGTGTATAACCTGTGGGTTGCTGCAATAAATGTACCACCGTTTGAAGGAAAGTCACTGGTCTGGTCTCTGAACCTTTCAAGAGTGCTCACCCCAGAGAGCAATTGCACCCGCTACCTGTTTCCCAGCTCACATATGGTGGAGAACTTTGGGCAAGTGATAGCAAGAACCTGCTATTTAAAGGGCCAGTACCTGAAGTGAGAAAAAAAAAATGGAGGACATTATAAAACAGTTGGTGTTGGCTAATACAGCACAGCAACAGGCTAATGCTAAGGTGTCCGAGGGGCAGGGGCGGCTGGCAGAGTGCTCTAATGGCACTCTGTCAGGCCCCTCCAGATGGCCTTTTTCCTTCGAGCAGCCGCCGGCAAAGGTTGTAGCCCAGCCGCTCGCTGGGAACCACCAGCCGCGTTCTCGCGAGATCCCGACGTTCTAGTCATGTCTTGTGAACTCTGGGATCCCGCGTGATTGCTGCTGGTGTTTCCCAGCAAGCGGCCGGGCTGCAACCTTTGCCGGCGGCTGCTCCTCGAAGGAACGAGGTCATCCAGTGGGGCCTAGCAGAGTGCAGTTAGAGTATTCTGCCTGCTAGCTGCCCCAGTGTCTGCATCTGAGGTTTGTAGTGTGTCTGTATCAGTGGTCTGCAGTGACCGTGTATACACACACACACTGGACTGTGGAGATATATATATACACCCACCCACTAATATATATATATGTTATGGTTAAAGAGCGAAGTGCGGTTAATCTTTTTTTTTTTAAATATAAAATTTCTTATGTTTTGTTTCACAGAACGAGAAGGAAGGGGTACAGAAATAAAAAAACAGGGAAGTGGGGAGAGGGAAGGGGTACAGGGAAAGCAAGGAAATGTTGCAACCAACCTTATCATATATAACGATTCAAAGCAAACATAGACTAATGACTTCATAATTTGACAATATATGTGTCCTAAATAGACCTATGGTCTTTCCGAGTTTGATGACCACCCATAATGTCCCTAGCCTTCCCATCTAAAAGTCTCAGAGCCCTCAATCGATTGGCGATATCCTTTAAAGTAGGGACTGTGGGGGGTTTTCATCGGGCCGTGACCAAAGTCGTCACTACAGATAATATATGGGCCAAGGATTGCTTTTACAATCGAGAGAGGGAGTCCGACATAATCTGAAGGAGGAGAATCTCAGGGACCGGTGGAATTTCTGTGCCCACAATCTCGGAGCTCAACTAGGCCACAGAGATCCAGAACTGGGCTATTAAACTACAAGTCCACCAGGTATGGAAGAAAGAGCCCGTGTCCTCCCCACATCTCCAACACACTGCCGAGACTTTTGAATTAAAATGGTGTTCCCTGTCAGGGGTAATGTACCATCTATATAACACTTTCTTCCGTGCCTCCGTCAGGGATACGCAGCGAAACTTAGAGGCATCAAGGAGAAAGCAATCCGCCCAAACTGAATCAGAAATCTGGTTCCCCAAATCCCTTTCCCAATTTGCCTTGAATCTCCATTTAGGCGATTTAGGGGTAGACACCAAGAGTTGGTATAAAAGGGAGAGAAGGTGGACGTTGAGGGAGGGAGTTACATAGTGCTGTTCTCAGGGGGTCAAACTTATGGTGTGAGAGGGAAATTTCCGCATATGATCTGCATTAAGACAGGACCTAAGTCGGGGCCTAGGGAGAATTTCTGCATTAGGGTCTGGAATGACACGAGCCCTTGAGAATCATACAAGTGACATAAATGGGTAACACCTTTCAAAAACCATTGACGATAATTAAAATTAGGGATTAAGTGTGAAAATACGGAAAGCGGGGATGCCATGGCAATGGGTGAGTCACGGATAGTATAGAACGCGTCTTATCCCAAATATTTAACATGTGTCGGGGAAATAGCGGAAGAGTGTCAACGGCGGTCGTCGAAACTTAGGGGTCCAGGTCAGTGTAAGATAGTCGTAAGGCAAAGACTATGGGGAGACCACCAGCGACCACTGAAGAAGGTTTACTCTGGAAAACAAACGGCCAAGATTCATTAGCACTGCAGCTCTATAGTAAAGCAAAATATTCAGGAGGCAAAGACCTCCAAGTGGAACCGGGTGATGTAGGATGTCTGCCTTAAGACGCGGTTGTTTCCCCCGCCATACGAAATGTGATAGAGAGGAGAGTAGAGACTGGAAAAACATTAGAGTAGTCGGTAAAGGCTGGGCCCTAAAAACATGTACAGGGTTATTCAGAGAGTGGTGAAAAGCAGGAGAATGACGGGAGAATGGAAAATTCTAGGTTAAATTAGCCAAACCAGAAAAATTCTCCTATTCATCTCACTTTCCAAATCAGCTATTGTGACCTAGAATTTTCCATTCTCCAGTCATTCTCCTGCTTTTCACCATTCTCTGAATAACCATGATAGTAATTTCGGCAACAACATCATTTTAATGGAATGTATCCTGCCTACCCAAGAGAGTTCAACCTTGGACCATCTATGACATAACGTTTTGGTCAACGAGAGGAGGCGTTTATAGTTCAGGTCAAAAAGGTTGGCCGTGGAAAAGGACCGTTTAAGTCCTAAGTGCTTCCTCCAGTCAAAGGGATACAAGCGCTGCAATAGGGCCACGTCTGGTCCGGGAACAGCATAAGGGAGGGCCTGCGTTTTAGTGATATTAAGTTTATGATAGGACAACCTGCCATATTATTCTAGTATCATCTGTAAGGCGGGGAGAGAAGTTAGCGGGTTTGTCATCGTTATGAGGACGTCGTCTGCAAACAAACTAAGCTTACAAGAGGATGGACCTATGGGAAACCCCTTTACCTTGTCAGTTTGCCGGATCACCTGAGCCAAGGGTTCAAGCGCTAAGCGTAGAGCAGTGGGGAAAGTGGGCGTCCCTGTCTAGTCCTGTTGGTGATGTACATTGGTTGTGAGAGGAAGCCCGCATTAAGTACTGATGCATTCGGATGCGAGTTTGCATGTGGACCATAACGGCGTGCCGTTAATCTTAAAATTACCCCGGTAATCCTGACATTACCCGAAACCGCCGGATAAGGCTGCAAAAAAATGAAAAATCGTACTTTACCCGGGTAATTTTAGGACTAACCAACCGCCCTTAGTTAAAAGTCTGGAAGAGCTGAAAAATTTGCACTTTACCCGGATGATCTGCAGACTATCCAACCCTGTTTGGTTAAAACCGAATTTTGTTAACGTTCAATCTGAGGACTATCCACAGCTTCACTTGTGTAATCTGCAGAGCATCCAACCCTCCTTGGGTAAAAGTGAATTTTGCTATTATCTATGGATATTATCAATGAAAATGGCAACAAAAGACAAACATTAAAATGTATTAAGGATATAATGAATATACAGAGTAACAGGATATGTTCCTTATATGAATGTTAAAGAGCTACATGATCTTTATTATGTGTCATATGTGCTATATATCATTTATAAAACATAATAACCATTAGGTTACTCTTTATATAATATATAAATAAATTTTCAGACAATTAACGCACAGAGTAACCTGATGGTTATTTAGTGTGGTTTGTGACTGTGGATACAATTTGGTTTAAATAAAAACAATTCTGTTATCGGCCAGATAACGGTTTGTGGCTTTACCTGGGTAATCCTCCGAATTCAGTCAACTGTAACCTGCTGAAAACCAAAGAAACCCGGACTACCCAGAGGCCTCTGTATACTTCGCACATTACCTGGATAAAGTCCGAAATTTCATTTCACTTCGGAGTTTTGCTAACGACGCTTGGGTCATGTCAGGATTACCCAGGTAATCCTAAAATTAACCGCACTTCGGACTTTAACTGTAACATTTATATATAAATATATATGTATGTCTGTTCTTATTGGAAAGCAGTCACATGACAATAAATAAAAGTATTTGTACTCGTACTCAGTCTTAAAATAGTGGTATCTGTGCATCCCTACTTTTTACTTTTCTTTCCACCGCTCCCTATGCGCTTGCATTCCAAAGTGAAAAGTTACATCCAACGGAATATAGTGTCCTCATGTCTGTGGGATAATACAACTCCAATTGTCTGTGTGTCTCTGTCCATTTCTCGATCTAGCATCTAATTTGTGTGCCTTAACACATGCATGGTAATATGATTTATCTTGTAAAAATCCACCTTCTGTATTCAAGGTAAATTATCCTCTAGGAGGAAAATTGCAGATTTATTTACATTTAACTGCTGCTTCATAGCAAGCGGAGGTTTCTAATTTTTAATCTTGTATATCAAGGTGGCTACAAGTGTGTGCTAACAAACCTAATTACTTCTATTCCTAGTCTAGTGCATCATATTCAGAATAAAATGTATTGACTTAGTTGTAATTACAGCGACCTCTCAAATCATACCCTTGCTTCTTTGCGCTACGTTGCATCCCAAGGTCACGGACCATGTAATCTTTGCACTTACCATATTTGTATCTATTTTACGGTCCTCTACATGCACTAATTTGCTTGTGATAATAAGTTGCTTGTTGATTGCGCCCTTCCTTTACATCGCAGACAGCTGTGTCTGCAATGATTAATTATTGTTAATTCATTCTCTCATCCTGATGACTATGGGAATGTTTAGAATATATGGAAGTTTATAAGTAGCCCTTCACTGCCATCATGTTCATCTAATATTAATAGCGCATTCATCTCCTGAATGAAGTTGACATAATGCATGGGGAAAATAAGATGGGGGATATTGATCAGTTTCTCCATTGTGCAGAAACGATAAGGAAGACACTTATCAGTAAAGAAAGCTCATCAATGCCAATGCAGTAACTTTCTTATTAAACCATATGAGCATTTATTTACAAAATGGTTCAGGTCTCAGTAGTAAAATACCAGTTTTGTGAAGGGGAAGTGTATTTTATTTAACTGAACAATGCCTTGTTGTACAATCCGTTGATTATGCAAATATGGATGTTGGGTGGTATTTACGTGACAATTGTACTGTTTTTCTCATCTATATACTGTAATATTGCCAACTGTTTCTAATTAAAATGCGTAAACATGTCATTGGAATATAATGTGGCCACCTAATGTCTTCTTTGCTTAAAAAAAAATCTTGATTTGCTTCGGTATAGTACGCCTTTTTTTTTTTTTTTGGGCCAATTATTACAAATAAAAATAAAGTATTTCATGGTGTAAATGTCTGCTTTAAAGAACAGATCACTGCTTTTTCTCTTGTGTCTTTTTGAGACATTTATTGTGTTTAATATGTTTCTAGGCACTGTGATAGGTGTTGTCATATACACTGGGAAGGAGACGCGGAGTGTAATGAATACGTCAAATCCAAAAAATAAGGTGAGACACACACACTGTTATAAAAGGGTGGTAAATGGTCATCAAGTTCTGTATAATTAAAATGGTTCATAGATTGATCGCAATATTCGAGCTAAGTGTTCTGCACGATTATGCATTCAAATTCGCCGTATTGTGGTCTGGATTTATTTGGCACTGGATTATCACGTACCTTGCATATTTTGTGTTTTTAATGGCCATGTAATACTAAATTTAAAAAAAAAAATTGGACCGTTGCTACTTCGTAATTGCCAGATATCCGCTTGAACCGAATGGAAGCATTAAATCACCTATTGTAGCAAAACACGCCTGAAACATCAGTTGACATGATTCGATGTCTGAACATTTACTATGAATCTATTATGGTCAGATTCAGTACAAAATGAAGAAAAGCTATCCAACAACACTCTCCTCACCAAATACCAATGCGTCTTCGTAGAGGTTTGTGTCTACAACTGGCCCTCTGTGCTGAGGATTGAATTGCAGTAGAGAGCTCCCTCTGGTCACCAATTAGACCATGCTGACAATAAAGGCAGAATAAGGCAGAGCTGTAAGTGGACTAGATGCTCGCTTGGGGTTTGGGTCAAAATCCCTACAACCAGGTTCCCTAATGCCAAAATCCCGTCAGCCAATTTCCCTACACAGACAACTCCCTGACGGCTAACTTCCAGACATCCAAAATCCCAGCGGCTAACACTAACCCTACTCTCTAACCCCCTAAACCTAGCCCTAACCCTCCTAAACCTAGCCCTAACCCTAACACCCTAAACCTAGCCCTAACCACCTATACCTAACCCATACTCCCTAAACCTAGCCCTAACCCTCCAAACCTAGCCCTAACCCTAACCCCCTAAATCTAGCCTAAACCCTAACCCCCCTAAATCTAGCCCTAACCCCCTAAACCTAACCCCCTAAACCTAGTCCTAACCCTAAACCTAGCCCTAACTCACTAAACCAAGCCCTAACCCCAAACCTAACCCTAACCCCCTAAACCTAGCCCTAACCCCCAAACCTAACCCTAACCCCTAAATCTAGCCCAAACCCATACCCCCTAAATCTAGCCCTAACCCCCTAAACCTAGTCCTAACCCCCTAAACCTAGCCATAACCCTAACCCCCTAAACCTAGCCCTAACTCCCTAAACCTAGTCCTAACCCCCTAAACCTAGTCCTAACCCCCTAAACCTAGCCCTAACCCCCAAACCTAACCCTAACCCCCTAAATCTAGCCCTAACCCCCTAAACCTAGTCCTAACCCCCTAAACCTAACCCCCTAAACCTAGCCATAACCATAACCCCTCTAAACCTATCCCTAGCCCCCAAACCTAGCCCTAACCCCCTAAACTTAGCCCTAACCCATACCCCCTAAACCTAGCCCTAACCCCCTAAACCTAGCCCTAACCCCCCCTAAACCTAGCCCTAACCCTAAACCCCCTAAACCTAGCTCTAAGCCTAACCCCCTTAAACCTAGGGTTAGGGTGTTAGTATTAGGGTTAGCCGCTGGGATTATGGATGTCTGGAAGATGGCTGTGTAGGGAAGTTTGGATGTCCGGCACTTGTTCTGTCTGGAAGTTGGCCGTCGGGATGTTGGCATTAGGGAACCTGGCTGTAGGGATTTTATCCGGCACCCGCTCGCTTGAGAGTTCAGACGATCTGATTTTGCTTATTGGAGATGAATCAAGAAGCACAGGGTAATCAACAATGTGCAGAACTGTGCATTGCTGACTAAAACCCTGGAAGGATGTCCAGCTCAAACGGACTGACATGACAGCCTTCTTAGTGCTCATAAAATGAGAATTTAACCACTATTCTTGTATCAATATATCTGTAAAACGGAGAAGAGCACCTATTGCCTATCTAGCTTAGAAGTGAGATGGAATGTTCCCAAATGGCAGCCTTGCTGGCCCAAGCATGACGACCGTCCTGATACAGAGTCCATTTACAGGCATTAATTTGTTCAGGTACTTGTGTCTACCTGTATACATAATGTACGTTTGTGTGTCTGAGAAAGGGGTTTCTAGTGATTGCCCTGTGCATGTCCAGCTTCATGGGTGAATGGCATTAATGAATCGTGTTCAGAAAACACGTTTACAATTATCTCACATTATTTGTGACTGCACAAATAAAAGCAAAGTTCAGGCTTTTGCCATTTATTTGTGGCATTGCAAAATGTCCCATTTACTTAATATACACATGTCTTATGATTTTCAGTAATTCATGAGACTCTCTTGTGTGAAGCCTTTCAGATGTAGTGTTAACATGATGCTGTAAAAAAAAAATACTCCTTATGCCTATTCAGCACAGGAGGAGGAGTTACCGTGGCATTTTGTCATTGAGATAATGAATCATCTATTGAAGGGTCTCCAGAAATGGGGAGCAGGATGGCTCAGTAATTTGCCTGGGGAAAGCAAACCTGTCAATATCTGTCTGGAATTGGCAGCTAGTGTTCAACATTGACGACTGTTTTGTTAGGTTTGTTGATGGTCACAGCCAGCGTAAAATGTCCATCACAATTGTCTATTTATCACTAAGGCTAGATTACCCTGCGGATAAACGAGGGCCACATTAGCTGGACGCTGCCCGAGCTGCCTTATCACAAATAGTTTCTTTCCGTCGTAATTAAACTTCCTACAAATTGTGCTCAATTTTGGGTACACTAAACGGTATTGCTTTCAGTTTAAGCAACGATTAGCAAGTCAGATGTGAGCAGTGACTGCCTAAGATAAAGTAAAATATATTGTAAGGCAAAAAGAAAAAGTGCAGTTTGTAACTTTTGTAAACCTTATGTATTTAAATTTAAAAGCATTTCTCAGTGAGAGGATAAAATCTGCAAGAGTTGTATGTGTTTGTATCTGTGTGTGGTTATGTAACATACACAAACACGTACGTGCATATCTTGTGATCACAATATGTGACTAAATCTCAATCTTTATTATGTATTCTCAGCTAGTTGTTTTTAAAATCTATAATCGTATACATAAGCAGAGTGCTTCTTATCTTATTTATTGTGTGTGTATAATACAACGAGAGAGCAGCACTCAACCTTTTACTTAATACAACGGGTGGGTGCTTCTCATGACAACTAGATACAGTCCACCAAGGGGAGAGCACTCATTTACAAAAACTACACCATTGCTGCTTCATAATTTAAAGACATTCACAGTTTTCACTGGATTTAACTTTTTTTTTTTTTACAAATTTTTACACAACCTAATTAGATAATAAATGATGGGAATTTAGTTCTCAAAATATGATCCTATCTTGCTTAAGCCTGACATAGCTCCTATGTATCCCATCTCGACAGGTCCTGTGCTAAACACTAATGATTGTATTTATGGGATTAACTCCCTTACAGAGGACAGTATCCCTTCTGGGGTTCTCCATGGTGTAATATATATATATATATATATATGTTAGGGCTGCGGAAATTAACGCTTAATCTGACGATTAATCGTTAATTTTTTTGTTTGATGAAATCATTTTTAATTGACCAGCGGCGCAAAGCACGCGGCGGCGCCACGTGTTCGGCACCATGTGAGCGTCCGAAGGCATGGAGCTTCGGCGCTCGCCTGGGGGAGCCATGTGACCAGCCGAGTTCTCGCGAGATCGCGACTGGTCACGTGGCTCCCCCAGACGAGCGGCCCAAGCTCCATGCCGCCGGACGCTCACAGGGAGCCGAACACGCGGCGGCAGGAGGAGAGCTGGGGGCAGTATATCCATGCGAGCTGGGGCATATCCATGAGAGCTGGGGCATATCCATGAGAGCTGGGGCATATCCATGAGAGCTGGGGGCAGTATATCCATGAGAGCTGGGGGCAGTATATCCATGAGAGCTGGGGGCAGTATATCCATGAGAGCTGGGGGCAGTATATCCATGAGAGCTGGGTCATATCCATGAGAGCTGGGTCATATCCATGTGAGCAGGAGGCAGTATATCCATGAGAGCTGGGGCATATCCATGAGAGCTGGGGATATCCATGAGAGCTGGGGCATATCCATGAGAGCTGGGGCATATCCATGAGAGCTGGGGGCAGTATAACAATGAGAACTGGGGCATATCCATGTGCGCTGGGGCAGTATATCCATGTGAGCTGGGGCAGTATATCCATGTGAGCTTGGGGGCAGTATATCCATGTGAGCTGGGGCAATATATCCATGTGAGCTGGGGCAGTATATCCATGTGTGCTGGGGTAGTTTATCCATGTGTGCTGGGGCAGTATATCCATGTGAGCTGGGGCAGTATATCCATGTGTGTTGGGGCAGTATATCCATGTGTGCTGGGGCAGTATATCCATGTGTGCTGGGGCAGTATATCCATGTGAGCTTGGGGGCAATTTATCCACGTGAGCTGGGGCAGTATATCCACATGTGCTGGGGCAGTATATCCACATGTGCTGGGGCAGTATATCCACGTGTGCTGGGGCAGTATATCCACGTGTGCTGGGGCAGTATATCCACGTGTGCCGGGGCAGTATATCCACGTGTGCCGGGGCAGTTAATCCACGTGTGCCGGGGCAGTTAATCCACGTGTGCCGGGGCAGTTAATCCACGTGTGCCGGGGCAGTATATCCACGTGTGCAGGGGCAGTATATCCAGGGGCAGTATATCCATGTGAGATGGGGCAGTATATCCATGTGAGATGGGGCAGTATATCCATGTGAGCTGGGGCAGTATATCCATGTGTGCTGGGGGCAAAATAATAATTTACGTCAGTGCTACAGTTTGAATTTAAGACGTATTTGTGTGAACTGTGAAGTAAAGTCATGGATTGTTGAAACTAGTGTCGGGTGATTGTACAGTTGTGTTCAAAATTATTCAACCCCCAATGCTGTAAAGGGTTTTAGGGAATTTAGTGTACATTTGTAATTGTATTCAGAATGAAATCCTACAAGGACTTTTTAAAGAACCATATGCAACTAAAATGACATCAATTGGTTTTGTAATGCAGTAGTAAATGTTTCTTTTGTGAATTCTTCATTGACACAATTATTCAACCCCTTAAAGACTACCACTCTGAAGAACAGAGGTTCATTCAAGTCAGGTATTGAAAACACCTGTGGATGTCACGGAGCAGCAATAAAGCATAATAAGCACCAATTAGGCAGCTTTAAAATGACTGTGATACTCAGCTCCTTCTAGACATTTAGGCTAGGGTCAGACTAACGCATTTTTCGCGTTGTCCGTGAAAAAGTGCGTTCGAACGAATGGACGCATTTTTTCACGGAATACGCTATAGCGGTCATACGATGCGCATTTCCGTCCGTGATTTTGTACGGATCATCAATAAAACACTTTTTGTGTCTGGACGTTATGTTGGCCGGACATTAGCAACGTCTGACATCTCCTAATCACGCACACACGCCGCTAGCGGACGCAGCGCACTCTGTACGTCCGTACTAGCGGTTTGACGTTCTCGAAAAATGCGTTCGTTTGCCACTTGCGTTGCGCAGCTGCACTTTTGTGCGGCCGTTCTTCATATGCTGCCTGGCATTGGACGTCATTTGCTGCTAGCACGGCCGTGATTTAGTGCTGCTAAACGCACGTTGATACTGCGTTAGTCTGACCCTAGCCTTACTGGTGTGGTTACAAACATGGTGAAGACAAGAGAAGAGGTGATTACTCTTCACAGGAAGGGCAATGGCTATAAGAAGATTGCAAAGATGTTAAACATACCAAGAGAGACCATAGGAAGCATCATTCGCAAATAAATTCAAGGCAAAGGACACTGTTGAAACGCTACCTGGTCGTGGCAGAAAGAAGATGCTGACTTCGACTGCTGTGCGCTACCTGAAGCGTAGAGTGGAGAAAAGTCCCCGTGTGACTGCTGAGGAACTGAGAAAAGATTTGTCAGATGTGGGTACTGAAGTTTCAGCTCAGACAATACGGCGCACACTGCGTAATGAAGGCCTCCATGCCAGAACTCCCAGGCGCACCCCCTTGCTGTCTCCAAAGAATACGAAGAGTCGACTGCAGTATGCCAAAAGTCATGTGGACAAACCACAGAAGTTTTGGGATAGTGTTCTGTGGACTGATGAAACAAAATTAGAACTGTTTGGGCCCATGGATCAACGCTATGTTTGGAGGAGGAAGAACAAGGCCTATGAAGAAAAGAACACATTGCCTACTGTGAGGCATGGCGGGGGGTCAATCTTGCTTTGGGGCTGTTTTGCTTCTGCAGGTACAGGGAAGCTTCAGCGTGTGCAAGGTACCATGAATTCTCTTCAGTACCAGGAGATATTGGATGACAATGTGATGCAGTCCGTCACAAACCTGAGGCTTGGGAGACGTTGGACCTTTCAACAGGACAATGATCCCAAGCATACCTCCAAGTCCACTAGAGCATGGTTGCAGATTAAAGGCTGGAACATTTTGGAGTGGCCATCGCAGTCACCTGACTTAAATCCGATTGAGAACCTCTGGTGGGACTTAAAGAAAGCAGTTGCAGTGCGCAAGCCTAAGAATGTGACTGAACTGGAGGCTTTTGCCCATGACGAATGGGCGAAGATACCCGTAGATCGCTGCAAGACACTTGTGTCAAGCTATGCTTCACGTTTAAAAGCTGTTAGAATTGTAAAAGGATGTTGTACTAAGTACTAAGATTGAATGTCACTTGGGGGTTGAATAAAACTGATAATGATGTGAGCACAGAAGAGACATTTGTGGTTATTTCATTATAAATGTTATGTTATATTTGTCTGACCTACACGTGCCTCTTTGATTTAATTGTAAGCAAGATGACTGAATGATCAAAATCAATGTCAAACTGGCCAAAACACTCAATTTCAGTGGGGGTTGAATAATTTTGAACACAACTGTACATAGTATATACCACATTTACCACTGGCTAATGCAGAGTTGCAATGCAAGCAGATCAGCTAAACGTAGTTGGATCTGTATGTGCGCTATAATTAATCGAAATTAATCGATTTATAATTTTTTTTGATTATCGAACACAAAAATTTTAATCGTTACCAGCCCTAATATATATATATATATAAGTTGTGGTTGGATGGATTTAGTTTCAAAGCCTCAAACCGACGTCTTCAATCTGTAATAAACTATGCTTCATTCAGCATCCAGTCCTTTCTGCATACTTTGACATAACAAATGTTTCAAAAGAAAATCACAAGCTATCTTACTGGACAACTAAAATCAACCTGTTACAGTGTGTGTATACCGTTAGGTCCATATATATTTGGACACAGGCCCAGGTTTTTTCAGGTATTTGCAAAACACATTCAAGCTATAGTTATATAACGGATATAGGCTGAAAGTGCACACTCTCAGGTTTAATTTGAGGGTATGTACATCCAAATTGGAGGAAAGGTTTAGGAATTACAGCTCTTAATAGCCACTCCCCTTTTTCAAGAGACCAAAAGTAATTGGACAATTGAATCAAAGGCTGTTTCATCTCCAGGTTTGGGCTACTCCTTTGTTATTTCATCAATTAAGTAGGTAAAAGGTCTGGAGTTTATTCTAAGTGTGGTATTTGGAATCTATTGCTGTGAACCTACATCATGCGTTCAAAGGAGCTGTCCATGGAAGTGAAACAGGCCATTCTAAGGCTTCAAAAACAAAACAAATCCATGAGAGAGATAGCAGCAACATTAGGAGTGGCCAAATCAACAGTGTGCTACATTCTGAGGAAAGATGAATGCATTGGTGAGCTCAGCAACATAAAAAGGCCTGGATGTCCACGAAAGACAACAGTGGTGGATGATCGCAAGATCCTCTCTATGGTAAAGAAAAATACATTCACAACATCCAGACAAGTGCAGGACACTGTCCAGGAGGTGGGTGTATCAATGTCAAAGTCTACAATCGAGAGAAGACTTCACGAGAGGAAATACAGAGGGTTCACCACAAGGTGCAAACATTCATAAGCCTGAAGATTTGAAAAGCCAGACTTTGCCAAAAAAACATCTAAAAAAGCCAAACCAGTTCTGGAAACGCATTCTTTGGACAGATGAAACGAAGATTGATCTGTACCAGAATGACAGGAAGAAAAAAGTGTGGAGAAGGCTTGGAACCACTCATGATCCAAAGCACACAACGTCCTCTGTAAACATGGTAGAGGTAGTGTGATGGCATTGGCATGCATGGCTTCCAGTGGCACTGGGTCATTGGTGTTTATTGAAGATGTGACAAAAGACAGAAGCACCTGGATGAATTCAGCAATGTTCAGAGATATACTGTCAGCCTAGATTCCGCCAAATGCAGCAAAGTTGATTGGACGACACTTCACAGTATAGATGGACAATGATTCAAAACACACTGCAAAAATAACCCAGGAGTTTTTGAAGGAAAGGAAGTGGAATATTCTGCAATGGCAATCACCTGATCTCAACCCAATTGAGCTGCATTTTACTTGCTTAAGGCAAAACTAAAGGAAAAAAGCCTAAAGACCCACAAACAAAGAACAACTAAAGACAGCTGCAGTTAGAGCCTGGCAAAAGCACGCAAAGGAGGAAACCTTCAGGGTTATTCAAAGAGATCCAGCGTTTGGTTACCTTTCCTGGCCATTCGGCTATTCAGAGAGCAGGCAATTCGCCAAATCCTGGCATATTGCCTGCACATACGGTGCCTGTTCGAGGCCAGTGAATTCCCCATAGAGAAGCAATGCTTCAGCTATTCAGAGAGCAAAAACCAGCAGTGAAAGTATAACAAGTGGGGGCCTTCTCAAGACAGAATAATACAACAAACCACGAAGAAAGCTCACCAACGCCTACATTTAACCACTTGGCTGTGGAGGACATGCTCAGCGCGTCATTTTGATCGTGCTTAGCATCCTCACTTCACAGCCCACGACAGCCTGTTATTTCACCCAATCGCTCTGGTCTTCCGGTGCGAGCTGGCATCTTGGATGTCAGCCCCACCTCCGGGACCCCAGCCAGCGTCCTGTCTAAGGCACCCCTGCCAGAGCAGGGAAAGTGCCTGAAGGGGAGCGGGTCATCTGGACCCCTCTCTCTCCCCATCACTAGTGGCCAGAGATGAAAGAAATGCACCGCTAGAAAGGGCACAGTCTGCACTCTCCAGCGGTTCCTCCTTTTAACCCCATAGGTGCTGAATCGCGATTCAGTGCCAATCAGCGCTGGATCGCGGTCCTCTCCTGGAGGTGGCCGACATCGTGGATGTCAGCCAAGCCTCCGGGATGTCCCCCCACCCACTGACGTCACGCATGTAAGTGATGACGTCAGTTCAGGAGTTAACTCCTAGCTGCCACCTATGATGGAGATAGGGGGGTCTAAAGGACCACCATCTCTCCCGATCGGAGACAACTAGGGGGTCATGTTTGGTATCATTGGAAACTAAGTTTTTAAAATTAATATATTAATAATAAAAATCGAAATATTTTTTTTCTTTTTAAATTTATTAATGCAGTACTATTGTTCACTTTTAAATTTTAATGTGAACAATGATGCTGCACTAAAGGGTTCCCATTTATAAAAAATTTTAACAGGAAAACCCCATAGACTATATACCTGCAAAGACTTAGATAATACAATATGAAAAAAAAAATTTACACGCTGTAGATGATTGAAATTTTAATGGAAATTCTATTTTTTTTGTTACATCATTCTGGCAGGGCATGTTGTATACATATAATCAGTTTTTTTTGAGGCGGTACGCGCTGGTACGCCGTACCGGCACCTCATCGCTAGCCACCCTTTAATTTTTCACAGCTCCAGTATCGGACTCTTGGAGTCCGAATCCGGTGCTGTCTCGTCGGTGCAGCAGCGGATCCAGCGGCCGCCTCGTTCTTTCCCTCTATGAGCAGCCGCATGCATGGATATCTGCCGCTCGCTGGGATCCATCCACCAACCAGCCGCAATCTCGATCGCGGCTGGCTGGAGGATGGATCCCAGCGAGCGGCAGATATCCATGCAGGCGGCCGCTCGTTGAAGGAAGGAACGCGGCGGCCGCTGGATCCGCCCCTCCGCAATGACTCAGAGGGGCCTGGCAGAGGTGAGTTGGGGGCAATATATCCATGTGTGAGCTGCTGGGCGCAAATATATCCATGTGTGAGCTGCTGGGCGCAAATATATCCATGTGTGAGCTGCTGTGGGCAAATATATCTATGTGTGAACTGCTGGGGACAAATATATCCATATGTGTGAGCTGCTGGGGGCAGATATATCCATGTGTAAGCTGGGGCAATATATCCATGTGTGAGCTTCTGGGGGCAAATATATCCATGTGTGAGATGCTGGGGGCAAATATATCCATGTGTGAGATGCTGGGGGCAGATATATCTATGTGTAAACTGGGGCAATATATCCATGTGTGAGCTTCTGGGGACAAATATATCCATGTGTGACATGCTGGGGGCAAATATATCCATGTGTGAGATGCTGGGGGCAAATATATCCATGGGTGAGCTGGGGGCAATAAATCCATGTGTGAGCTGGGGGCATTATATCCATGTGTGAGCTGCTGGGGGCAAATATATCCATGTGTGAGCTGGGGGCAATATATCCATGTGTGTGAGCTGGCGGGGGGCAATATATCCATGTGTGAGCTGGGGTAATATATCCAGTGTGAACTGGGGGCAATATATTCAGTGTGAATAACGGAGTATTTATTAGGACATGAAAAATCGTCACAATAATCAGTTTTTCCCTGGGCGTGAGAGTACCCCACCTATTTTTCCAGGAAAAAAAGCACTGCATATAATAATGATATCTCCTGAATCTGCCGTAAAAAAGGATATATAATTTGTCTGGGTCGCATAATAGTAATTGACTTCAAATCATGTTTAAACATTATGAGCAAAAACGGAAAGATTTTAACCCTTTTAAAGATTTTTAGCAAAAATTTGCAAAAAATCTTTGAAACTGGTTAAAAAATATTTAAGTGCATGAGCTGGCGTGCTCTATTCGTGGTTTGTTTTATGTATATACATACATACACACCAGTCATGAAACTAGCATCATAACGCACAATTCCAGTTTCGTGATGTTTTATCTATGTTATTTTGCTGAGGGTGCATCTCCTACCTTAAATTAGTCTATATGAAAATAAAGGTTATGCATATTACCTATTTGTGCATTTAATTTTATTCTGTATCCTATAATAGCTATTTTAATTCAGTTTTCTTCAACAGAGACCGTTTTGGCAAGTTACTTGGTCAAAAATGAGAGATCACAAAGGTTCATTTCAGGACCCTACTCTTATAAACAGCACTACCTCCACTGTCTGTATATTTGTATATATCCATATAAACTATGACTCAGTATGTCAATCTGTTTATATGCGTGCATGCTCTTGTTTGTTCCCACGCTGATTATAATGACTGACATATGTTCACATGGTGGAATATACTTCGTTATAGCTGTGACAGACTCGTGTGTTTTTATGTCATTACTAATAATAATACCTTAAACGAGGAAAGATGTCAAGGGAAAAATTATTTTAAAAAGAATCGCCTGCTGAAATTATTGCCATCTCTTGGGTCTATTGATCAGAGTCTGTGAAGTTAAACTGCTGTTATAGTATGTGTCACAGATTCAGACCGGTTGATAACTTCCTTTGAGGTACATTTTATAGATCCTTTCTGTAGAAAGTTTTGAAAAAAAAAAAGAGACAAATTATATAGTGCAGTAATAGCTAACTTTTGGCTCCCCAGATGTTTCAGAACTACATGGTTGAGAAAAAAAAAGCATATTCCTGCAACCCACAACTAGCATTTAGGGGACACAGTTGTGTTAAAACAAGGAGGGAGGAAACTAAGGGGTTAAATATTAACACCACTGGATCCTATCTACATTCCTCTCCCATTTTAACCTTTGAGTCTCTTAAATACTTACCTTTCATTCCAGTGCAAGGCTTCCTCAGCAATCCTCAGAGCTGGCAGTCGCCGTTTCTTAAAGGGACACTACCGCTTACATAAATTGTAACTAGATTACTTGTGCATTATAAACATAACCACCTTATATAACACATGCAGCAATTTTATATCTTTTTGTTTAACCTCTCCCCGACCGCTGACGTACTATGTACGTCCTGCCCACGGGTCTCCCTTAGACCCGCGAACGTACATAGTACGTCAGCAGGCTCCTAATCTCCCTCCCGCCGATACTTACCTCTCTCGCCATCTATGGCAAGCTGGAAACTTGCCTCGCCATTTCCTGGGGGCCGGCAGATCCTGTGACCTCATCACGCTGCGTGATGTCATCGGCAGGCGCCGGTGGGCAGAATTCAGGAAGGGGAGGGGGCTCCTTCGGAGCCCTCTATCTCCCCAACCATTTAAGTTAGTTGCAAGTTGCACCGCTGGAAAGGGGTCAAAGTGAGCTCAGCACACAGGGGTGAAATGGCACAGCAGGGAAGGGCTTAATTTAACAGTGGCGTGCTGACACAGGCAGGGGCATGAACATTCACTCAAGCCTCCAGTCAATCCAATGGCTCTCAATGTGAATGCATTGGGAGCTATTGGTTGGTCAGGAATCCAGATTCCGACCTACCTGACCTAGGGCTCATTTTAATTTGTCCCGATCACCGAAATCGGGATCTTTTTCAGACTATTTTCCTCCATTTTGGGGTTTGTGAAATTTGAAATCGAGCTTACCGGCATTTCGATTCCTGAAGAAAAAATGTAATCGAATATCAGCTCTGGCGGCTATACTTTCAATTTGAATTTATCAAAATGCCGATTTCTGAAAAAATGTCAAATGATAAATGGGTTTTCAGGCAGAAAACTGGAGGGAATAAGACTGAAATGTTTTTTTTAACAGATTTTTCTAATAGTCATGTTTAAAGGCACAAACCTATATGATAACGGCCAAATTCTAGCTTTTTCGGCAGTTTCACCAGCCACCCTTTTCTCAGACAAGCAGCATTTTTCAAATATAGTCTCTCGCTGAATTTTTTCAAAGGAATCAGTCGATTATTTAAAAAAAAAAAATATATATATATATATCGTTCTCAAGCAGCCAATCATTTTTTTTTTCACTAAAACGGCTGTCAGAATTAAATCGACCCCTTAGGCCGGGTGCACACGAGCGCCCTCAGAGTGGAAGGAACGTCCGTGAGAGTCGATGATCCTTCCACTCGATGCACTCACCACTCCCCCCCCCCCTTCGGCGCTGCAAAGAGCGATTCTCCTACGGAGGATCGCGCTTTGCAGCCCGTCGACGCGCATCCTAGCGCATCGGCGGGGAGGCTTTCTAGGCGGATGCTTGCTGTGCACGCACAAGCGTGTGACCGGCCCCTTCACAGCATCACATGGCTGCGCCGGACGCCGGTAAGTACTGGCGCACTAAGTGCGCTCGTGTGCACCCGGCCTTAGTCCTAGAAATCCGAGTGACTGCTTTCCAGGTGGGGATAATAACTCTGAATCATTCAGTTCTCCGTAAACATTTACTTTGAAATTGACTTGGGTCATGGTGCCTAGAGTGTCTATTTAAATTATGCATGTGTGGATATTATATGTTAAATGGTATTAAAGTGCATTGTTACTTTTTCGTTTTCAGTGATGGTTACAGATTTTTGCTTTCCAAACAATCGTGCATAAAAAGACGCTCCTAACACTTGGGTTCTGGGATCTGGAATCAATTGTGGTTGTATAGACATTTCTTAAACCTTGCCAGTCTTTATATAGTTATGCCTGTCAGTGGAAAGGTCATTTATGGTCGCTAATTAACCAAGGGGGAAATG
Organism: Leptobrachium leishanense; assembly: GCA_009667805.1. Lineage (NCBI taxonomy): Eukaryota > Metazoa > Chordata > Amphibia > Anura > Megophryidae > Leptobrachium > Leptobrachium leishanense. The sequence goes on from CM019067.1 coordinate 128,995,063, forward strand.
AATGCACAAAGAATGTTTTTGCATGACATTCTACATTATCCTTCTCCTTCCGCTTGTGTTTTGAATGCCTGCGACAAGCAAACTGCATCACTAAGAAGCTTTGACAGTTTGTTTTCGAAATGTTACGTTTCCAATGTAATCCAATGTAGTTCTTAGTTAAGCTTTAGTGTTGTGGTCAGTTGCGTAATGTAAATAATTATCAGTATCAACAAATAAAGTTGGTGATTTAATAGTTTTATATATAACCACAATAATTTAGGATTTTGAAAAAGCTTGTTCTAAGTGGTCCAATAATATTCTGGTACCATATATTTCCTCACCGTGCACTTGAGGGTTATAACAATAATAAACAAATTTTCAAAGATGGAATTATAAAAAAAAATTAGGTCCCATCACTTTTTCCCCTTACATGGGAAATGTTACATATTGGGTGTATATTTTAATAATTTGAGACGGTTAGGCAGGGCTGTGTAATTTAGTGGCTATAAAGAGAGGTGACAATTTGCATCGCTAACCTTTCCTTATATCATACAGCACTCATGTAATCCTATAGATATCAAAAATGTCTATGCATGTTTTTGCATCGAAAACCTCACCAACGTCACTCTCTCGGAGACCAATCATGGTAGTGATCAGTCTCAAAGAGGCAACCGATGGAACAAATCTGCTAGGGCTGAAACAACTAATCGATGATTAAAATAGTTGTAAACTATTTCCATTATCGATTATATCGGTGTCGATTAATTGTCCTGTGTACAGCACACACTGTTTAACTGAGTTAAAGGAACACTCCAAGCTGAAAATCACCCCCCTTTTTTTTACTTTATATTAAACCTATTGCCCCAACTAGTCATTCAGTACATATATATATTTTTTTAATGTTATACTTACCCTAAAAATTACACTTTTCCAACGGCATTTTTTTTTTTTTTTTTTACTCACCTCCCTCCTCTTCGCTCCCGTCGTGTTAAAGTTGGAACTTGGCTTAAGGTTTATGTGCAAAGCGCGCATGCGCGCCTATCACGTTTGTGATTATGAGGTCCTAATAAATATTTGAAGTTAGCAGTGCCTTGTTCGCAAACAATGAGTCAGAAATCTCCTTCCCCTTAGATAGGCTGTACCAGTGGTGTTCCCAAGCTTTAATAAAATTTCAGATTTTTTATAAATGTGTTTACTTTTATTCAACAAGCCTTCCCTTGCTCTAACCAGTATCCTATAATACATATTGCTGGCCTCTCCATAGAGAAATGCTTTCAATTACTGAAAATGCTTGAAAACCATCCGTCATTGTACTTGTGCTCTGCAATGTTCTACCATTGTAGCTACCAATGTACGACATCCTCAGATAACATATTGGCTTGGCTTCAGTTACTCATTCAGATGCCTACTCTAGGTTACATCTGCTGACAAAGGCTTCACCTTTCCAGCCCTGCTACTTAAAGCAATGACAGGGTCTTTATGATGTCACCGACTTACTGTGATCTCATCAACTGAGCTGCATATATGATGTGCAGATCTAACCCCTTCACAAGCCGTTTGCATTAATAAGGATTAGTATTACATGCATAGTTTCACTTCTACAACAGCTGGCTTGTTTCTCCATTTGTTTTTTCACTCTGTAGAGACAGACATTCTGTTCTGACTAACCGTTTTTGCAATATTTTCCACCATCGCTGCATATTCATACTAATAAGGTCACTGATTACTACATTAGCAATGTGACTTCCAAAAAAATTATAACAGAACGGTTACAGGAAAACATTTTAAGACTTGATAGTTGTATTCGACCTGCACAAAAATGTATTCTCCATAGGAAAGACAAAGTAAACCCTGTGACAAAGAAATTGAGAGGAAGAAAGAAATTGAGAAAGAAAGAAATTGAGAAAGAAAGAAAGATTATTCTGGGGGCTCAGTGCTGTGCATATTATTCTGGGGGCTCAGTGCTGGGTATATTATTCTGGGGGTCCAATGCCTGTGTATATAATTCTGGGGGGTCTGTGCATATAATTCTGGGGGGTCTGTGCCTGGATATATATATATATATATGTATGTGATATATATATATATTATATATAACGTGTTAGTCCAGTTGCCAAAATCACGAGTATACCTGTATGTAGTGATACCTTTCACTGATCAGTATAGTTTCCAGACCTGAAGAGGAGACGTTACACTCTTGAAAGCTTGTCTTTTAAATGTAATGTTAACCCAATAAAAATGGTATCACCACGTACTGCTATACTCGTGATATATATATTTTTTCTTCGGGTAATAGGGGTTTTGGAATTCGTGGGTGAGTGCCCTCACTTTTTTTCCCAGGACTAGTCCCCTGCACTAACCGCTGAGATGCTTACGGTAGTGCTTCCGTGCCACCGTGAGTATCGCCTCCTGGAGTCCATAGAACTCCATGGAGGGTTATGCTTCCAAGCCGCGAGATTGCGTAGGGACGCGGAGGGAGACTGGGAACTATTTGTTTCCAGTCTCTCTCTGCACCCAGCCAGAAGAAGTGGCGATCGGGCCGCCCTTCTCGCCACAGGAGGAGAAGTGAGTCTCAAATTTATTGGGCGGGGGGGGATTTAAGGGTGTCAAATGATTTTGCATTTGCAGAATCATTTAGCACTAGCTTTAAGAAGCTGCTAAAATTTTGGTACATGTGTCCCTGCTGAAATTAGCGCTAGCACTTTGTAATATCTTACTTATCAAAGCGCTAATTAATGATTACTAAGTATTGATTATCCCTATGTTTAGGGATGCACAATACCACTTTTTTAAGACCGAGTACGAGTACCGATACTTTTTTAAAGTACTCACCGATACCGAATAACGATACTTTTATGTCATGTGACCACTTTCCAATAAGAACAGACCGCATATAAAAATGCCCCCAGCTCACTTGCATATACCCCCCGAGATATATATATATACAGAATGCCCCCAGCTCACATGTAGATTGCCCCCAGCTCACATGGATATGTAGATTGCCCCCAGCTCACATGGATATTGCCCTAGCTCACATGGATATTGCCCCTGCTCACATGGATATTACCCCAGCTCTCATGTATATTGCCCCCAGCTTACATGGATATTGCCCTCAGCTCTCATGGATATTGCCCCAAGCTCACATGGATATTGCCCCAAGCTCTCATAGATATATTGCCCACAGCTCTCATGGATATTGCCCCAGCTCACATGGATATTGCCCCCAGCTCTTATGGATATTGCCCCCAGCTCTTATGGATATTGCCCCCAGCTCTTATGGATATTGCCCCCAGCTCACATGGATATTGCCCCCAGCTCACATGGATATTGCCCCCAGCTCACCTGGCTTGCCGGACTCCGAGCGCTCTTCCTCCTTCAGTGTCCGCCGGCAACGGGTTGCATCCCGGCTTTGCCGGCGGACACTGAAGGAGGAAGAGCGCTTGGAGGGACGTCTGCTCCACGGATGCCGGTCGCAGGGCTGTGACGCGGCCGCCGGGCCGTGGAGGCCTTGATTCTGCCTCCAGCCGAGATCTCGCAGGAGGCTCCCGTGATCTCGGCTGGAGGCAGAATCAAGGCCTCCAATGCCCGGTGGCCGCATCACAGCCCTGCGACTGGACCCTCCGCTGGGTAAGTTTTGCGGCCGCTGGAGGGGTACGCTGGCTTTTCATGCACGTGGCCAGCTTCCCCAGCCCCGCGGATATCGGCAAGCCGGCCCAGTGCCATGGGGCCACCATATCGGGCCATTTGCATGAGTACCAAGTATCTGTGCATCCCTACCTACAGTTGTGTTCAAAATTATTCAACCCCCACTGAAATTGATTTTGATCATTCAGTCATCTTGCTTACAATCAAATCATAGAGGCACGTGTAGGTCAGACAAATATAACATAACATTTATAATGAAATAACCACAAATGTCTTTTCTGTGCTCACATCATTATCAGTTTTATTCAACCCCCAAGTGACATTCAATCTTAGTACTTAGTACAACATCCTTTTACAGTTATAACAGCTTTTAAACGTGAAGCATAGCTTGACACAAGTGTCTTGCAGCGATCTACGGGTATCTTCGCCCATTCGTCATGGGCAAAAGCCTCCAGTTCAGTCACATTCTTAGGCTTGCGCACTGCAACTGCTTTCTTTAAGTCCCACCAGAGGTTCTCAATCGGATTTAAGTCAGGTGACTGCGATGGCCACTCCAAAATGTTCCAGCCTTTAATCTGCAACCATGCTCTAGTGGACATGGAGGTATGCTTTGGGATCATTGTCCTGTTGAAAGGTCCAACGTCTCCCAAGCCTCAGGTTTGTGACGGACCTTGTCATCCAATATCTCCTGGTACTGAAGAGAATTCATGGTACCTTGCACACGCTGAAGCTTCCCTGTACCTGCAGAAGCAAAACAGCCCCAAAGCATGATTGACCCCCCGCCATGCTTCACAGTAGGCAAGGTGTTCTTTTCTTCATAGGCCTTGTTCTTCCTCCTCCAAACATAGCGTTGATCCATGGGCCCAAACAGTTCTAATTTTGTTTCATCAGTCCACAGAACACTATCCCAAAACTTCTGTGGTTTGTCCACATGACTTTTGGCATACTGCAGTCGACTCTTCTTATTCTTTGGAGACAGCAAGGGGGTGCGCCTGGGAGTTCTGGCATGGAGGCCTTCATTACGCAGTGTGCGCTGTATTGTCTGAGCTGAAACTTCAGTACCCACATCTGACAAATCTTTTCTCAGTTCCTCAGCAGTCACACAGGGACTTTTCTCCACTCTACGCTTCAGGTAGCGCACAGCAGTCGAAGTCAGCATCTTCTTTCTGCCACGACCAGGTAGCGTTTCAACAGTGCCCTTTGCCTTGAATTTGCGAAAGATGCTTCCTGTGGTCTCTCTTGGTATGTTTAACATCTTTGCAATCTTCTTATGGCCATTGCCCTTCCTGTGAAGAGTAATCACCTCTTCTCTTGTCTTCCTGGACCATTCTCTTGACTTCACCATGTTTGTAACCACACCAGTGTCACGTTCCCATGTTCCAACCCTGTCTTCCTGCCCTCTGTATTTGTATATTGTGTTTTTTTCCTTGGGTTTCTGTTGCTGCCAATTCCTGGGTGGCCTCCCAGGGGTTAATTGGTGTTCTGTGTGCTGCTCACCTGTTGACCCTTGCCTTGATTCCCCTGCCTATATTAGAGCAATGTACCTATAGGACATTGCTGGGTCATTTTTTCTTTGCCTGGTCTCCTTGCCACTTGTGTCCTGTTAGCTCCTTGCTGTGTTCCTGATATTCCTCCGTTTGTTCATCCTTGTTCTGTTTTTGTCTCTTATTTCTGTTCCAGTTTATGTCAGTTCCTTCTGTGTATTTAGTTCTGTCTATTGCTGTATTTTGTTTTGCTGTTTATGTTCCATTCAGATTCCCCGGTTACTGATTTTGGCTTGGCTGACTTCCCTTCTGGTTCCTATTCCTATATTCTGTATGACGTACTCTCTCTGGTTATGACCTTTGGCTTTCCTCTTTATGACTACTCTATTGTATATTCCTTGTCTGTACCGTTTCCAGGAAACCCTGTCATCTGTATACAACAAAAGACTCTGTACGGCTTCAAGGTAATACTTTCCTTTAGATTAGATCCGGCTATCCTAAAGACCGGTCTTTCAGTGCAGGGAATCTTTGGTATTGCCGTACAGAGGTCTTTTGTTAACCCTTTGTTGCTTTCACCTGTCCTTGCAGTTTACCCTGCATCTCTGCATATAGGGGCTTCTCTCAGGAACCAAGGCCTCACCTTCCTGCGAGTTATATTCATAGGGATATATATACAGACCGACCACTTCCAAGGATCGGAGGGCAAGTATAGGGTGGTGCGTGCCTGGTGGTACTGCCACCGTGACAACCAGTAAATGTCTAGAAGGAGCTGAGTATCACAGTCATTTTAAAGCTGCCTAATTGGTGCTTATTATGCTTTATTGCTGCTCCGTGACATCCACAGGTGTTTTCAATACCTGATTGAAAACACTTGAATGAACCTCTGTTCTTCAGAGTGGTAGTCTTTAAGGGGTTGAATAATTGTGTCAATGAAGAATTCACAAAAGAAACATTTACTACTGTATTACAAAACCAATTGATGTCATTTTAGTTGCATATGGTTCTTTAAAAAGTCCTTGTAGGATTTCATTCTGAATACAATTACAAATGTACACTAAATTCCCTAAAACCCTTTACAGCATTGGGGGTTGAATAATTTTGAACACAACTGTATGTTAGTAAGTTCGTGGAAGCTACCGCAAAAAACAATGCACTAACCGATTACTAACAGGGGTAGCGTCAGGAAAGTATTATGGGTGGCATGCTTTAAACACTCATCCTGGTGCTAATGTTTACACATACAGATGCCAACGTTAGCGTTAACTAGGGAATAGTGCCCAAAATAGCCACCATAGAAAATACAGTCATGAAGATAGTCAGATAATTACTGTCAGATGGATATATTCAATATTCCAAAATAGCCTGCACTGTCCTAAATGTATAGAATAGAGAGGCTTCCGGGCACTAGTTTGTAAACCACAAAAAGACTGCCGAACGTAAGCACTCTCTAGGTCTTAAAGATATTTAACAAAAGTCTTTTTAATAGATTATAAATGTTTTTAACAGCCAAAGTTTTGGCTCGTGGTGATAAAGGCTCAGCACAAGCTGAACGTCAATCCACTTTTGGCAATCTTTATATAGATACACACAGAGAAAAAACAGGAAGTAGAAATGCGGGGGGGGGAATAGCCAAAAGGTAGTAGATAGGTAGGGAGATTGCATACTTCATTGACCACCTAGAATGCTTATTTCTTGCACCTTGCGTAAAGGTAAAATTAATTCACATAGATGCTCGACATTTTCCCCTTACTTTATGCCCTCGGAGACATTTTATCATTCATTACATACTTAATGGTTTGTAAGAAATCCCAACAGTTGGGAATTGTGGGAAAAGTTATACAGATTGACAGATAAAGTGAAAAGGTCTGTATTAATTTCCAAATAAAGAGATGCATGGAGTGGTATTTCACTATGATTATACTCTAAAGTACCAATTACAATGCATCAGAAACTAGAGCAAGTTGACACTCTACAATAAAGCAAATAATTTCCAGTTGGAGGGGCAGAAAATGTTAATATGCAATGTTCAAGAATCTTTGTAAAAGGAAGTAGCTAATAAGGTTTAATGATGCGTGTCAGGAAGCCACAATATGTAGGGAAACACAGCTGGCTTCATTTTGTAAACTATTTGATATACACATCTTTCTAGTTCGCGATTATCAGCTGTGCAAGTGCCACGGGGGACAGTTTAGCCTTCAAATCAGGATATTCTTCTTGTTCTCTAAATTACAAGTAAAATGCATTAATATAATATGGAGCTGTGGGCAACAACCCCGAGCGAAGCTCAGCTAACAAAAAAGGATTAAAGGAACTCTTCCATACCGTGGACGGAAAGAAAATCATGAAGAAGAAAAAAGAAAACGTAAACAAAAATTTAAAAAAAAATTACATACCATTTCACAAAAATAAATATCAGCAAAAGACGGTGTTACAGACATTTTGAAGACGTGCTGATGGTCTAAGTTGATTCCTGAAGTTGTGACCTCCAGAAAAGACATTTTCTGAAAGAAGTAGTGTGTTGGTATGAATGCCATGGCTAGAGGGCATCACTGGCACCTGGCTGCTATATGTTATTGCAGTGTGCGCAGGTGACACAGTTGACAACAGAAGAGTGACCTGTGGGCAAGGTGGCAGTTCTGGGTCGGTGGAGTCCAACAGACCATTCATTAGAACGACCAGATTGATAATGAACGAACAAAAACACAGATTAATTAGCAGTGACTTAAAAAAACAGAGCAGCACTAGAGACGTTGGCGTACCCGTAACAAGTAGCTAATCTATGCCTGTCCGAGCACATGTGGTTAGAATAAAGCCAGATAGGACATGTAAGGTGTACAGATACACAGGGTTATTAAGAGAAAGGTGAAACTCTGGAGAACTTTTGGAGATGTGAAAATTCTAGGTCAAAATAGCCAAACCAGAAAAATTCTTCCATTTATCGCACTTTCCAAATTGGCAATGTTGACCTAGAATTTTCACTTCTCCAAAAGTTCTCCAGAGTTTCACCTTTCTCTGAATAAACCTGATAGTGTGATGCACAGGCTACATACAGGAAATGCAGCTTTATGCTATATATCACCATGTAACCCAGCCAGGCAGTCCTGCAGCAGGAATAGCTCAGATTTTATTACAAGATGAGCCATCGATATGCAACACACTAAAGTCAAATGAAATTATCATTTTTGTTTTTCCAGGATGAAAAAATTGATGATCTATTTATTTATTATTTATTTATAAAGTATTTTACCAGGAAGGATACATTAAGATTTCTCTAGTTTTCAAGTATGTCCTGGGTTAATATATATTTTATATTGAGTCCTATTGTTGTAGTCACGTAGTGTATGGTCACCTGCCAGCATAAAATATATTTAAAAAATAATATTCTATTGTTAAGCTCCCCGTAACAAACGGTTGTGTGGAGAAGTGTTGTGGCACAGGATAAACTTAATTTTAACTAATAGATGCAATTTGAGAGGTGGGGGTGGTGTATACAGGTGCACGTAATATAACCCAGTCCATCTCCATCCCCAGAGAACCATTATGAATAGCTAAATATATACATTTATGACAATGCTCCACTTCATTGCCATGGGATCTGCCACTCTATAGAAGTTTATATGCATTCACTGGATGTAATATATTTAATTACAACAAGAAAAAGCATGATATGGGGGAGGGCTTTTAAAATAAGATTGTGCTTAAAGGAACACCATTAAAAAATAATGGTTAGTTTTGTTGCCCTTAGATAATTGGGCAGAGGCTGATTTTATTTACCTTTCTTCTGTCGCCACGCTAAGCTCCTCCTCTTCAGCTCCCACTCAGAAGTCCCTGTAGCTTTTCCTCGCAATTTGCGCTCCTACGCTACTCAAATAGCATAGGAATTGCAAATAGCGCCTCGCAAAGGGACTTGTGCGCTTTATTTATGCAAGTTCCGTAGTTCCTGCGCAGAATGATGGATCGAAGCGGCACACACGTGCAGATTTTAGGGCTGCAACTAACGAATATTCTCATAATCGATTAGTTGGCCGATTATTATTTTGATTAATCGATTCATCGGATTTAATAAAAAATAGAAAAAAATGTGTTTACATAAAAGGAATTTTATGTAAAAAGATAACTAACCACAACCCCTCCCCCTTTTTTCGTTTAAGTAACTTTCGTACGTACGTACATACGCAAATTGCGTATCTTGCGTACTTTTCACACAAGGTATGCGAGTGCTTGGTCAGAGGGACAGGTTGATGCTGCATGCGCAGTTTAAGCATATATTTGCTTACTCAAATGAACCTGGCTACAAGCACTGGGTCATAGATGATGAGGTCAGCATGAAATCGGGGTTAATTAGCTAAAGTGGTCAGGGTGCGTAGAGTGTCCCTTTCAAATAATTTAAGTGGGAGGAGGGTCCGGAGGTGGGAGGGAGTGACTTTGCTCAAGTGACTTGACCTGAATGTGAGAGGGAGTGAGTATGGAGAAAAGACCGGATCTGAGTGTGGGAGTGAGTTTGGGGAAAGGGACCAGACCAAAGGAAGGGAATGGCAGTTCCCAACCAAAGAGGGTGTGGCAGGGAGGGTGGGGTGGTGGCAGAGGACTCCAGCTTCAAGTAAGGATTAAACACAGGCATACATTGTTTCTGTTATAGTTCTGCTACTGTTGTAAACAGAATAAAAACAAACTGGTTGTGTCTGACATAACCCTAGAACTAAATTATACCTAGTAAAGCAGCGACGCGTCTTCTCCAATCAGCTCTGAAGCTGAGGTTATTTACGTTTAAAGGGATACTCCAGGCAATATGACCACCTCAGCTTTTTAAGGTGGTCATATTGCCTGAAGTTACCCATTTTTTTCCCCAGCCTTCTACCTCTTCCCGATCGGCTGATATTGCTGAGAGAAGCGGTGGACTTTACTCCGCCCTCCCAGCTGTCAATCAGCCGATCGGGTTTCAAGGTCCCCGCGTTTTGGAACTCTCGGCAAAGCTGGGATGTCATCGCGCTAGAAGCGCGATGACGTGCCACCACTCCGGCAGAGTCACGGGAACGCGCAGGAGAAGGAGCTGGAGCTGCTGCCGTCTCCTCCTCCTTCTCCTCCGCCTAGGTTTTTAGACGAGCAGGCGGGGTGAACTTCAGCTCACCTCGCCGCTCGTGAACGTGCGCTGCTCCACGCATGCGCGGTTGAATGAGCTGATTGGCTGGTTTACGTGATAGGCGCGCATGCACGCTTTGCACGTAAACCTTAAGCCAAGTTCCAACTTTAACACGACGGGAGCGAAGAGGAGGGAGGTGAGTAAAAAAAAAAAAAAAAGCCGTTGGAAAAGTGTAATTTTTAGGGTAAGTATAACATTAAAAAAATATATATATGTACTGAATGACTAGTTAGGGCAATAGGTTTAATATAAAGTAAAAAAAGGGGGTGATTTTCAGCTTGGAGTGTTCCTTTAATGTCTGTTAATTAGAGCACCAAACTGCTTAAAATCAGCATGCCATCTATAAAGCACTTGAATACAAGATCACATTTCTAGTGCTTTGCATATAGTCTCATGATTTTGTTAGCATTTAAATGTGTATAGATGGACTCTTACCTGAATGTTACCCTTAAAACACATTCTGTTATGTCTGTTTAAGCCACATGCCTACAAGATGTATATGTACCATCTCTTGACATGACAAGGGTATGTAAAGTGAGTTTGTTGTGCACAGTTTCATTTTGACTAATGAGACATGTCTTTAAGTTCCATGTTTATGTATTGTGTTGGTAATAATGCCGGCAATTACACTCACCCGCCACTTTATTAGGTACTAGGCTAGTACCGGGTTGGACCCCCTTTTGTCTTCAGAACTGCCTTAATTCTTCATGGCATAGATTCAACAAGGTGTTGGAAACATTCCTCTGAGATTTTGGTCCATATTAACATGATAGCATCATGTAGTTGCTGCACATCCATGATGCAAATCTCTAGTTCCACCACATCCCAAATGTGCTCTATTGGATTGAGATCTGATGACTGTGGAGGCCATCAGAGAAAAGTGAACTCCTTGTCATGTTGAAGAAACCAGTTTGAGAAGATTTGTGCTTTGTGACATGGTGCATTATCCTGCTGGAAGTAGCCATCTGAAGATGAGTACAGTGTGGTCATAAAGGGATGGACATGGTCAGCAACAATACTTAATACAATAGGCCGTGGTGTTTAAACAATGCTCAATTGGTGCTAAGGGGCCCAAAGTGTGCCAAGAAAATATCCCCCACACCATTACACCTCCACCAGCCTGAACCATTGATACAAGGCAGGATAGATCCATGCTTTCACGTTGTTTACACCAGGAATTACAAAAATCAAGTTCTTTACCCTTACCCCAATCAGATTATTGGCATGAAGGTCTGTGCTGAAGATAGATTGATATGGGAGAGCAGCAGAATCATCATATGACAGGGTTCCTCTTGCACCACCTTTTGGTCAATCAGTGCAGTGAATCAAACCAGAATGTCAGCTGGGGCCCTATTTAGGCCGGGGTCAGACAAGCGCACTTCAGAGTGGAAGGAAAATCCGTGAGAGTGGACGCTACCTCGCTGAGCGCAGTCAGTGCGCTCAGCGCTGAAAAGCGCGATCCTCCGTTGGAGGATCGCGCTTTCGAGCCCCGTCGACGTGCGTCTAGCGTTTCGACAGAGAGGCTTTGTGGACAGAAATTTGTTGCGCGGGCACAAGCGTGTGTCCGGCCCCGTTGCAGCGTCTCAACGCAGCGACGGACGCCGGTAGGCACGTCAGTACGAGCGCACCTAGTGCGCTCGTCTGACACCGGCCTTAGGGATGTGTGACAAAAGCAGGATCAGGTAGTGAGGATGAGGGCGGAGGTACAGAGGCTAGGGGACTGCAGAGACTTTCTATCATTAAGGCTGGGTTCACACCTAAGCGTTTTTTGACGGGCATTGCTTGTGTTCACGCTGCAGTCTATAGGCTGCGAACACGCTGCATGACGTCAAAAATAAGCTCCTGTACTTCTTTGGGCGTAGAACGTTTTACAGTGCGTTCCTACGCGCTGTAAAACGCCCAGGTTTGAACGGGCCCCATAGGAAATCATGGGATTTCAGTGTTTAGGTGCTTTACAGCGCACAGGAACGCGCTATAAAACGCCCAGGTGTTAACGGGACCTTAGGTGTCCACTGGAGCTCAGTGCAGAGGTAACATCACTGGTCGTTATAATCAGTCACATATTCATGAGATATTACATGGAAATTTTATTTTCTTCTTCTTCATGACAGGCATGCTTTGAGAAGTGGTTCTGTGATTTTCTGCATAGCTTGTGGTTAATTTATTTCTTTTGTTACAAATTGTCCAGGAAATACCAAAAAATGAGCGAGAACTCATTCCTTCTGGTGAAACATCCATATCAATGTGTCTTGTCAGAGCTGAAAAGTCTAAGGCCCTGTTCACATTGTGCGGTTTGAAAATCGCGCGACTTTCCACGCGATTTTCATATTCGTGACATGGTGCGATAATGTCGCGCGACATCGCTGTTTTGTGCGATTTTTGCAAAGCACCACCAATACAAATCGCAAAATCGCAGATAGCAAATCGCAAAAAAAGGGTCATGTACCAGCGACATGCTTCTGCGACGCGCGACAAGATGTGAACAGCTCCATTGAAATGCATTGGAGAAGCTACACAGCGCGACGTCACGGCAAAATCCGCGCGATAAATCGCACAGTGTGAACGGGGCCTAAGGCCCCGTTCACACTGTGCAATTTTCATATTCGCGACAAAGTGCGATAATGTCGCACGACATCGCTGTTTTGTGCGATTTTTGCAAAGCACCACCAATACAAATTGCAGATAGCAAATCGCAAAAAAAAAGGGTCATGTACCAGCGACATGCTTCTGCGACGCGCGGCATGCGACGTCGCGCGGCAAGATGTGAACAGCTCCATTGAAATGCATTGGAGAAGCTACACAGCGCGACGTTGCGCGGATTTTGCTGTAACGTTGCGGCAAAATCCGCGCGATAAATCGCACAGTGTGAACGGGGCCTAAGTGATTCAACATAATTGCATTTAAAATGTATTATCATTGTTGGTGCAAAACACAGATTTGTGTATTCTGTTGCTTAAAATTAGTATTAACCCCTTAGTGACCGGGCGGTTTTACACAAATCCGTCTTTTAGTGACCGCTGCTGTTTTTACGTTTCTGCGCTGTTAGTGTTTAGGTCAAATTTTCCTCTTACTCGTTTATTCAACCCACAAATATTATACACCGTTTTTCTCGCCATTAAATGGACTTTCTAGAAATACCATTATTTCCATCATATCGAATAATTTACTATATAAAAAAAAAATTAAATATGATGAAAAAATTGTAAAAATACACTTCTTCGTAATCCCAAGATCTACAACCACCAAAAAACACCCCGGCTAAATAGTTTCAAAATTTTGTCCCGAGACTAGAAATACCCAATTTTTTCATGTTTTTGCTTTTTAACCCCTTCACTGCTGAGCCAGTTCACCTATGTGCGCTGCGCTCATTCTGACCATTTTGTGCTATATATTTTGAAATGACAGCCTAGGACCTATTTAACTAAACCCCCCAGACAAAAAAAACTTTAAAAAAAAAACATTATTTTATTTTATTTTTTAAATTTTATTTTTAAACCAAAACTGGTCATGTTTGGTATCATTGGAAAGGCCATGATCAGGCCTTTCCAATGTTGCTGCCATGGATCGGGAGATAGGTGGATCCTTAGGATCCCCTTATCCCTACATGGCAGCTAGAGGGTTAACTGTCCCACTGACATCCTCACACATATGGTGAGGTTGTCAGTGGGTGGGGGGGACCTGGAGGCTTGGCTGACATCCAAGATGTCAGCCCCCCTTCAGGTTCGAATCGCGTTTTGGCTCCAATTAATGCTAAACACCGCTGAAAAGGGGAGACTCTCCCCTTTCCAGCGGTGCAAAAAGCATCTCCCTAGCTCCAATGGTTGGGGAGATAGAAGGCTCTGAAGGAGCCCCCCCTCCATTGATTTCAATGGGGGCGCCTGCTGATGACGTCACCACGCAGCGTGGTGACGTCATCGAGCTCGCCGGTCCATGCAAATCAGGAGGGAAGGCTTCCTCCCTGCCAGATCTGCGAGGGATCCAGCGAGGGAGGTAAGTATCGGGCGGGAGGGGGGTTAGGCGCCGCTGACGTACCATGTACGTCCGCGGGTCTAAGGGAGACCCGTGGGCAGGACGTACATGTTACGTCAGCGGTCCTTAAGGGGTTAATAAAATCCTAGCCAAAGGTTTCTTAAATGGACCCTTTCTTTGTGTTGTATATAATGAATTCTCTATCTGCTGGCCCAAAATTTGACCATATTGTATTGTACATTTTTCTCTCCGAAAGAGGTTGGACTTAGATGGGAACATTGCAGCATTTTTGTGTGTTGGGGAAAATTGAAGGAACTAATTGTAATTCTGTAACAAATGTGTGTGTATATAAATATGTCACATCCAAGGACAAAAAAAACAACGTAGGGATTGGGCGTAGCCATGTGCATTTTGTTTCATTTCAAATTCGGATGAAAATCACGGTTTTTGGATTTTTTTCGTTACCGAAAAACCAAGATCGGCCGTCCGAAAATACGAATAGGCTGAAAATATGAATTGCGGTAGCAAAACTAAAACAACTAAACATTGGGAGGCAAAATGATCCGAATGATACATAATGGAAAGAAAATTATCCTGAAAGGAACGAAATCGACCTAAAAAGAAAATGGAACAAAATTATTTCAAACTAACTAACTTTGAAACCTATGGGCAAATCCTATAGGTTTCAATGTTAAAAAAGCCCCGTTTTTTAAAAAATATTTATTAAACCGTTTATTTTTTTCACTTGCAGCAAAAAGTCCCTTCATTTCTTTTTTTTAGCCATTTTTTGGGGATTTTTTTGGGTTACATTTTAACCTCCCTGGCGAAGCAATTCTGACATATTTTATATGTCAGAATCGGTCCTATTTATTCTGGCCCCCTAGCGGTATGAGTGTGGCTCGGGGGTTAACTTTCAATACTGAAAGCGGTATCCCCGAGCCACACTTGGGCCGATACTTACATGTCCTGCGCTCCCACGCTGTCCCCGCAGTCACACTGCAGCCGATCGCGATGTCACACTTCCTGGTTCACTCCTCGTGAGAAGAGAACCAGGCAGTGTGACTTTGCGAGCGGCTGGAGGAGACTGCGGGGATCAGCGAGGGAGCGCAGGACATGTAAGTATCAGCCAGAGTGTGGCTCGGGGATACCGCTTTCAGTGCGAAACGTTATCCCCAAGCCACACTCGGGAATACTGTCAGGGAGGTTAAGGCTGTGCATATGTCTAATTGGGCGCACCAATGCAGGGTATTTTATTCAGGAGATAATCAGCGTTTCGGCTGCTTTCACAGCCTTAATCAAAATCATGCCAGGACACTGTTTACAAATCTCCGCTTCCGTAAGCATAGCCAAGAAATTTTTTTGTGGAACCCATCAAATTGATCATTAGAAGTCATTAAAAAGGGGCTAATACTTTAACTGTTGACTTCATAGTTAAAAGGGGATCTATAAAATAACTGTTTGGATATAATATTTCAAAAACCCCAAACTCCCCCTGCTTAATTAAATGAAATGTAAACCTGAGCATCTGACCCTAGGATTTCTTTATATGAGTGATTGTTCAGGTTTCCGATGTCACTGAAAGCCCAGGTTATTGAAGTAATTATTCTAAATTGGTGGGTGGTCTTGTGAAAACCATTTAGAATTGATAGCTTCCTATGGAGAGCAGCATACCATTAGTAAGGCAATAGGTATACACATTTTTGTTTCCTGAAACTATTAAGCTTTATGAAGGCCTGATACATGGTTTCCATGCTTCTAGGCATTGTGCTTTTCGGGATTTTGGATTCGATTCGGCATATAACAGAGTTAAAGAGCCTGCTTTGCTTGTTTTTTTGATTCCTATATATATGTAGCCACTTCTGTCTCCTGTGGAAGTGTCCCTATTTAGGAGACACAGTCCCTGTTTTGGGCCAGATCCCTATATCCTTCTTTTATCTCTTATGTGCCCACTTGTAGTGGCTCTCAATACATTTATAGTGTGCGAGTTTATAACAAAACTGCAAAACAATAAAACGTCTGGCAATAAGCCTCTAAAATATAATAAATGTTGATATAAATCATTTGGTGTTTTTAAAATACTTTCCTCTACATTAATAAATGTAATTTTTGTTGATGTACATAAATGAACCTGATGAGTTGTGACGTCACCTAAAAAGTCTGGGAATAGCCTAGCTTCTGACTACATTCCCTAAGGTAGTTATTCAGAGGAAAACCCGCCGAACACCTGCCGAAAACCCCTCGGAACCGCCGCAAAAAACCCGTCGGAACGCTGCAAAAAACACGTCAGACAAAGCCACCAAGCCGCAGAAAAACTGACAAGCTGACAAATGGGGTAAAAATAAATTTAAAAAAAACACAATTTTTTTTTGAGAAAGTATTTTACCAGGAATGATACATTGAGATTTCTCTCGTTTTCAAGTATGATTGAAAATCCAAAAATTTAAACGCTGTTTGCAAAAAACTACTGAACGAAAAATGCCTGGAATTTACGTATAAGGTCCAATGAATGATAATAAAAAGGGCTGTTACAGAAAAAAGAAAAAAACGATTTAAAAAAATAAACGGATTTTTTTTTTTGCCTACAAGATACGAAAAAATCAATAGACTTTACTGCAGATTAAAATAATAAACGGTTTATTAGATATTGGATTAAAACGGGAATATTTTTAACATTGACGTCTATGGGGTTCACCTGAATAAACCTGCCGAATTAAAATACTGAACAGCAGGGCACTTCGGCAGCATTTCACTGCTGTTCGGTGTTCTCTAAATAGATTAACCATTGCTTCTCTGTGGTGGATTTCACTGCCGTCGAACAGGCACCGTACTTGCTGGCAGTTTGCCAAAATTTGGCGAACTACCTGCTCTCTGAATAGCCGAATGGCCCCGAAATGTCATCGTATGGGTAAATTCCCTGTTTGGTGACATTTCGGGGTCAGATCGGCTCTCTCTGAATAACCCTATAAAACACAAGTTTTGGCTGTTTGCAGTGTTCTCAGGTATAGATAAGTATCTAAATACGATTCATAAATATGTTCTGTGGAGACTTGTCAAGAAACAATTCCCCAGGATGAAAATTATTGGCATTGGACACAATTGATGAGTATATGTAAAACACTGCACACATAAAAAGCCGTTCTTCAATTAGTTACTGGCATCCATGGCTTGTTTGTACATTAGAGCTGGCCTTTTCATCTTCGTCCTTGAATTTAAAACATTTTAATGCTCATTACCTGCTTAAATGTGGGCTCTGCACTGAAAAAGTATCATTTGTGGTGCTACTAAATTATTGGTATGAAAATGGAAAATTGGAAAACCAGCCAGCGGCGCCCTCTATTGGTTGTTGTAGGAATAGCAGTTTATCTAAACGAAGCAAAATCCGTTTCATTGCCAGTTTACGTTTTGAATCTGCCATTAGTTATAATGAAAAACATGGAAAGTATCTTATTCCACGCAGGACACCAAAAATAGACCAATCATGGTCTCTGGCTGTGCTCCTCGTGTTTTTATATTAATGTATTTAAATGATTGCTACTATATCTGTTTTACAGCCTGGTACGCGCAGCATGTTTCATTACAATACAGCAACACAGTGCTATCACTTTTCAGATTCTTTATCATGAACCAGGTAAGAAGGATCCAGGGACAAAACTGGGGTACTGGCAGGGCTAATTCATACAGCATTAGAGTATTTCTGGGCCCACCAGAATCACCTCTAGATCTCACCACATTTTCCAAAGATTTTACATGGCACTGGTTACAGAAGTACCATTATTTAAACCAATCAATTCAGGCATTTTTAATCTTGGGGAATATGCACAGGAAGCCAATATCACTGAATTGGGATAAGTGTTCTAGCCAAGCATTAGCCTGGCTGCTGCTGTGTTGGATCCCAGTTTACTTAATAGGCCCAGTAGTAGTTGTTTTGTCAAACACATTAAGGAGATTCAGTAAAATGGGATGTCTAGATTATATATACAGTGGATAGAAAGAGACTACACACTCCTGTTAAAATGTCAGGTTTCTGTGATGTAAAAAAAAAAGACAAAGATAAATTATTTGAGAATTTCTTCCACATTTAATGTGACCTATAAACTATAACTAACAATAACTCAATTGAAAAACAGACTGAAATCTTTTAGGTGGAGGAAGGATAAAGAAAAAACTAAAATAATATGGTTGCATAAGTGTGCACACCCTCTTATAACTGGGGATGTAGCTGCGGTCAGAATTTGGCAATCACATTCAAAATCATGTTAAATAGGAGTCACTACACACCTGCCATCAGTTAAAGTGCCTGATTAACCCCAAATAAAGTTCAGCTGTTCTAGTAGGTCTTTCCTGACATTTTCTTAGTCGCATCCTACAGTAAAAGCCATGGTCCGCAGACAAGCCTCCAAAGCATCAGAGGGATCTCATTGTTACAAGGTATCAGTCAGGAGAAGGTACAAAAGAATTTCCAAGGCGTTAGATAAACCATGGAACACAGTGAAGACAGTCACCATCAAGTGGAGAAAATATGGTGCAACAGTGACATTACCAAGAACTGCCATCCCTCCAAATGTGATGAAAAGACTACAAGAAAACTGGCCAGGAAGGCTGCCAAGCGGCCTACAGCAACATTAAATGAGCTTCAGGAATATCTGGCAAGTACGGGCTGTTACCACTGACAACAATCTCCCGTATTCTTCATATGTCTGTGCGGTGGGGTAAAGTGACAAGACTGAAGCCTTTTCTTACAAAGAAATCCAAGCCCGGCTAAATTTTGCAAAAACACATCTGAAGTCTCCTAAATGTATGTGGGAAAATGTGTTCTGGTCTAATGAAACCAAGGTTGAACGTTTTGGCCATAATTTCAAAAAGATATGTTTGGCGCGAAAACCATGAACATCACCAAAAGAACACCATACCCACAGTGAAGCATGGTGGTGGCTGCATCATGCTTTGGGGATGTTTTTCTTCAGCTGGAACTGGGGCCTTAGTCAAGGTAGAGGGAAGTATGAACAGTTCCAAATACTAGTCAATATTGTCACAAAACCTTCAGGCTTCTGCTACAAAGCTGACCATGAAGAGGAACTTCATTTTTCAGCATGATAACAACCCAAAGCATACATCCAAATCAACAAAGGAATGGCTCACCAGAAGAAGATTCAAGTTTTGGAATGGCCCATCCAGAGCCCAGACCTGAATCCGATCGAAAATCTGTGGGGTGATCCGAAGAGGGCTGTGCGCATGAGATGCCATTGCAATCTGACAGATTTGGAGTGTTTTTGCAAAGAAGAGTGGGCAAATATTGCCAAGTCAAGATGTGACATGCGGATAAACTCATACCCAAAAAGACTAACAGGGTTATTCAAAGAGAATCGAAAAGTCACCGCACGTTCGGTGACTTTTCGTTCTCTTCAATTTGGTGCAAATCGGCTTTCCCATTTCGGCCACCCTGCGGTGTATTCAGCAAGCACCATAGGGCTGTCGAAGTGCAGGGAAAAGCTGCCGAAAACCCGTCGAATGCACGCTGAAAACCCGTAAAAACATCTGGATTAACCCGTCGAAGACGCCGGAAAAACCCGAGCAGGAGCCGATCACACGCAGCGAAGCCTCCAGAAAAGCCGAAACCGCAGAAGAAGGCAGTGAATAAATTCGGAAAACAGTTTGCATGAATGATTGAAAAGTGAAACACTGTTTGCAAAGAAACTACTGAGCGAAAATGTCTGAAATTTGCATATGAGGTCCAGGGAATCATAGTTAAAAGGGCTTTTACAGAAAAAATAAGTAAAGTTAAAAAAATCCAGAAAAATGCTTAAAATATCCTAAAAAATCTATAAATAAATATAGACTCTTTACTGCAGAATTTTATAATGAACGGTTTATTAGATATTGAATTAAAACCGGAATATTTTTAACATTGAAGCCTATGGGATTCTCCTGAATAAACTTGCCGCATGAAACCACCGAATGGCAGGGCATTTCTGGAACCTTTCACTGCTGGTTTGTGTTCTCTGAATAGCCGAAGCAGTGCTTTTTCATGGGGATTTCACTGCCCTCGAACAGGGACCGAACAGGCACCGTATGTTCAGGCAATTCGCCAGGATTTGGCATATTGCCTGCGCTCTGAATAGCCGAATGGCCAAGAAAGGTAACCGAATGCTGATTTTCAGAGTTCGGTTACCTTTCTCCAGCCATTCGGATCTCTTTGAATAACCCTGTAAGTGCTGGAATAAAAACAAAGCATTAGTTTAAGGATGTGCACACTTATGCAACCAATTTATTTTAGTTTTTTATTTTTCCTCCCTCCCCCTAAAAGATTTCAGTTTGTTTTCCATTTAGTTGTAAAATTTTAGGTCATATTAATTAAAGGTGGGGAAAGTTCTGAAATGATTGATCTTTGTCTCATTTTTTTTACATCACAGAATCCTGACATTGTAACAGTTGTGTGTAGACTTTTTCTATCTATGTAAGTGGTCACAACCACAACAAACGGTAATGGGGGGGGTCCCAAATCTATACGGCTCAGAGATTGTGAAATACTTGTCAGTTATTTTTACCCCTCAAAGAGTGACTTTATTTTATACCTACGTCTCCTCTCTAAATTGCAAGCACAACTGAGCAGGGCCCTTTGCGCCTCTTGTTTCTGTTCCTATGTTTAATTTTGTCTTGGTCCCATTGGTTATTGTAAGGCGCTATGGAAACTGTTGGCGCTATAAAAATGAGGATGAGAATGATAGTAATAATTAGTGCTTTGGTATTTTATCCAGCAGTGTCACAAATCATCCTTTTTGGGGAAAGGTTCCAATCCCATCATTCGGATTGAAATAAAATCTTTTGTATTGACTAATACCGGATATTTCATATATTTATATATTGCATTTAACAGCCTGTATAGCGCTTAGTGGGCTAGATTACACTGTACGCTAAAATGCGGACACAAACTAGAAAAACCTGCGCCTGCAGGTTTACCTGTAGCGTCCCCATTTTAGCGTTAGATTCCAGGGCAGGCAGTATTCAGCACCTTGCCCAGGGAACCAAGCACTACGCTCGGTGATACTCGTGGTAGCGTTTCCACGCCGCCACGAGTATCACCTCCTGGAGTCCATAGGACTACATGGAGGGTTGCACGGTCGTACCGTGAGCCCTGTGGAATCTAGCTCTCCCGGAGGCAAGAAGCAGCAGATCGCGCCACTGTTCTTGCCGCAGACTGAGAGGGGAGTATCAGATTTATTGTTGGGGGGGGGGGGTGTTAGCTGGTGCTAAATGATTCTGCAAAAACGGAATCCTTTAGCACCAGTTTTCAGAACTCTGTAACAAAAAAAAAAAAAAATTGTTTAGCCCATTTGTGTGAGAATTAGCGCTAGGACTTTGTAATACCTTACTTATCCTAATGCTAATTACTGATTGCGCTCCCCATGTTAAGTATAGGGTAAGCAAAGTACAGCAAGCTCACACAATCTAGCGCAATCACTGATGCGCTAATTAATTTTTAACCAGTTTAACATTCGGGATGTTATATAGGGGGTATGCGTTAAAGACAAATATCCTGACGTTAACACTTACATATCCCAACACCACAGTCAGCGTTCAGTTTGTAAACAAGCCCAGTGTGTTTTGTCTCCTGCTTTACTGAATACATGCTTAATTATTAAATCTTCAGTTTTAATTAATAGTACACCTGGACAAGTATAGCTCTGTTTAGAACTTCAGAGGCTCCCTCCTTCTGCATTCTGAAGGCTTTTGTTTCATATGCACGTTGTGTGTGGCCAGGAGATTATATTATGAGAAGCAGTAAGGGTATGACCGCACTCAGGTACAATGCAATGGTGCTTCAGAGCATCAGTAGAAACTGGGTGCCCAGGGAAGCCACCCCTATGTAGAAACTACATAGAAACTATCAGGGTTATTCAGAGAACGTGAAAAGTAGGAGAATGACTGGAGAATGAAAAATTCTTGGTCAAAATAGCCAAACCAGAAAAATTCTCCCACTTATCTCACTTTCCAAATCAGCTATTTTGACCTAGAATTTTCCATTCTCCAGTCATTCTCCTGCTTTTCACGCTCTCTGAATAACCCTGTATGTTGAAACTATTGTCAAACAACATTTTCAGTGTATGATATGTTTCATGATCTAGATCTTCTGCTAGTGAATATGAGTTAATATCACCTGCCATACTTAAGTAGAGGTCTCCAAATCCTTTGTCAAAGCATCCACTTGTGTATCCACCTTTTGGACAGCTATTGTAGTTTTTTATTTATTTTATTTATAAAAGTATTTTACCAGGAAGGATACATTGAGATTTCTCTCGTTTTCAAGTATGTCGTGGGTTATCGTTTTTTAACCTCCCTGGCGGTCTAATTTTTTCAAAATTTTGTGTCTAAAAGCGTCTCAATTTTTTTTAAAGGAAACGTGTTTTTGTACATAGTTAGCCTGTAATAATTAGGAATCACGCACTGAAATCCGTGCAAGCAAGAGTCCTTACTGGTAAAATCCTTTATAAATTAATTAATTAATTTTAAAAAAATAGTAAATACACTGAGTCCGATAAAGTTTGACACACGACATAATAATTTATTATCCCAAAAATAATTATCCAAAATAATGCAAATAAATGATGTACAATAAAATACAACAGAAAACACTGAAATCTGTCTGAGAACAAGGGTGAGACGAGGTATTGTAACCGGAAACACTTGGTTCACTTCACGACGGCGCCGGACCGGACACAAGCAAGGATTGTCTGAACACGAGTCTCTTCAGGAAAGGCAAACTTTATTGTGTCGTCACACAAATGCTCACACAGGATTGAATCGCAAAGAGTGAGCCTCGTTCTCACCCCGCAGAGGGGTTTTATACCCTGAGTACATAATTAGGTACATCCCAATTAACCCACCTCCCGGTGACACTTTATTCCACCCCAGGTGGGTTAATACCTCCCATTGTTAGTACAAAGGCATTCCATACATTGACCGTAAATTGGCAAACTTCATGTTAGTCTGACAGTTTGTGATTTGCTGCCGCACTCAATCCAGGCCGTGCCCACCTCCCTAAAGGCTATGTTTATTTGTTACAGATAAAGCATGGTCTGGTTTCTACGCTCCTTTGTCTCTCTGCAGGCCTCATTGACCTTGTAGTATCCATTTGTCATCCTGTCTCTCCGTGCCAAGAGCTGGCCGGATCTTCCCTTCGTTTAATTGCTTCTCTGTTAATCTACCACATTCCTAAAATTCTATGTAAGCTTCATTCTAGTGTCTATTGAAATCTACCTAGTTATTTGCAAGTGAACCAATATTCTGAACAAGATGGCCGCTTGGCTCATAATAGCGACCATCTTCCAGCCTGATTCCACTTCAGTATGGTCTATTTCTTATCCTGTACTGCTACCTAGTGGCCGTTCATAAACTTTGCCATTTGTATTCAGTGAGTATTATGAATGAAATTTGCTGCGGTCCAGCCCCCCTGCATCATGTGACTCGCAGGGAGCCATCCAGGAAGCAGCTCAGCGAGGGAGCCAGGAGGAGGTGAGTATGCATCCAGCCCGAATGTGGCTCGGGGTTACCGTTCGTGGTAGTGAAGTTTAACCCCGAGTCACACTCGGGAATACTGCTAGGGAGGTTAAGCATCAGTTAGAACAATTCTTTGACAAATGAAGATGAGCCACAGGGGGTCTGTTTCCAGTGAGGATTATAACCAGTGCTTTCATTGTGTTGGATTAGCCCCTTGTGATGTAATAGAATTCTAGTTTATGTTTGGGTATTGTCTCCATGGAGCCAGATGTCAAGCCTGGACACATACATTTCCGACTTAAGGAGTAAAACACTATCTGCCTCTGCACAGATTGTCTGCAGACACAGCCACATATAGTGTGTTTAACCTTTTCCACCCCTTAAGGAAAGCCACACCAAAGGTCCTGGTGCTATGGACGTCATTAATAGGAATACTGTACTCTCCCCCTTTTTATTGTTGATCAAACCATTACTTGTTCTAGCACCATTAGCTATTTGAAACTTGCTCCGTAAATTAAGAAAAGCTAAATGGAGTTGTGATTGCCGCCATTAGTGGCATTTTAGATTATACAAACAATTATCGTCTTCATTATCTTCGAACAACCCCGTTTACTAAACTGTTCTGGCTATATTAGACATTATGTAAAATTTTTCCCATGGAGATTATTATTTCCAGCAGAGTATTTAATTTAGCTTTTGCAGTCGCTTGAAACCAATCAAATATTATGACACGTTCACGTTGGAATGGGTCTATATACATCTAAAAAATAGAAAACCGGGAATGTCACAAACAATGCCCACCTTTGCTAAAGTAAAGTTTGGAAATTTACTAGTCACTGATTAAATCATCGGACCAGGACCATGTTCTGTTTCTTTTGTCTTTTAAATATTATTTATTTTGCTGCGCTTCCATGCTTTACATTCTGAAGCACCAAATTGTTAGCTTTATATTTATTCTATATATATATATATATATATGTATATATTCCTTCAGGCTCTGCAGATGATGAAATTGTCTGTTTATTTATTTATAAAGTATTTTACCAGGAAGGATACATTGAGATTTCTCTCATTTTCAAGTAATTGTCTGTTATTTTTGTGTGTCACAGACTGGCAGCATCAGTGTGTTTTTTTTGTTGTTTTGTTTTTCAAAACATTCTATTAAATGTTCCATTAAAGCTTATTATTATTGTCATAATTTATATAGCGCCAACAGTTTCCGCAGCGCTTTACAATAACCAAAGGGAACGAAATACATATAAACGGACATAAGAAGGAAACAAGAGGTGTAGAGGGCCCTGCTCATAGGAGCTTACAGTCTAGAGGGATTGGGGTTGAGGAAGACGAGAGGAATTTTACTAGGTAGCAGGATCATTAGTGCCAGTGGTTCTGGAATGGTGGGGCCATAGAAGCAGCTTCAATCAAGTGTGAGTAGGTGAGCAAAGGGATGAGTTGCATCAGTGATGTGGTACGCTAATCTGAAGAGATGGGTTTTGAGGGATTTCTTGAAGGCCTGAAGGTCAGGGGAGAGTTTGGTAGGGCGAGGCAAGTCATTCCACAGGACTGGTGCTGCCCTTGAGGTCTTTTAGGCAAGAGTTGGACGTGTGCGTGTGTAGACCGATGACAGGTGGAGATCACCTGCTGAACGGAGTTGTCTAGATGGGACGTGCTTGCGGAGTAACGAAGACATGTAGGGAGGGGTTGAGTTATTGAGTGATTTGAACGTGAGCATCAGTATTTTAAACTGTATCCTGAAACGTACAGGAAGCCAATGGACCGGCAGAGTGGGGAGGTACGCAATGTGCTTTTAGTGAGAAAAATAAGCCTGGCCCCTGCATTCATTACAGATTGCAAAGGGGCGATACGGGAGTTGGGGAGGCCAATAAGGAGCGAGTTGCAGTAGTCAAGTCGTGAAATGACAGAAGCATGAACCAGCACCTTTGCGGTATCTTGTGTCAGAAAGGGGCGGACACGGGCAATGTTTTTGAGTTGAAAATAACAGAATTTGGTCACTGTCTGGATGTGGGAAGAGAACGTTAGGACAGAGTCAAAAGTGACTCCAAGGCAGCGAGCTTGGGGTGATGGGCTAATGGGCGTTCCATTTACTCGTAGAGAGATATGTGGTATCGGGTTCTTCTTGGCGGGAGGAATGACGAGAGTTTCAGTTTTAGCAAAATTGGGTTTAAGGAAGCGGGAAGACATCCAATTTGAGACATCGGAGAGACAGTCAGTGACTCGATCCAGGAAACCTGGAGAGAGATCAGGGGAGGAGAGGTATATTTGTGTGTCATCAGCGTATAGGTGGTACTGGAATCCAAAGGAGCTGATAAGTTTTCCTAGAGAGGCAGTGTAGACTGAAAAAAGTAGAGGGCACAGTACTGACCCTTATTGAACTGTACCAGGATAAATATGGATAGAGGAAACAATACCTGGCAAAAAACAGTAAAAAGAAGCAAAATTTACCATACATTAGGTAAATAAGCATGTGAGTGAAACTAATAAGGAAAAGAAAACAAATGTGAGAGAATAGTGGGGGAGATGGGTTGGGGAAAAACCGAGAGACTAGACATCCACATAGTCTATGTTTGGTTACAGGCGTGTAGGTGGTCAATTGCAACAGATATGCCTTATTTTACAGTGGAGATAAGCGAGGGTGGGGACTGGCCCCCTACATTGCTCAGCTGTGCATAAGAAAGCTGCAGTACTTAAGCGTTAGTTGTTTTTTTTGATAACTCAATGTTATTGAGTAATGCTTGGACATGTTTCCAGGGTGGAACTGACATTGTTACTTAACCCCTTCATTACAATGTGATTGCCCATAAAACCACTGCCAGGAGCCAGTGGGTTTTGGAAAATTACTTTTTATCACATTTACTGTAAAAAAAATCATTAGGAAAATTCCCAATGTGTTTGTTCTCTCTACTATAGTGGCCCCGTTTGACAGGCACACATCGCTATCTGCTCGCCAAAAAGCACTACTGCAGCTGAGACTCCATGCTAAATCAGCTGTGGACCATGTTTTAGACACAGTCCCAGCTGTGCAAATTATTCTAGCACAGTGTTTCCCAAACCTGTCCTTGGGACTCTCAACCAGGCCAGATTTTGCAGATCAACTAGAGGAAATGCCGACTGAATCCTGCAATCACCGAGCAGCAAATCCTATCACCTGTGCTGTGCTTCACATATCTGGCAAACCTGGCAAGGCAGAGGGTCCTGAGGACAGGTTTGCGAAACACTGTTCTAGCGCCTCAGCTGTCACGGATGAGGTGCTGAAAAATTTGTTGCACATTCTGAAGCCCATTTGGAAATTAATTCCATTTGCAGTAAACAGAATTCCTTTGCATTGCTTCACAATTAAACCAAATAGAGTGTATGCTGTTGGGACAGTAGCAGGTGCTTTGAAGATTGAGTATACTCAATCTTGGTAGTGGAGGGGTTAAAAGTCTCAAATACTAGACACTAGAAGTGAAGGTGTTCATAACACTCCCAACATGCATGTAGATCCTCCTGTCCTGGCCTTGGTTACAGTATGCTGGATCTTTGTGAGCCAAATTGGAATGGCAGCAAGATATAAGAACCTTGATCTGTCAGGTGACAAACGTATGTTAGAGAAAGTGGATAACATAAAACCGGAAAATACTATATGAACATATTTGATCGGATCAAGTGCTATATTCTCATTGGCCTAGAAGTATTTTGATGGTTGAAATGTAAATTTTTTTTATCTTAGTTTGAAATTCTTTTTCATTTTTGTCTCTTCAAGATAATGACAGTGTTGTTTCTGCTGCAGCATAAGCAACTGTGTATATTGTTGTAGGAAATATGTGTTTTATATATGGAAATAATATACCGACTGGAGAGACAATGTTTCCATATTTTGAACAGTAAAGTAAAAATTGCTCATAAAATAACTGATAAGACAAAAATAATACATTAAAAACATGAACCAACCAGTTGGTTTTGCTCTGTGGTAGTTTGTGTGTGTCCTACTTAACTAAAAGAAAGTGGGAGAGGTTAAAGTTAATCCAAATACTGCTTAGAGCTGTGCGCTATTATTAGAGGCCAAGAGATTCATGAGGGAAAGTGAGAAGAATGAGCCATTCGAGGGTCGCCAGAATTTATTTGTGCTGGGTACTAATTTGTATAGTCAAAACTGGTTTTCATCATGCTTTCAAAGTTGGTATAAGGTTGCCGATATAAGAGAAAGTTCTTGGTCAAAGAAACTTCATGTAGAGATGCTTTTATCTGGGCCATTGGAATTAAGGATTGTTTACTGTGTCAGAGTCCTCGTCGCAGGTGTGGTATGTATCCATTGGTGTAGAACTTTTTTCTTTCAGCTGGATAAAGAATATAAACTAGGTTTAAATAAGTAGGGGAACCCCTAAAATGGCAGCCTAGTGTGGGGACATGTATCAATGGTTAATTATAGTTTGAAACGAAGACCTAGCTTGGTGCCGAAAAATCAGATAAGCGTACAAACCCAGCAGCAATTGTACAGTATAAATCTGTCTCTATCCATACTTAAAACATGTATTAGATTCTCTCAATCACATCACAAATGGTTTGAGTGGAGAGAGATAAACGCCATGTGCCATATTGAGATGCATTTCTTGGTAAGGTGCAATAGAGATTAATTGGAGCACTTTAAAAGTACTTGAGAGAAGCACATCCGCTGTGAGAGCATGAAGAAAGGGCCAAATTTATAATTAGGCAGAGTAGCCATGTGCCTACAGATGCCTGCCACAAGGGGGCACCTTGCTCTGTAGAATTTTAAAAAAATCTACAAGTAACGAGAAGTAAGGGGATTGCATCTCTAATTCTTACACACGCACAAGGCCAAGAGAGGTGTCTTTGGAAAGGTCAGAGTCTGGTCTTTCCAATGATACCAAACCTGTCCAGATAATGTGTAATAAAAATTGAATTACTTTTTTCTCTTTTCCAAGGCAGTGGCATTATGTGCTCTAACTTATAAAGCAAACAATGCCACTGCACTAACTCGCCTTCTCATTTCCCACGCCGGGATCAAATATGGAGGTGACGGTGCAATACGCTATTACAAATTGGTTCATCTAACACACAAGTCGCACTGTGAGGAGAGCAGGGGCACTTGGACCCCTGTATCTCCATTATTTACACTAGGGATGCACCGATACCACTTTTTTAAGAGCGAGTACCGATACTTTTGTTCAAGTACTCACCGATACCGAGTACCGATACTTTTATTTTATGTCATGTGACCACTTTCCAATAAGAACAGACCTCATATAAAAATGCCCCCAGTTCTCATAGATATGCCCCCCCAGCTCATGTATTTGCCCCCCAGCTCATGGATTTGCCCCCCAGCTCATGGATTTGCCACCCAGCTCATGGATACTGCCCCCCAGCTCATGGATACTGCCCCCCAGCTCATGGATAATACCCCCCAGCTCATGGATAATACCCCCCAGCTCATGGATAATGCCCCAGCTCATGGATAATGCCCCCCAGCTCATGGATATTGCCCCAGCTCATGGATACTGCCCCCCAGCTCATGGATATGCCCCAGCTCATGGATAATGCCCCCCAGCTCATGGATAATGCCCCCCAGCTCATGGATATTGCCCCCCAGCTCATGGATAATGCCCCAGCTCATGGATAATGCCCCCCAGCTCATGCATATTGCCCCAGCTCATGGATACTGCCCCCCAGCTCATGGATGTGCCCCAGCTCATGGATATTGCCCCCCAGCTCATGGATATTGCCCCCAAGCTCATGGATACTGCCCCCAGCTCATGGATAATGCCCCAGCTCATGGATAATGGCCCCCAGCTCATGGATATGGCCCCCAGCTCATGGATATGGCCCCCAGCTCATGGATTATGCCCCCCCAGCTCGTGGATAATGCCCCCCAGCTCAAGGATATGCCCCAGCTCATGGATAATGCCCCCCAGCTCATGGATATGCCCCAGCTCATGGATAATGCCCCCCAGCTCATGGATAATGCCCCCAGCTCACCTGGCACTCTCCGCTCATACTTACCTTCCTTTAGCGACGCCGGGAAAGTCTTCGCTCGTGCGCGCTCCTTGGAAGGTCCCCAGCCGGGACCATGTGATCGCGGCTGGGGTCCTTCCAACGAGCGCACGCGCGGAACCTTTGCCGGCGTCGCTCAGGAAGGTAAGTATGAGTGGAGAGCAGCTGCAGGGCCTGTCCGAATGCTCTATCGGCATTCGGACAGGCCCTGCAGCTGCTCTCCTCACTTTGTTTATACTTACCTTCCTGAGCGACGCCGGGAAAGTTTCTGCGCGTGCGCTCGTTGGAAGGACCCCAGCCGCGATCACATGGTCCCACGTGGTCGCGGCTGGGGTCCTTCCAAGGAGCGAGTGCGCACACGCGAAGACTTTCCCGGCGTCGCTAAAGGAAGGTAAGTATTAAACAAAGTGAGGAGAGCAGCTGCAGGGCCTGTCCGAATGCCGATAGAGCATTCGGACAGCCGCCCCAGCCCCTAGGATGCCGGCAAGCCGGCTCAATGCCGGCTTCCGGTATCGGCAAAAAATATCGGGGGTACTGCACGAGTACCAATACTCCTGCATTACCCGTATCGGTAGTATCGGTATCGGTGCAACCCTAATTTACACCCCATAGGTTCAAGTTAAGTGTCATTAGACAGGTCAGAGTCTGGCCTTTCTAATGATACCAAACAAAACCTTGAAACTGTAAAAAATAAATACCCCCTTTTATTTTGTTGTTGCAAAGCAAATGCAATATCAATTTGTCACGTCTAAACCGATAAAAAAAAAATGAAGTGGTAAAACAGTCGCGTCTTGAAAATTGACCCTTCGCCGCAGCTGTAATTTTATGCCCAAAATTTTGGTTGCCCAGGCCGAAATGAGGCATAATATTCCATAGCTAATGTTAGACTTATGAAGTTCAGTTACGATATGTGTTTGTTGTAGGGTTAACTCAACCCATCTAAAACAAAAATCAAAGTGTCTTTGGCACTTTTTTGGGGGGGAGGGGCACTCCAGATTTCTGTGCCTACAGGCTCCTGAGATGTAAATCTGTCCCTGCATAAGGAGCAAACAACTCGCCGTTTCAAAGTTACTTTTTGTGTCATCTAGAGTGTTGTATAAAGTGAGCAACAGATTGTCAATGGTATCATTCCAGCCAGGCCAATCTTGCATAGCATAGCAGGTATAAAATTCTGGTCTGTAGGTAAGGAAAAAGCATTATAGTAAAATTGGGGTTCTGATTTTTTATTCACTGTAACATAAGGTTTCAACTATGTTGAAAGTCTAGCAAGGAGTTCATAAATCAAGTCCTTAACTTTTTCTTGCCGGGTATTTGTTGTTGTGAATCAGTTTCCTGAAACCAGGGATTTTGTATAAATGACATGAAGCCAGAATGTTGACAACCGAGGCCCATATGTGCTCGTACTAGATTCTATGTCCTAAAAATCCAACCGCGAAGATTCCAAAACCTGCTGGGGTGGGGTATGGGTAGGCATTTGGCGCACATGGGAAAGGTCAATGGAAAGGTAAAGTAATCCAGGGTGTAGCGCTACTAGGCTGCCAGATTGCAGCTTCTAATATGTGGTTGGTTAATACGTGGTTTGCGGGTTAAACAAACCACATATTAGATCGGGGTTGCGTTGATTTCTTCTTGTAGCTTTTTTAATTCGCAATCCATCCCAAGCATTCGCAGTCAGGAATATCCTGCTTATTGGGGGGGTCAATGCAAATATGTTACATAATACCAAGCCCAATTTCAGTAGATTTAACGAGTTAAACAAAAGCGCAAATCTCTCCCATACCTTTAAATCCCCATTTATACCCTTCTCCCCCTCTCAATTCCCCCGTATTTTGTTGTTGTATCTCCAAGCTACCACAGTTTCTAAACCCGTGATCCCAATGTATGCAAAATGGATTTCATTCTTCCATGCTGTTCAATAAGTTTGGGAGAATAGTTGTAGCTGTTTTTCACACACATTCACCTGTCCTCTAGTTCTTAAAACTTAGTGTTGTATACATATGAATGTGTAGTGGGTTAATTGTAGGGATTTAATTCTGCCCATGGCCTTCTTTCTCAAAAAGAAACCTTGTATTCATGTGCCTCTGGATTTATCTCAACTTTTACAGTCTCTCAGTACTATGATCCAGAGGAGAGTGTGAGGTAGTAGTTATGCATATTGTGAGACAGTGATCCTTTATTTTAATACAAAAAAAGAGACCAACTCTAGAAAGCCAGATTAAATCATTCCTTTCACTTTTTAATGGGATTTGGATGAATAGAGTAAAATATGCACTTTGCATTCATTGATAGCATCTTTAGGTTGAGGTAATTGAGTCTTTTTTTCCCTGACTGAATGAATAATGACTTCATCTGATCCTCAGCGAGGCCTGAAACTCAGACCGCCTTTGTCAACGCAAAAAGATCTGGGCTTTGAAACATGCTCTACTTCCCTGGCTTAATTTTTCTTCATTTTAATCCAAAAACCTATTTTTCTCAATAATTCAAGCATAAACTATGTAGTACTTGAAGCAGCGGAAATTGCCAGATATTTGTCCTGGTTGTTCTGCTGTTTAAATGCAGCTGATAAATCAGCCTCTGTGGCCATGGCCGGCTGCGTTCTCAAGGGAAGAGGCAGCCCCTGCACCTCCAAGAGTGCTGGAATTTTATTTTTTTGTCAAATAATTCAGTAACCTTTTAATAGCTTTCTTTTATTTCCTGGAATATTATATTTTACTTGCAGAAAGTCTTTGTAAAAGAGAATTTCCCATGCCTACGTATGGTTTTGGTTCATTGGTGACATGCAATTCTTGTCCTTTGTGAAGTGTTTCGAGGTCTGTACATTGGGTGCCAAGACCATTCCACACTGACAGTTTCCAGATAGTCCTATCTCCTTGGAATAAAAACGAACCTCCAGTGTACATTGCAAGGTACACGTACATATGTACACATTTTGCACCACCTCATTCTTTCAATGCAAGCCCTAACGTAAATATCAAGATTGTTGAATGTTCCACTTTTAGGGTCGGCTTATAATGGAAAGGGCTCTCAGTCCTATTTTATTTTTTAAATTTTTGGCGGTACCTATTAAGTTTAGTGTGCATGCAGAACATTTCTGTTTGAGACTCTTTATTTATTTTAAAGGATGTGAAAGAGCAATTCCCCCCCCCCACACTTTCTGGTTGATTTGCTCTGCTAAGGGGGTCATACAGGACCCTGAAACGTACACAGATATAAGTCCACTATGATAGAATTCATCTGTAAAAATTGCGTTTGAGATTCAACTGGTTACAGCGCTCTACGGCTAGTAGAAATATGGAGAAAGGCTTACTATATTCAGGTGTTTTTGGAAATGAGCAGATTTATTAAAAGCATATCAAAATAAAAACAATATTTTGCAGTAATTATGTTTATAATGTACACATCTCAATTTCATCTACATGTTTGATCGGAAGCTGCGAGATTTCCTGTCTTTTGGAAAAAAAATTGAGAGCGTCAACTCAGCAAGCCAGGTGTCACTTTTCTGAGAACATGATAATATTGTTCATGGGAACACACCCATAGATATTATGAAAGATGTCCAGGTGGGTGGAAGATAGGGCTGTCAAAATATAATCTTTCTCCTGTTGCATCGCAATGCTGCCTCCCACGATTCTGCATCGATGCACTGAGGCTTAGCATCGATTCACTGGCCACACCCCCTCCAGCTCCTCCGTCATGTTAGGAAGCGCCGGCTCTGCCTGTGTCTCCCAACAGGCAGCAAAAGCTGAAATCCCCTCTCCCCTGTCTGCCCACAGGCTGAAAACCCCTCTCCCCTGTCTGCCCACAGGCTGAAAACCCCTCTCCCCTGTCTGCCCACAGGCTGAAATTCCCTCTCCCATGTCTGCCTATGCTGGGAGACTTTGTAGAGCAGCATCAAGCTGTATCTGCTTCTCCGACACTGGCCACCCCCCCCCCCGATCCTCAGAGGCACTGGCCTGCAGTGTGTAGGTCATTCCTAACCTTAACTCTGCATGTGACAGAAGGACAAAGAATCAGACAGGAGGTAGCTTTATGCTAGGTGCACTGCTGCCTTTTTATTTTTAAGTAATTGCTTGCAGCAGCCAAAGGGACATTTTGGAAGATCAGCACATTAACCAGTGCAGTTTCTCTATAGACCCCCTATACATAGCGTCCTCGACTTTCTGCTCAGGATTTAACTCCTGGGCTGCCTGGAGACAAAGAGTACAGGTCACTGTGCTGAAGAATGTGAGGAGGAGGGAGAGGGTGGACAGCAACAGGATAAGCAGCTATGTTAGTTTAACTATTGGATGCCTGACATCCTCAAATAAATCTCTACCCGTTTGTATTATTAAAATCTGATGTGTGCATCAGAGACAAGACAAATATCCACCCGGTACTCACATGGTTAATTTATATTCTAAGATCTAACGTGTTAGTGTGTAGTATATAAATGCATGCAGTTTTTTACGCACATAAATACACTGCACACGTTACTGTGAGTTTTATTTCTGTGGAGCTCTGTGATACACTCATACCCACCGCACATTAATGTGAGGTTTATTGCTGTGGAGCTCTGATACAGTAATGTGTGGTGTGTATGAGTGTATCACAGAGCTCCACAGCAATAAAACTCACAGTAATGCGTGGTGTGTATTAGTGTGAGTTTTATTGCTGTGGAGTTCTGTGATTCAGTCATACACACTGCACATTACTGTGAGTTTTATTGCTGTCGAGCTCTGTGATACAGTAATGTGCAGTGTGTATGAACGTATCAGAGCTCCACAACAAAAAAACTCACACTGTTATGCACCACACATTACTGTGAGTTTTATCGCTGTGGAGTTCTGTGATATGCTCACACACAGCACAATGCTGTGGCAGGTATGGGCATGCCCAGGCATTCTGTCACAAGCTTTCCAGTCGTAAAGACACACTGCCACTTATATAAGCTGAAACTAGATTACTTGTACATTACCTTATAAACCACATGTTGTCTGTTTTTTTTCCAGTGTTTAAAATAATTGTATGTAAAAAAGAAAAATTTATTATTTTGTCATATTTCGATTTTGTGGATTTTTCCCATGATGCAACATTTACCAAAATCGGTGCAAAACATTACCTTACTGCTGTTATTTTTTTAATCCACAGTATTTAATAGTTAATGCAGAAGGAAATGTTTACATAAGGCAGCAGGAGGTCTATTGTTCTCTAGGCTACGTGAGATAAGAGATGGCAGCTGAATGAGATAAAACAGGGTGCTTAAAATACTTCTAATATACCCCCAGTGATGTCCTTTGACTACATCCCACACAATAGAATGATTTGAATCCGTGATCAACCTATTTATTCCATTCTATGGCCATTGCCACACAGAGTGAGAAGCAAGTGATGTACAAATACTGGGGGCGCAAGTTACACCACAAAAGACCACACAATGCATGCACCCAGTGACACATATAGAGTAAAATATTATCTAAACATACAAGAGAAAAACAGAGTACATGTTAGATATCGTCTTTATGAAATAAACAAAATAAGAACATTAAATTTTTTGGGGGTGGTGTCCATTTAATGTCATGTTTGTACTTGTACCAACATGTTAGTTTATGTTTAATTCTTGCCAGTATCAAATGTAGTAACATTTGAGACATCGAGAAGCATAAGCTATTGTACAGTTGTGTTCAAAATTATTCAACCCCCAATGCTGTAAAGGGTTTTAGGGAATTTAGTGTACATTTGTAATTGTATTCAGAATGAAATCCTACAAGGACTTTTTAAAGAACCATATGCAACTAAAATGACATCAATTGGTTTTGTAATACAGTAGTAAATGTTTCTTTTGTGAATTCTTCATTTTCACAATTATTCAACCCCTTAAAGACTACCACTCTGAAGAACAGAGGTTCATTCAAGTGTTTTCAATCAGGTATTGAAAACACCTATGGATGTCACGGAGCAGCAATAAAGCATAATAAGCACCAATTAGGCAGCTTTAAAATGACTGTGATACTCAGCTCCTTCTAGACATTTACTGGTGTGGTTACAAACATGGTGAAGTCAAGAGAATGGCCCAGGAAGACAAGAGAAGAGGTGATTACTCTTCACAGGAAGGGCAATGGCTAGAAGAAGATTGCAAAGATGTTAAACATACCAAGAGAGACCATAGGAAGCATCATTCGCAAATTCATGGCAAAGGGCACTGTTGAAACGCTACCTGGTCGTGGCAGAAAGAAGATGCTGACTTCGACTGCTGTGCGCTACCTGAAGCGTAGAGTGGAGAAAAGTCCCCATGTGACTGCTGAGGAACTGAGAAAAGATTTGTCAGATGTGGGTACTGAAGTTTCAGCTCAGACAATACGGCGCACACTGCGTAATGAAGGCCTCCATGCCAGAACTCCCAGGCGCACCCCCTTGCTGTCTCCAAAGAATAAGAAGAGTCGACTGCAGTATGCCAAAAGTCATGTGGACAAACCACAGAAGTTTTGGGATAGTGTTCTGTGGACTGATGAAACAAAATTAGAACTGTTTGGGCCCATGGATCAACGCTATGTTTGGAGGAGGAAGAACAAGGCCTATGAAGAAAAGAACACCTTGCCTACTGTGAAGCATGGCGGGGGGTCAATTATGCTTTGGGGCTGTTTTGCTTCTGCAGGTACAGGGAAGCTTCAGCATGTGCAAGGTACCATGAATTCTCTTCAGTACCAGGAGATATTGGATGACAATGTGATGCAGTCCGTCACAAACCTGAGGCTTGGGAGACGTTGGACCTTTCAACAGGACAATGATCCCAAGCATACCTCCAAGTCCACTAGAGCATGGTTGCAGATTAAAAGCTGGAACATTTTGGAGTGGCCATCGCAGTCACCTGACTTAAATCCGATTGAGAACCTCTGGTGGGACTTACACGTGCCTCTTTGATTTAATTGTAAGCAAGATGACTGAATGATCAAAATCAATGTCAAACTGGCCAAAACACTCAATTTCAGTGGGGGTTGAATAATTTTGAACACAACTGTATGTTAATCATAAAAGTAACTACGTACTGTAAAATATTGCTCATTTTTATTATTCTTATTTTAGATTTAATTTTTCAAATGGAATGATTAAAGCAGGTTACAAGTGATTTCTGTTAGCTCAGTAACCAGTGGAACCTCTCACTCAACTTTACCTGTTTGCAGAATACGGTCATAATGAGCTTAAACCTTTGAAAATGTCAGGTTCCTATGAGGTGCGTGTCTCATCATAGAGAACCAACCTGAAAGTGAAAGAAAAATGTGGGGAAAAAAAACACTTTTTCACCTACATAAATAAAGAAGTCTCTAATTTGAAATGTTTTGCATGAACGTTACTCTTACACTGAATTTTTATTTAGGGGGTACCTAAAACCCTAGAAGTAGAACTTAAAGCAATCTGATCTTTAGATTGGCAATTCAAATTTTGAAACAATGTGCAAAATGTTTTTATAAGTACCGTATTTTTCACTCCATAAGACGCACTTTTCTCCCCCAAAAAACTGGGGGGGGAAAAGTGGGTGCGTCTTATGGAGCGAATGCCCCATGATATGCCCAGCTCACCTGCCGCCGCCGCGTTCGGCTCCCTGTGAGCGTGCGTCCGGCAGCAAGGAGCTTGGGCACTCGCCTGGGGGAGCCACGTGACCGCGATCTCGCGAGATCGCGGTCACGTGGCTCCCCAGGCGAGCGCCCAAGCTCCTTGCTGCCGGACGCACGCTCAGAGGGAGATGAACGCGGCGGCGGCAAGTGAGCTGTGGCATATCCATGAGCTGCTGGGGCATATCCATGTGTGAGCTGGGGCATATCCTTGAGCTGGGGCAGTATATCCATGAGCTGGGGCAAATCCATGTGTGAGCTGGGGCATATCCATGAGCTGGGGCATATCCATGAGCTGGGGCATATCCATGAGCTGGGGCAATCCATGTGTGAGCTGGGGCATTATCCATGTGTGAGCTGGGGCATATCCATGTGTGAGCTGGGGCAAATCCATGTGTGAGCTGGGGCAAATCCATATGTGAGCTGGGGCATATCCATGAGCTGGGGCATTATCCATGAGCTGGGGGACAGTATCCATGAGCTGGGGCAGTATATCCATGAGAGGAGCTGGGGCAGTATATCCATGAGAGGAGCTGGGGCAATATCCATTATTACACTATTTGATTCAGAATATTTATTTTCCTGTTTTCCTCCTCTAAAAACTAGGTGCGTCTTATGGTCAGGTGCGTCTTATGGAGCGAAAAATACGGTACCTATACCTTGCAATATGCTTTAGAAATCAGTTCTTGTTCCAAGACCATCTTGAGCTAACGTTTCAAAGACCAAAGGGGTTATTCAGAGAGAGTCAAATTGGCCCTGAAAATTGCATGTACGGTGAATTTCCATGTATGGTGCAATTTTGACTATTCAAAAAGCTGGCGGTTCGCCAAATATAGGCGAATTGCCAACAGTAGTGAAATGCCCTGATTTTCGGTACTTTCATTTGGCAGGTTTAATCAGGTGAATCCTATAGGTTTCAATGTAAAAAATATTAGTTTTTATTAAACCTTTTTTTTTTTTTTCTTTTTTTTTTTTTTAATTTGCTGCAAAAAGTCTCATTTATTTTCTAAGCATTTTTTCGGGGGGTTTTTGGAAATTTTTTTAAAAAAAGATTTCTGTAACCGGCCTTTTTTTATTATTCATAGGACCTTACTGTATATATAATTTTCAGGCATTTTCGTGCAGTAGGTTTTTTTTTTAACCTGTTCGTCTGCTTTTTCCGGCGGCTGGTCGGCTTTTTTGGATGCGTTCAGCGGTTTTGCGACGGATCGTCGGGTGCATTTGCGGGTTTTTTCCCAACAGCTTATCAGAGTGATCTGATGTTCTATTTCGACGGTTTTTCTGATCGCTGCAGCGTTTTTTTCGGATGCGTTCTGCAGATTTTCCCTGCTCTTTGGAGACCCTGCTGTGATTGCTGAATTCACCACAGGGTTGGGGAAATTGATTCCCCAAAGTGCGAGGAATGAAAGATCACTGAAATTCCAGTGGAACTTTGCTCTTTGAATAACCCTGCAGTAATGTTGAGAATATTTAAGAATTTAAACATGGTGACAAATTGTCCATATACATGTAGCAAGGTTACATGTCACCGTTAAAAATATGTGTTTATAATTAAGTAAATAAAGTGTTTTGGAAGTGACCTGTTTCTGTCTTTCTCAGGTGGGAATGCTGGACCTTGAACTGAATCAGTTGACTAAAGCACTATTTTTGGCTCTCGTTGTGCTCTCGGTGGTGATGGTAACCTTGCAAGGTTTTGTTGGCCCTTGGTATCGCTACCTGTTTCGGTTTCTCCTGCTGTTCTCCTACATCATCCCAATAAGGTATGTGTTTGAATTCAAGAAAAACAGAGATGTCTAATTTCACTGAATGTTGCATTTTTTGAAATATATACTTGGCTTGTGCCGTGAAAGAAATTGATCTGATCAGGAAGTAAAGAGAGAACGTGCCAGCAAATCTGCTGATTCTTGTAGGATCACTCTGCAGAAAGCAATACTGTAGTATTTTTGCTCAATGTTCATCTTGCTGGACTAATCAGGATATCTAATCCTTTGATAGCGTGAATGTTTTATAAGAACAGCATACCTAGTAATGTATGGCATAGTTAAAGTAAAACTACATTATGTGTATATCACTAGATAACAATAAGTCTATTATACTTTTTTTAAGTGGAAAACTACTTATGCAATATTTGACTATTTTCCCCTAATGTAATTTACTAATTATGGTACTGCATGAAAACAAACCACCCTGTGGGCCACCTTGGATATCTGGTCTTAGAGCTGTGATGCTATTCTTGAGTTTGTCTTCATGTCAACCTTAGATGTCCAACAAAGGGTCGCCCTAGATATGGTCAAGATCGCCATAAGAAAAATAATTAGGACTGCAATTTATGATTATTTTCATAATCGTTTAGTTGGCCGATTATTTTATCGATTAATTGATTCTTCTTATAGTGTTCCTTTACATAAACAAAACAAAAAAAATATGTAAAACTCAAACCCTCACTTTTTTCCCCTAATTTTTTCTTACACAATTTGTGTAGTGTATGTAATTTATACAAATCTGTACATACAAATTGCGAATCTCTTGTAACTTGTTTGCTTTTCACACGCAAGGTATGCAAGGCCTGGTCAGAGTGATAGGCTTGAGCTGTGCACTCAGTTTCAATTTATGCTTGCTTTCTCCCCAAACAAATGCTGCTACGAGTGCTCAGATAGACATGATGTCTGAGGTGAGAAGGTGGTCGCACTCTACACAGCCTGACCACTTTAATAAGCTAAATTGGTCAGGGTCCAAAGAATGTCCTTTTAAAACAATTTCATGAACAAATTGGGGGGGGGGGGACCAGAGGTGGCAAGAAGGGAGTCTGGGCAAGGGACTAACCCACTTGTGAGAGGGAGTGAGTTTATGGAAGAGACCGGACCCAAGTGTGGGAGGGAGATTGGGGGAAGGAGCTGGACCAAAGGGAGAGATGGCAGCTCCTTACCAGAGAGAGGAAGGCAGGGGAAGGTGGGGTGGTGGCACACGACTGCAGCCCCAAGTAGGGATAAAACACCAGTGGCTGCACCCCAGGGTCTGTGCTACAGTTCTTCTACTGTTGTAAACTAAATAAAAACAAACTGGTTATGTCTGATATAACCCTAGAATGAAATTATACGGAGTAAAGCAGCCGACACGTCGTCTTCAATCACCTCTGACGTATTATCTGAGATTATTAAAATTTAACTCAGTCTGACTCTAAATAGTATGTGCTGTACACAGTCCAATTAATCAACCAATTCATTGATAATGAGAGAATAGTTGACAACTATTTACATTATCAACTAGCTGTCGTTTAGCTGTTACAGCCCTAATGATAATCGATTAATCAAATGAAGTGAATACCAACTGTCAAGACTTTCATGTTTACAGGTAATATATTGCAAAACTATGCAGTAGGGATACTTTCTGAGCTTATCGGCATTAAAAAAGTACATTGTGAATGGATGTTAAAATCGCAGTGGGACGCCTGATAACTTTGACATATCATTGTGGGGTGGAAGTAGAATGTTACATTGTAATTTCAAAATATAGGAACTGAACCTTAGATGATACAATGTCATTCCACTTTAATGTACAGAATTTATCAATAGAATCCTAATTTCCATGGCTGTTTCCAGCTTTCTTCTGATTCCCCACTGGATGGGAAGACTTGAGAAAGATCCAAGTAGTGTGACCTTGGCACCGACCATGAACTCAGAAATTTAGCTGGGTCAACACATGACACATTTGAGGAGGTTGTCCCTTTCCACACAGCTGACCATATTGAAGGTGGCAGGGCATCCATTTGTAACCAAACCTCCTCATTATTCCACATTCATGCAAGAATACCAATGTTGTAATGTGTGCTAATTGGTCAAGGTGTAGCCTATTGTAACACCCAATTGTTTTATGTACTTTTAATACCTGAATCACCTGGAAACCTCACTTTATTTTACTATTTTACTAAATATTTCTCTATTTGATAATTTTTATGATTAGCACTTAACTTCAGTCATTATTAATGAAGCAAAAATAAGTATTGCGGTAATGTTGGCAAGGTGATATTCTGGCGCTTTATAAATAAAGAATAATAATCTGTTGATTATATGATAATGCCTGAATATGTTTACATAAAATATTTTCAAGTTCTATAGGCTGAAACTCTTTTTGGGAAGACTTCTAATTCCAATGAATAGTAATGATGTCTTTGCTGTGGAAGCCTGGCTGGGTTCACCTCTGTTGTGGTGCAATACTACATTTTCAAAACGATTGCTGAAAATCCAATGTTTCTTTTCAGCTTACGAGTTAACCTGGACATGGGCAAAGCTGCTTATGGATGGATGATCATGAAAGATGAGAACATTCCAGGGACTGTTGTGCGAACAAGCACAATTCCAGAAGAGTTGGGACGTTTGGTTTATTTGCTTACAGACAAAACTGGTAACCACACCAATAAACTAAATTTAGCAAAAGACGAGTCTATTAAATCAATTATCTCTTTCTCACATTCACGTTGATTTGAAATCAAATTGAAGCTGTATAGTTAACATTATAAAAAGGAGACTTTAGAATTAAAATGTGGGGAGGGATTTCGGATGGGGTTAAACAATAATGCCACCTGTTTTATTCGTTTAGATGGTTTTTAAACTCCCTTTAAATCCAGTGCTGGGCTCCCCCAGTCCGGACACGACATGCTGTCAGCTTCATCTAAGTAGCTGTCTCTTGACCACAGGAAAGCTGGCCTCTCAAGCGACTGTCTTGCCAGTCTAATGGTTCTCCCTGCCATTGCTGAGGTCTTGAAATCCTGGAACCTGACACCTGACCTAGAATTTCCATTTCATCCGTTTGTTGATATATACTATTGGCAATGCATTTCGCACTTATCCAAAGAGTGTCTTTACTGGAAGAGGTTTCGAAAACCGTGTGTGTAGAACTCTCTATTTGTGGTATTCACATTTCATGTGTTATCCTTATAATGTACTTTTTTATTTTTTTGTAGTGGAACTTAGTATGTATATGTTTCTTACCATAACCAATTTTTCAGACATTGCAGGCTATGGATTATGGGATTTCCTACACTGCAATTTTCACAGAATTCAAACTTTCTGTGATCTCCTTTCTATCTTGTTAAGAGACATTGCCAAAATTGACCAAGTGTCAAGCCTGCCCAGTGATTCTGCGAAAAATCACCCATTGAATTATTGGTCTATCAACAGGTAATAGAAATCTCACCCACAACCTGTGCAAGTCACTTACCTGGCAGCCGGAAATGAAAATAAACCCATCTCTGATTGGTTTGATGTATTTTGGCCATTTGTAAACACGTAGGCCATTCAGAGAGGGTTGAAAGATATCATTTCACCTCTTCACTGATTGGTTTCATATAGGTGGCCATGTGAAAATAAAGGGCCAATCCGGGCTCTTCATTCTCTGATTTTCCCCAAATAGTTCACATGGGCATTCTGTTTCAGCCAATGATTGGAGCTCTGTCTCTGGATCTCTCATTGACTGAATCCATGTTTTTTAAATAAGGAATGCCTTGAACTACCTCCATGGTGTCGCTGATTGGCAAATGGCAAGTATGAATTTCTAAGGCAATTTAATTTATTTAATTTAGCTATTTTAGGGGGTTTAGATATAGTTTTACGCTGAGAGGGAAGGTGAGGGTCTTAGGGTGAATAGGGCAGGTGGGATTTATTTAATTTTAGGCTTTTACATTAGATTTAGGTTAAGGGGTAGAGGGCACAGTCCCTTTTCCTTTTATTAATTGGTAGGTTTGTATCTTTATTTAATTTTTGGGGGTTAATTGGACACAAGAAGGACTCCAGGTCATTAACCCAACAGGCACCATGAGTTTTTGGTTGGGAAGTGGGTGGGCTTCACTTTGGCCCACCCGCTCTCCGTATTATCTTCTTGGTGCTGGTATAGGGGAGACCGGACATGCCCGGCAGAAATACATAAACTCACAGCCATGTAATACTCTGCAATGTTACCTGACCCTGGCCTTTAAGGCCGGAATGCCCCACTGTGATGGCTTGGATGGTGCTGTGCTGCAGGTAGGTGGCAATGCCATCAGATTGATTTATTATTATGCTGGGATGCTTTCGACCTGTTGGTGAATGCCGTCCAATGAAACAAATGTTTTCACGCTCATTACAGTATATACATCTAGCCACCATGTTATCAGATACACTTTTTAAACAAATGTTAGCACCCCCTTCCTTTACACAAGAACAGTGAGAATTACCCAAAGCTATTC
Source organism: Leptobrachium leishanense (assembly GCA_009667805.1). Classification (NCBI taxonomy): domain Eukaryota; kingdom Metazoa; phylum Chordata; class Amphibia; order Anura; family Megophryidae; genus Leptobrachium; species Leptobrachium leishanense. The sequence goes on from CM019067.1 coordinate 129,038,590, forward strand.
CATGTTCTTTTGTCATAGAGGAGTGTAGATGAAATGTGTTTTCTTAATAATGCAGACACTATTTGATACAGTTAATAACCTTTGAATCGTTTTTTTTTTTCTCTTAAATGCCTGCCTCTCCAATTATAACCTTTTGTTCCCTTTTTGCTCGCGAATTGTAGTGCTTTACAAAGTGCTGCAATGTCCGGCGTCTAATCGCTCTCAGAATGTCATGGCCCACATTTTATTCCTCACAGATCCACTATTGATACAAACGAGGCTCTGCTGGATCTGCATACTGATATCACTTATTATCCCTACACTCACACCAGAAAGCGATGAAGTGAAAAATGCGTTGCAGGGAAGATCCAGGCAGCATACTTCGGTCAGGATAATTAAGAATTAGTTGTTGATCCTAAAGAGCATTACGTTGCTAATATAATTGCAAGGTAGTCCTTTGTATGATTGCAAATTGGGATTGTGCTTCATCAATAAGCTTTTTGACATGAGGCGTCCATCACAGAGGTCGTCTCATTTGCCACCACAGAATGGAGAATGAAGCATCCCAATAATTGCATTATGGTTTCCTTATTGTGGGACAAGAAAGAAACGAGGTGTAATTAGGTTTGATTGGAGTGCATGTTTCCGGTAAGATCTGAAATTAATGATGTTGCTATAGTGACACATCTGCGACCGGCCGTGCGTGAGGATTCAAGTAATTCATTCAACTAGGGAAGGATTTCTGATAACCGCCAAGATGCAGAGCGGCTTGACGCTGACCACAAATTCTGTGTTGTTTGAATATACAAGTTATGCTGAAATGGGAAGGCAGGGAAGAACTTTAATGTCCTTTCCAGCTGTATATGACCATTAATGGTTTAATATACAATGAGAAAGTAAATATGGAAAATATAGGGAAAATATTTTATATATAATAATAATATTGGCACAATACAAATAAACTAGATGCATTTTGTGTATATATGTGTGTATGTGTATATATATATATAATCATACACATAATAATTATATAAGCAAAAACAATCGTCTATCAGTAAAAATATCTTTCTATAAACGGATGCCTGGTGTGGAGTCCATAAGGAAATTGCAGTTCCAAAAGTGATTGCCACACGGTTGTTTTTTTTCCTAAAGATTCATGCTATAAGAATTCCAATGTTTAAAGCAGCAAGTGGTCTTATCAACGTACCTTAACCTCCCTGACGGTACGATTCTGACATATTTTATATGTCAGAATCGGTACAATTTTTTTTCTTTATTAATCCCCCTAGCGGTATTCCCAAGTTTGGCTCGGGGCTAATTTCACTGCTGAAAGCGGTAACCCTGAGCCACACTCGGGCTGATACTTACCTGTCCCTGCACTCCCTCGCTGTCCCCCACAGTCACACCCTGGCTGATCGCGGCATCCTGCTTCCTGGTTCCCTTCTTGCGAGAAGGGAACCAGAACGCTGCAATCGGACAGAGGAGAAGAATGCGATTGCGGGGGTCAGCGAGGGAGCACAGGTAAAGTTATGTATCCAGCATGAGTGTGGCTCGGGGTTACCGCTTTCAGCAGTGAAATTAACCCCGAGCCACACTCGGGGAAACCGCCAGGGAGGTTAATAAAAAGTCTTTCAAGCTATTCACTAAGGGTGAAACTCAGGAGAATTGGCAGAAGAAGTGAAAATTCTAGGTCAAAATAGCCAAACCAGAAAGATTCTCCCATTTATCTCACTTTCCAAATCGGCTATTTGGTCTAGATTGTTCTCTTCTCCTGTCAATTCTCCTGAGTTACACCTTTAGTGAAAAGATCTGAAAGACTTTTTATTAAGACCACTTTCTGATTCAAACATTGGTGTTCTTCTAGCATGAATCTTTATTAAAAAAAACAACTGTATATTTCAGCAAAAGTCCTCAAGTGCATCCTTCAATATTTTTGTGTGTGTGTATTTATATATATATATATATCGTCCAGACCTGAAGAAGAGAGCTATACTCTCGAGCGCTTGTCTTTTAAATGTAACATTAGTCCAATAAAAAGGTATCACTACGTACTGCTATACTCGTGATTTTGACATCTGGACTAACACGGCCTATCTAATATATATGTGTGTTTGTGTGCATTCCGCCATTCCACCTCGTCCCAAAACTGCTCTATTAGATTGAGATCTGGTGACTGTAGGCCATTGGAGTACAGTGAACTCATTGTTCAAGAAATCACTTTGAGATGATTTGAGCTTTGTGACATGGTACGTTATCCTGCTGGAAGTAGCCATCAGGTACTCGGGTAGGCCGTGGCGTTTAAGTGATGCAAGGGGCTCAAAGTGTGCCAAGAAAATAAACCCCTATTCCATTTCAGCACCACCAGCTTGAAACATTGATACAAAGCAGGATGGATCCATGCTTTCATGTTGTTTACACCACGTTCTGACCCTACCATCTGAATGTTGCAGTTGAAATCAAGACTCATTAGACCAGGCAACGTTTTCCAATATTCTATTGTCCAATTTTGGTGAGGCTGTGTGAATTGTAGCCTTAGTTTCATGTTCTTAGCTGACAGGAGTAGCACCCAGTGTGGTCTTCTGCTACTGTAGCCCATCTGCTTCAAGGTTGGACGTGTTATGCATTATGGTATTCTGCATACCTTGTTTGTAACGCGTGGTTATTTGAGTTGCTGTTGCCTCTCTATCATCTCGAATCAGTCTGCCCTTCTCCTGGCCTCTGAGATCAACAAGGCATTTTCTTCCTACACAACTGTCGCTCACTGGATATTTTCTCTTTTTTTGGACCATTCTCTGTAAGCCATAGAGATGGTTGTGTGTGTGAAAATCCCAGTAGATTAGCAGTTTTTGAAATACTCAGACCAGTCCGTCTGGCACCAACATCCCTGCCACGTTCAAAGTCACTTAAATCCCCTTTCTTCCCACTTCTGATGCTCGGCTTGAACTTCAACAAGTCGTCTCCACCACGTCTAGATACCTAAATGCATTGAGTGGCTGCCACGTGATTGGCTGATTAGCAATTTGGGTTAACATGCAATTGAACAGGTGTACCTAATAAAGTGGCCGGTGAGTGTATATATATATATATGTGTGTGTGTGTGTATATGTGTATATATATATATATATAATTCTAATTAAACCAGCCACAACATTGAAACCAGTGAAGGTGAAGTAACATTGACTATATCATTACTATGGCACCTGTCAAGATGGGATATAGTAGGAATCAAGTGAACAGTCAGTTCTTGAATTTCATGTGTTTTGAAGCAGGAAAAATAGGCAAGCGAAAAGATGCCTGTGTCAGAGAATTTTCAAAATTGTTGTGGGGTGATCCCCAGTATGCACAGGTTAGTACCTACCAAAAGTGTGGGGGGGAGGACAACCAGTGAACCAGCGTCAGGACCGTCAGTGTCCATGACTCATTGATGCACGTGGGGAGCAAAGCCTAGCCCGTCTGATCTAATCACACAGAAGAGCTAAAAACACCAGAGCTAACAGCTGATAGCTCCAGTCCCCACCAGGTGGCAATAAAACTTAACTTTTATTGAAGTTATATACAAGTATGATATTTTGTATCTAAACAATTGGTAGCCACAATAACCAAACACATACAAATAACACAGATATGATAAAAACAATGCTCAAAAACCGCCTAGGGAAGAACATACCATGAAAATGTATCTAATATGTCAAAGTACCATGAGTACCGTGGTACGCCTGATGAGCCATTTTGGCAAAATGTGAGAATTTTTTCAATTCTATATACAGGGTTGATTCTCTGATCCTGTTTACCCCACAGTGAGCTATGACTACTAGTAAACTAGATATGCACCACCTCTGTCTATAGTCTCACTCCACTGGGTTACACTACTGAGTTTTTCTCCATGTCTAGAAGTCACACAGAAGAGCTACTGCAGCACAAATTGCTTAAAAAACATAATGCTGGCCACTCTTCATGGCAGTGGTGTTCCCTGATGGCAGTGGCCTCTTTCAGCAGGATAGTGCACCCTGCCGCAAAGCAAAAATTCCTCAGGAATGGTTTGAGGAACATAACAAAGATTCCATGGTGTTGTCTTGGCCTCCAAATTCCCCTGTTCTCAATCCGATTTGAGCATCCGTTGGAACAATAGCTCCGATCTATGGAGACCCCCACCTTGCAACTTGTAGGACTTAAAGAATATACTGCTAATGTCTTGGTGCCAGATACCACAGGACATTTTCAGAGTTTTTGTGGAGTCCATTCTTCCAGAGTGGTTTAGGCACCACTAGAGGAACCTGCATGATATTAAGCAAGTGCTTTTAATGTTGTATCTGATCAGTGTATTGGTCATCATACTGTTATTTTTTTCTCTCTCATATACATTTTCTTAAGTGTTAAGTGAATTTGCATTTGTAAAACAGCAGGTTACGAGAATAAGTATATTTTAATAATGGCTTAAGACTAAAATAATGAGCAACCTTGGATTTGCTTGTTATTCTCCATCTGCCTACAAATAAGTGCTTGCTATGCAAAATATAGGAAGCACGAATTTAAAATTAGCTTGTTTAATACCCAGCCACTAGGAAAGTTTCAAGATCTGTTGGAATAAGATGGAGGCCGTTATACTTAAATGTTCAGTACATTATGATAGCTCGCTTGAAATAGAGCACCTAGCTTAATATCTCTGAAAAAAAATGTAATTTTTGATTTAACCTCCCTGGTGGTATTCCCGAGTGTGACTCGGGGTTAAATTTCACTACCGCGAACGGTAACCCCGAGCCACACTCGGGCTGGATGCATACTCCCCTCCTCCTATGCTCCCTGGCTGTCCCCCGCAGTGTGATCGCAGTGAGTTGCTTCCTGGTAAGGCTCCCTGCGAGTCACACGATGCAGGGGGGCGGGATCAGCAGCAAACTTAGAAAAAAATTATAATACACTGTATAATCCAATGTGCAATGTTTATGAACGGCCACTAGGTGGCACGACATGATAAGAAACAGACCATACATCGTCTCACCCTTGTTTTCAGACAGATTTCAGTGTTTTTTGGTGTATTTTATGGAATATCATTTATTTGCATTATTTGGGATAATAAATTATTATGTCATGTTTCAAACTTTATCGGACTCAGCGCATTTACTATTTTATTTATTTATTTATAAAGGATTTTACCAGTAAGAACTCTTGATTGCACGGATTTCAGTACGTGATTCCTAATTATTACAGGCTAACTATGTACAAAAACACATTTACTTTAAAAAAAATTGAGACGCTTTTATACACGAAATTTTGAAAAAATTAGACCATCAGGGAGGATAAATAATTATATTCACCATTTTTACATAGCAAAAAATATAACAAATACAAACTGCAACCTACACGCTACAAACATCTGTTCTTGTGAAACTATCACTCAGTTACCAGGCTATACAGATAATACACATTTCTCTTTTATTTAGCTTTTTGTTTGTCCCCCCCCCCCCCAAATCTCATAGCAACATCCCATTTATCACTTCATCAACCCAGCATCATATATGCAAATTAATTACTCTCTAGTGAAAGAGTGCACTTAAATGGACAAAAACTGCTATGATAAATAAATAAGCAGCAATACAGATAAATTGCAGAGGGATTTCCATCACCTGTAGTATTGTAAATTGCACATTTACTTTAAAAGCTACTTAGATGAATAAATATTTGAATCATAATACCACTTGTTAAGAACAAAAGCCCCCTTGCCAATTCCAAATGATAATAGTAACAACACGACAGTTGTCTTGTTTTGGAACAAGATTGTCTGTGTATCTGAAACATTTTTCTTGTTGTTCTTTACATAATATATTTAGTATTCAGTTTAAGCTTGTATCCTGTAATAAAATAAAATGATATACATTTGATATCGTTATTTTGTCTTTTTGTGATAAAACTATGTATTTATTTTTTTTAAATGTTCGGTAGATGGAGATGTAAAACATATGAATCATTCAATACTCTTAATAAATATTCTTTATGATTTCCCTGTGTTAAAAAAATATATTTAATGTAATTAGTTTTTAGTTCTTATTTTTTCATATACATAAATTAAGGTTTTCCTTTCCACATTTTGAATATAGGTAGATGGCTTGGTAGAGGATATGAATAATTGTACATATATTTCAAACTCAGGATTTTAAATTTAGATTTTCTATTCCAAATTTTCTGATTCCAATTTCTATAGAATATCAAATTTTACTTTTTTTAAAAAAAAAATATTAGATCGTTCTATTCCATATCTAGCATTACCTTGTAAAATTTCACTTGTGTGCCTATAGATTTTAGAAATGTCTTGGAGAGCCTCCCTCTGGGGATGCTAACAGGAAAACCTCACTCCTAAGGATTAACCTTTAAACTAACAGTAAGCTCCCTTCAAAGAATTAATGATTTCGAAAGCCTACTAAACGTACACTGAAAATGCTCAAAATATTGCCGTCACGAGTAATCTTTTTTATTTACAATAGAAACAAATTACACCTGTCCCATGCTGTTACATATAAATCCACATACCAGCTGCTATTGGTTAAATATATGTATATAACAAGAACCCACATTTTAAATTATGCACTTGTTTGCTTCACATATAATGAAAAAGAAAACAAATATGATTATGAAGCAAATAAACAAAATTACACAATAATGCCAAATTATAGAAATAAGAGGAAAATCGGAACACACTTTTTTTTTTTTCTATTATGGGAAAGACCATGAAGTCGATAATATACATCGTTACATCCTTTGTACAGTGGCAGCGTTAACCGTCGCAAGTGAAATAAGGGATAAAGAGAAACGGTATAGTGGAATAATTATCAAGAAAGTAACTTCTTGGTGCTACTCTCTGGATAGTAACTTTTTAGGTCTGCATCATTCAAAGTTGGTAAACATGTGTTGTGCTGCCATTCTTGCAACCTGGATCTGTTGTCTAGATTCTGGACTTCTATAGTTGATGTCCAAAGTGTGAAATGATTGTGACACTGCGCCCTGTATCTACCCAATTTATAACTATACAAAATGATGTACGATTATCATGCTGCACTTCACATCTACAGGCTAGTTAAACTATGGCCGAATTGTGACATTACATCTTGTATCTACCGGATTGGTAAATAGGTAAAGTATATAAGGCTTCTGAACTTACTCCATTCCCCAAGTATAAAGAGTGTGGTGGGCAGGTGATCAGGATGTGACGAAGGTCCTATGGCAGTACTGTAGCACACATCTTGTATCTAACTGATGGGTAGATGAAGTGCAACATGATGGTGGCACTGCAACCTGGTAGATATCATACATTTAACAGAGACACGCTAGGTAAATAACAGCAGGGACAGATCATAGTGGTCAATTATTCCCTACAGACCCAACCCCCTAAGTGTAATGGAAACTTATGTTTTGAAGATTTGTCACAGAACCCAGGAACAGCCTGTGGGAGCACTCAACACACCAGGACTGTTTAATCCAATGATCCAGATGTTGATTATGAACAAATTCCAGAAATCTATGAATGTAATAGATGCCCCAAGAATCACAGGTCTTGTAGGTCAGAAGCACTCGGGGGGCCGGAGTTTGACATCTATGGTTTAATCAATTATTTGGTGGTGATGTCTAGATTGTCCCTTTAACACCGACCACTCTTAGCTATGCCAAAGCTATTTAGAGGGAAAGCGAAATATATAAAATAAATTATCTAAAAAAAAAAAAAAATGTAGGTCTAAACTTTCAGCACAAATATCTTTTGCTCATGAATATATGGAAAATTTATTTAGTGTAGTGTCCAACATTGTGTTTCTCAGAGGAGCCTTTACCATTACATATTCTCTGCTGCTCTAATGTTAGACTAACATTTAGTCATCTAAAATGTGTGTCTTTCAGGAACTCTGACAAAGAATGAGATGGTGTTTAAACGTCTGCATCTTGGTACTGTGTCTTATGGCACAGATACAATGGATGAAATCCAGAATAATATAGCAAGCTCATACTCGCTGGTAAGATGTTTATAATTCTGCTTTTGGCATTCTGATCACCAAAGACTTAACCAAAGTCAACTATTATATTATTATTGCTTGGATATTTGCAAAGGGGACATTTGACATTCTACATTATGTGTTCCTTATACAGAGTAATTGAATTGAACTGTAATTGAGCAAAATCAACACTACAGGTGTAATAAATGATTTGCACTAGCTCGCCTCCTGTTCAGTCTTTAATGAATAGACTTAAACGGTCAACAATGGCCAGTCTTTCATTTTGACCCATCAATATCTCGCAGTACGTTTACAGTCCTTAACATGGGGATGGTATTTTAATGGTTAGACTGTGCATCACATGTAAATGTGCATTTATCTGCTTTATCCAGAATGCGAATATCATTTTAAGAAGCTGCAAAGTAATTTAGTTGAAAAGGACATAGGATTGTGTTCTTCATAGAAAATACACACTTATCATGGCCCTGGGCAGAACAGAAGGTTTAAAGCAAATCCTAATGCAGATAATTCTACTCCAGATCCTGGTGTTTTCACATAACAAGGGTTGGTCCTATGCCTGCCATCCATTTCCTCTTACTAGGATCTTCAACCTTAGAATTTTCTTCGTTTTTAAACAATGAATTATATTAAATATTATGTGCTAGATTATGTTCTTCACGCTAAAACAGGGATGGTTTCCCCGTAGTGTCCCCATTTTAGCATGAGATTCCAGAGCAGGCGCTAACTCGGCACCTCGGCCTGAAACCATGCGTTACCCACGTGATACTCGTGGTAACGCTTCCGCGGGTATCATCTCCTGGAGTCCATAGGACTCCAGGTAGGGTTGCGCTGCCGGGCTGTGAGCCCTGCGCGATCTCGCTCTCTTTGCAGAGGGAGACTGGGGACTGTTTGTCCCCAGTCTCACTCTTCTCCCTGCGACAGGAAGCCATGGATTAGGCCTCTGTTCTCACGACGGAATGAGAGGTGAGTATCTGATTTATTGGGGGGGGGGTTAACTGGCACTAATTCTGCAAAAGTGGAATCAGTTAGCACCAGCTTCTGGATGACCGTAAAATTTTTGTTACCACATCAGTGCGGTAATTATCGCTAGGACTTTGTAATACCTTACTTATCCTAATGCTAATTACTGATTGCACGCCCCATGTTAAGTACAGGGTGTGCAAACTACAGTAAGCTCACGCAAGCTAGCGCAAACACTGATGCGCTGACAGATTTTTTTTCCCTGTTTAGCGTTCAGAATGTAATCAGGGGACATGCGTTAAAAACAGAACACTTATAACTCACCAGCACAGCAAAGTGCAAGGTAGGTTACTGTGGGTCCCCACCTTGAACACAATTTATTAGAATCAAAATAAGTCAAAACAATGGTAAATTGAAAAAAGCACACGTTAAAAAAACAACATAGAAAGCGTGAATAAAAAATATGGATGTCAATGTAGGTAGGCTTGTCGAGATGTAGTAGACGACCTCAGTGATACATGGGAAGAATGCACAGATTGCAGCGCTATCAGCCAAGCAATATAATTAGTGGTCCAGAATGAAAGAACCATAACATTAATCAATTAATAACTTCATGACTGAATATACCGTTAGTGCATACATCTCCAGCCGCAAAGCAATGGTTACTTAATGAGTAATCAGATTGTTAAACTATTACATCTATCGAAAATTCTAAAGGTATGAATAACCTTAACTTATCATGTACCTGTAAAGGCCAGCATAAACAATCCTAAAGGTTGCCCATAATTCAAAACGGCTCAGAAGACAGGATATAGCAGCTCAAAGCAAATAATCCAAAGCAATTGCATAACCACCATAACGGCAGTATGATAGGACCTACTAACACGGACAATAATGAAACCGAAAAACAGGGGATTTTGAGGGCACCCCATACAGTTAAAAACATAACACAGAGGTGCTCAACGCGTTTCGATAGCACAACGCCATCTTCCTCAGGAGCAGTACGTCCTGACGTTAACGCTTACATATACGACCGTTAACGTTGGCGTTTGGTATGTAATCTAGCACTAGATATTTAAGGTTACTGAATATTAACCATGTCATTACAAACTCCCATTCAATTTTTTTTTTTATTTCCTCATTCAATTTTGTTAACTTCACAATACATTTCCTCATACAATTTTATAGGTAAAATAAGTACTTATTACAGTATTTCATTTTTTTACTTACCGATATTTCTAAATAAATAATAGCGCAATCATGGATTAGGACTCTGTACAACTATTACGGCTTTCAGACTTATTTGTCATTTTTCCTGTTTTTTCCTACCAGTTTAATTTGTGAAGAGCTGTGGTAAAGAGCTGGTAATATATTTATGGTGATAATAATAACCATCATATACAGAAAATAATGTGTAAATCCACAGCAGATAACTGCAAAAAAAAATAATAATAATCCACTGATTGTTGTAATAACGTTGTGATGAATTATGATTTATAATTTTTTTCATACATCCCCCCCCCCCCCGAGTTGCTGGTTAGATGGTTGGTTGTAATTTTGTGACATTGATTCGTGTTCCTCTTTGGAGCCTTCCTTTATTATTAAAAAGACAAGCTTGTATATCTACAGTAATGTAACCCAGAATCTATTATAACATGATTATATTTCCCCACTGGAAGCATTCCGTGACAGAGAGTATAATCTTTAATGGAATCTGTGTGAAATTAAATTATACAAGCGTCAATAAACATAACATAATTCAGAAGGAGTAAATCAGCTTAATTTATTTGCGTCTGTAATGACATTGGCGTTTGTGGAATACAAATGCAGCGGTTCACAGAACGAGTTGTAACACAGTTGAGCAGGAAAGTTAAACCCGTTATTATAGTGCATTGTAATTTGATAGTTGGTGTGTTCACGGATCAGTGGCTTTGGTGCATCTAGTCCACAGCAACATGTGCACTTATCTTAACAGTAGCAGCAGGGTGCAGTGTCTGCACAGTGGCCGAGAACTGAACATTTTAACTTAGATTTATTTGAACATGCTTTGCTTTAAAGATATGCATTGTACCAAATAGTTTGAAAATACCAAGTTGTGCTACAGAGCGCCGAGTCCATTTTAGAAGATGTGTTTATATCTTGTGGATGATGATCTGACTGTACCATATAAATTAAACATAATAGCATTAGTGCTATTATACAGGTTGGAATAAAGTAAAATAATTCTCGAGTTATGGTGATATCCAGCTCAGGGCCGGATTAACATAGGGGCTGATGGAGCAGCAGTTCCAGGCCCATGCCCCATAATAAGCCCAGAGAAAGGATAACAATCAGGGTTGTTCAAAGAGAATCGAAAAGTCTCGGTGACTTTTCGTTCTCATCAATTCGGTGCGATTCGGCGATCCTTTTTCAGAGACCCTGCGGTGTATTCAGCAAGCACCACAGGGCCGTCGTAGTGCAGGAAATACTCGCGCAAACGCGCCGAACACTCACCACAAAACCCAGCGAACGCTCACCGAAACCCATTTCCCATCTTTTTTTATCAATAATTCCCTATAGAATCTATAACCACAAAGGTTTGGATGATAAAATGGGAAAAAAATAATTTAACGGTCTTTAAATTATTGAAATCTGAATGAAAAATGAATCACACCGTAACTGCCTGGTTAGATATCTGTGCCATATAATCTAAAATATGTTTTCATTTCACTAAATTAAAAAAAAGCCCACCAAAATATTCAGCTCCAGGCCCATAGAGATTTTAATCCAGCCCTGATCCAGCTAAACATTATCTTTTATCTATACTGATAGACTTACCAATATATTTTTTTCCCTCTCGCCATTCTTCCATCCTCTGCAATCTACCCCAGGGATGTGACACTCCTGGCTTCCCAGATGTTGATGCCTACAATTCCCAGAATTCTTTCAGTGCAATAGATGGCCAGGGAATCATGGGAGTTGTAATTCAGTAACATCTGGGGGCCGGATCTACACCATTGTTTTCCAACCCTGTCTTCAGGGTTTAGTAACAGGCCAGGTCTGCAAGATGGCTGAAGCACAGGTGATATGATTTGCTGCTCAGTGATTGCTGGATTCAGTCTGCATTTCCCAAAGGATCTGCAAAATCTGGCCTGTTGAGGGTTGGAAAACACTCGTCTACACACAATGGCGAAAATGTCTGGAATTTACATATAAGATGCAATGAATGATAATAAAAAGGGCTGTTACAGAAAAAAGTAAAAATAATCACGAAAAATCCCTATAAAATCCTAAAAAAATCTATAAATAGACTTTTTACTGCAGAATATTATAATCAATGGTTTATTAGATATTGAATTAAAACAGGAATATTTTTAACATTGAAGCCTATGGGAATCGCCTGAATAAACCTGTCAAATGAAACCACTGAACAGCAGGGCAATTCGGCAACTTTTCACTGCTGATTTGTGTTCTCTGAATATCCGAAGCATTGCTTCTCTATGGGGATTTCACTGCCCTCGAACAGGCACCGAACAGGCACCGTATGTGCAGGCAATTCGCCAACATTTGGCGAACTGCCTGCTCTATGGATATGCCGAATGGCCAGGAAAGGTAACTGTACGCTGAAATTCACTGTTCGGTTACAGTTCGGCCACAATTCGGATCTCTTTGACTAACCCTGATTGTCTTTGAAAACACTGCATTAGATATATATTTCACTACCCTTTCACTACCACGATCGAGTTATCTTGATCATAACAGCACCTTTGAGATTGTGTTAGCCCGACCTAGACATATTTTGAACAAATACAAATATATAGTCTGTCTGAAGAGTAAATGGACACATGCTGCAGTAGCGAAATTTGACTAGTGGGGGAGGGGGTCCTCTGCTTGTCCCATACGCATACGGACTGTGAAAATAAGTAAGGCATGGATGTTGTATACATTTTTACTTCTTGGGAAATAAAAAGTGTTTTTTCTTATAACCACTGGATCCTGACAGTGATTTTATGGAAAACCACTTGGTAGTGAAGGGGCTAAGAATTGTACAGGGTGAGTTCATGCATGTTAAGAATGATTGAGGGGGTATATGGCTTTCCTTGTGCAGAATACCGCAGATTGTCACCTACCAATAGGTGCAGTTGCATAATTCCAGTAAGATCAAGTAAGTCCATGCTTCCTCCTATTAGAATTTAAAATCCTGTGACTTTTTTATTATTATTTAAACCGGGAGAACCCGTCCCTCCGAAGATGTGTGAACAGCTTGATTTAATGAAGATGTCTCCATTCATCTGTGTCCATGTTGCACAGGCTCCTCAATAATAGAATAAATGTTGATCATTTGAAAGTCGTTCACAAAGTTCGAGGAGAATGGAGACACTCTAAATGTCACTGCTGTTGTCATGAACCAGATAAGATTTTCTCGTGATATTATGGGAAGCAAACAACTTCTGTTTATTTAGAGCGGCATGTTCGCCCTGAAACTTAACTTGTTTTTATTTTGTGCTCTACACTGAAGGTACAGGCCCAGACGAACACTAACAATACCAGTTCGACGCCATCGAGAAAAGCCCAGTCGTCTGCCCCTAAAGTACGCAAAACCGTGAGCAGCCGAGTCCACGAGGCAGTGAAAGCAATTGCTTTATGTCACAACGTGACCCCTGTCTATGAGTCACGAGCTGGAGTGAATGGAGAAACGGAGAACGCTGAGGTGGATCAGGACTTCAGTGATGAGAACCGTACCTATCAAGCTTCCAGCCCTGATGAGGTCAGTATGCATCTTGTTTTCCTACAGCCAGAGCACTACTTATCTCAAGCAACATTAATCGCAGGCGCACGGATAATTTTCGCTCTTTACATCCATTTCATATGTAGCCATTATATTTCTTTTATCTCGCCTGCGAGAAAAGAAATGATTTTTCGCTCAAATAACTGAATCCAAATTAATGATTGACGCTGTGCTGGGTTATTCACGTGTGCTTTTCTTGCTGTGAATATTAAATAAGAGCATCTCCCTTTATTCATTTTTTACTAAGCGACTCGTAGACACGTCTCTTTTCATTTTAATAAGCGGGGCTCGGCACAGAATAGCAACACAACAGGAAGTGCGGAGAATTTCTCTCGCTGGAGTAGAACCCCTATAGCTTAGCACGCTTTAATATAATACTTGTCTCACTCAGTGAGTTTTATAATTATAGATCCTACGCTGACTACTAAACATTATTATTGTTATTTAAGATCTGCGCTTGTGCTTCAAACGACATATTGAAAAGCAACTCCTCAGTTAAGCCATTTTAATCGCAATATGCAACGTCTAATGCGTATGTCTAGACACATACAGGGTTATTCAGAGAAAGGTGAAAACCAGGAGAACTTGCAGGAGAAGAGAACAAACTTGACCAAATAGCCAATTTGGAAAGTGAGATAAATGGGAGAATTTTTCTGATTTGGCTATTTTGACCTAGAATTTTCACTTCTCCAATCATTCTCCTGAGTTTTACCTTTCTTTGAATAGACTTGCTAGCCCCGAATACAGTATATAAAAGTGCTGACTATCCTTGCTATCCCAGATGTTTAAAAATTACATGTCCCATAATGTTTAGACAGCTAGAACAGAGCATCCGGGACATGTAGTTCTGAAATATCTGGGTTAACCCCTTAAGGACCAATGATGTAACTGTTAGGTCATAAATGCATTGACTTTAAAGACCCTTGGTCCTTAAGGGGTTAATATCACAAGCATTACTGGACCAGAACCTGTTTCTGCCTCTCTATACACTTTATTCCGGACAGCGTGTGGCATCCCAGACCTGCCTCTTTCATTCTTCGGTTTCATATTCGTATTTTAGTGATGAGATTCGCAATCAGGTTAGTATGTAAACAATAGTTAAATGATAACGCACTGCCTTCTGTGAGTGATATTAGCTTAGAACAGCTTGCAGTAAATATACACAGAGTATTGCTAAATACAAGGTCTACATCATAATTTTTTAAAGAATTCTATTGACACAAGTCACGCAGCCTGGGGAAAATAATGTGAATGGTTCATTATTTAGCTTTATTGAGCTTTCCTGCAGTCACATTGACAGATGATTCCAGTGTTTCCCAATCACCAAAGTACCATTTTAAAAGCATTTTTTATTGAATAAAGTGCTTCAGATATTGCACCCTAGAGCTTTATGCGGGGAAACGGTACGATTGATGTTTTTGTTTCATTCGTATAGAACAACAAAAAAAAAAAATCACATATCAAAGCAGATTTGGTTAATAAGTAATCTTATTAGTAGCGGTTTTCCCAGCTTGAAACTTTAAAAACAAAAGAGGGGGGGGGGGACAAATTTTGATCGCCTTTTAACCCTTTCACCGTAATTACAACGGCTAGAGAGTTACTCCAGGAGTTGCCCCCAGCTTATAACAGGTTTTACAGTTCCATTACTGTACCAAAAGAATATGTAAAATTAAAGAATCGAGGGGAGGATTGATTTGCTTTATTGAGTGTCTGTGTTTTGCAACCTTTCCCAAGAATGTACAAAATCTCCTCTCCATTGCACAGCAAAAAAAAGGAACAGTGGCAAAAAAAAAAGGAACAGTGGCAAAAAAAAGGAACAGTGGCAAAAAAAAGGAACAGTGGCAAAAAAAAAAGGAACAGTGGCAAAAATCATTCAGATGGTCAGAGGTTCCTATCGTTTTAAATGGGAGCATCATGGCACAAGGAATCATGCATGCATGGTCAAAAACTCTCATTTTTTTTTGTTTCCGCACTCCTTTACCTTTCAATGAGGAACATATTTCTGCAGTTTTTTCCTAATGCTCTTTCCCCCATATTATTGCACATACAACATGTAACTAGGTAATATTAGGGGAAAAATACATTAATAATTCTGTCAAGTCTAGGGTATTGACTCACGTGTTTCTATATGCATATATAGCAATAATGCCACCATGAAACGTTTTACTGTTGCATACTTCTTAATATTTTACCTATTTATTTTAACAGATCATAGAGTTTTAACTCTGTCCTGAATTATTAATTGTGTTAATACTAATAATTGTGTTAATTGTTGATGCTAAATATATGGAACATTTAATAATGTAGGTTTACAAATAAAGTAACCTTCTATCATTGGGAATTAAAACAAACTACTTTTAATAACCGCATTAGAATAGTAATAATACCGGTATGAACAAATGGCACCTCTAATAGGGCTATAAAGGTTTGATTTAATGGACGACTTCTGACGACTGGGAGAGATTATCTTTAGTCAAGTCCTTCATATGCAATCAGAGGGGTTACAAGAAAATTAATAAACTTCTAGATGAGCGTTTCTTCTAGCCAACAATCTTTCCAAATAAAGGTACAAAGTAGCGCTGTTTCATAGATTGTGTGCGATTTCACTCCACTTTCAGAAGATGCTGTTTAGTGTTGACACGTTTGAACTGTACCATAATCAACTCCTGTCTCTCTCCCCCCGGTGTAACTTAACATTTTTCAAAAAAAGTCAGTTAGTTTTATGCTTGGTTTTCCTAAGGTACGAGCCATAGAATGTCCTTCTGCTCTTTAATAATATGTGACATGCTGCCAGCCACAGCATGTCATGTGACGTGACTTCACGGTGGCTATTCCAGCCAATCCAGAGGATCTCAGTGCAGGAAGGCTTTGAGAGCCATTGGATCGGGCCAGTTTATAAACATCCCAAAGGCCTGACACAGTTACAAGTATTTAGAAGTGCTAAGAAGTTCCATAGCGCTGTACAATGGGTGAGACAGAATAACAAATATACATATAAAGTCAAACACGCAGAATAGTAGGAGGGAGGACCCTGCCCGAGAGCTCACAATCTAAAAGGAGTGGGGTGACACGCTAGGTGAGGCCTCGCTGAGCTTAGGTTCTGGACGGAACAAAGCCACTACACAAAGAGGGTTGAATCGGTCCACCTCCCCCCCTTCAGAGAGGAGAGAGAGCAGGGAGCGCCCAGTATAATGACCACTAAGATAAGATTGAGTGGTCAAACTGGAGTTTTCCTTGGCTATGCACACACCTTTTCTCTTGTTTCTAACTCCATTTCCCTTCCAGATTGTACATTCCTTTGGATCATCTGCTCCAACTGTAGTCAAGATAAATGTTCCTATGTAATAATTGTACCCTTGTTCCTTTAGCTGTATGACAGTTTGTGCTTTGTACATGGCTATGGTATCTGGTGATATAAAAGTAAAGTAACATTATAAATGGCTTATATGTCAAAAGAAAAGTGACAACTCTTAAAGGGACACTCTAAGCAAAAATCCCCCCCCCAGTTTTTTTAGATTAAAATATACCTAGTCAATCAATAACTAGGTAGGGATTTTTTTTTTCTTTACTGTAATACTTACCCTAAAATCCACTTGTTTCCAACGGCGTCTTTTTTTTTTTTATATACTCCCCTCCCTCCTCTTCCGCTCCCGTCCTTCTAAATCTGTAACTTGGCTAATGGTTTACGTGAGAAGCGCGCATGCGCGCCTCTCACGTAAGCCAGCCAATCAGCAGGCTTCCGCTTCTTCTTGGATTAGTGTTACGCGCAAGAGGATGCACGCAACACTAATCCCAGCTGCAGACTATGCTGACGGCTCGCTCCCGCCAGCTACTGCGGCGAGTTGGAGACGTCATCGCGCTGAAAGCGCAATGACGTCTCCTACTCGGCAATAGTCGGCAGAAGCGGGAAATATGAATCCCGCTCTGCTGACTGACAGCTGGGAGGGCGGAGTAAAGTCCTCCTCGTCTCTCAGCTGTTTTAGCCGATCGGCTGAGAGGAGGGAGGGGGGAAAGGCGAGGGCATTCTCAGGGCATCATGACCACCTAAAAAAGCTTAGGTGGTCATGTTGCCTAGAGTATCCCTTTAAGTATGAGAGAATAGATGTAGTATCTGAGAAGCATAAGTGCACGATTAACTGGCGATTTCATGAAAGTGGTTATATTGTTAATTTTTAGTGATGATTTTTTAAAATCATTTTGAAATGGTAACTTGCAGTATCTGAGTACTAGAGGCTAAATATCACTGACATAGATTGAAGCTAAGCTGTTGATACTTGATACAGTAGCTATAAAGGTGCTGAAGAGGAAACCCGTATATTTGGTTCTGAACCTAAAGATCATGCTGAGAAAAAGAGAAATAACTTAGCTGTAAATGATTTATTTTAATAAAGGGATTTTCCAAAATGAAAATATTTTCTTCAGTGCAGATATTCGTGCATGTGGGTCCGTTAAAGTTTGACAGAGGGTGGATTTTGACAGCATGAAACCATCAAAAATTATAGTTTGGCTTTTTTTTTTCTCTACCAAGTGAATGTGATTAGAAATATCACCCTGAGGCACTGAGCTTTGTCAATTGGGTTAATGTCCGTTTCATCAGCTGCCATTGCATATCACGGTATTGATTGTGCTTTAGGTGGGAATATTATAAGTTTAGTCTTGTCCTGATTAATATTGAGACGTCAAAGGTTCATCCAGGGAAACAGAGCCAGAAGGCAGTTGGACATTTGAGACTGGATCTGGGGAGTGGGCATATAGGCCCGAGTTTAAGCATACACATGACTTATGCTGCAAATGTGTTAATGAGCTGCAATCCCATTGGCAGTGTGTAGAAGATGAAATTTAATGAACCCATTACATAGCCCCCAGACCCGTTAGCAGACATTTACAGACGATGATGATGAGTTGGTTCCATAAAGATAAACCTATAATCAAACCTGTCAGAGTTCTAGGATAAGGGAGCTAAAGACCATTTTAAATCCGATGATGTAAAAATACACATCAATGTCCTGGTAATAGAGAAGTGCTAAAAATGGTTCCCAGCAGCCACAAATTGTAGAATTGAACACTAAAACATTTAATGGCTTGAAGCAATATTTCACCAAATATCAGAATAATATTCAATAAATATCAAATGTTTTTGTGGTTTCCTATTTACTAATGGCCAACCATGAAAAAAATATAAACAAAATATGCGACCTATGAACAACGGTCTCATTTTGCAGGTGTTTATTTTATAGGTGGGGGGGGATAAGTTATCAAATAAATCCTACAGAATTGTTCTCAACCATCCACTTCAATTTCCAACTGGCCTGGCAGCTGCATGTTCCCAGGTTTCACCCAGATGTAATTCTAGCAGAGTATGTATGAAACTCGGCACATGATTGCATTGCAGCACTATGCTTGCTTAAAGAGATACTCCAGCCGCAGTGATCTTTTAAGTGACTATAAATGGTCGTGGAGCCGTGAGTACCCCCTCCAGCTGTCACTGAGACTCCCCTAGCCATGAAGACTATCAGGGTTATTCAAAGAGATCCAAATGGCTGCTGAAAGGGAACCGAACGCTGTAAATCAGCGTTCAGTTACGTTTCTTGGCCATTCAGCTATCCAGAGAGCAGGCAATTCGCCAAATCCTGGCGAATTGCCTGCACATATGGTGCCTGTTTGGTGCCTGTTCGAGGGCAGTGAATCCCCATAGAGAAGCAATGCTTCGGCTATTCAGAGAGCAAAACCCAGCAGTGTAAAGTTGCCGAATTGCCCTGCCATTCGGTGGCTTCATGCAGCAGATTTATTCTGGCGAATCCCATAGGCTTCAATGTTAAAAATATACCCGTTTTAATTCATTATCTAATAAACCGTTGATTATAATATTCTGCAGTAAAAAGTCTCTTTATTTATAGATTTTTTTGGGATATTTTAAGCATTTTTCGGGATTTTTGTTTCTAAAAACTTTTTTCAGATTTCTTTAAAAAAAAAATTGAAACTTTTCTTTTTTCTGTAACAGCCCTTTTTATTATCATTCCTTGGATCTCATATGTAAATTTCAGACATTTTCGCTCAGTAGTTTCTTTGCAAACAGCGTTTCACTTTTCAAACATTCAAGCAAACTGTTTTTTGTTTTTTTCACTCCATTCGTCTACGGTGTCGAGTTTTTCCGGCGGCTGCGCTGCGTGTGATCGGCTCCTGCTCGGGTTTTTCAGCGGGGTTAATCCAGATGTTTTTGCGGGTTTTCGATGTGCCTACGCCAGATTTTGCAGTGAGTTTTCGACAGGTTTGCGGCGACGTATCCCTGCAATTCGGGGACCCTGTGGTGCTTGCTGTATACACCGCAGGGTCGCCGAAATGGAATTGCCGAATCGAACTGAATTGAGGAGAACGAAAAGTCACCGAACGTACGGAGACTTTTCAATTCTCTTTGAATAGCCCTGTATCAGTAAGCAGCCTCTGTAGACCCTTCCAGGTGTCGGGTGCACAGGGAGTTGAAGTAAAGTCAGTGCGTTGATGGAAATTTAGGAGAAAATCCTGTTGCCTGTCAATGCTTCTGCACAAGGAGCCCCCGATTTTCTACTTGCAAGCTTGTCAGCGATCGTCTGCTGGCATCAAACGTCAGTGATGCACAGGTCACCCAAAAGAGAGCTGGATAAGACTGCGTGGTAAGATTCAAAGTGATTTTTTTGCCTAGGCAGAAGAGGGGGCAGTGGTACCAGGTTGACGGTCTTGACTATTGTTAACACCTCCAGTTTTCTTTCCCTAGATTGTCCCTCTAAAGTTTGTCCTAAAGAAAAGTATGAACTGCTCTACACACTATACACTTCTACATTGATATGTGCATGTCTTAACAATGATTGCATACATAGTGCAGCTCCCATACAATATATTTGGACACTGTCTAAATAGTAGAGTTTTATGTTCGAAGTATCAAAGCAAAATTCTGATACTGTGTGATCACATGAGGGTGACCTGTGCACATCTTTTCTTTACTACACTGCATCTTCTGTGTGTGCTAGGACTCTGTTAATGCCCCATGCTAATGTGCTACTGATTTTTTTGTGGCACCATACCGTGATGACTGGGTTAACTTCAAGGAAGCCATGTAGAAGATGCTACACTAACAGACACCTATGGGGAGCATTGGCTTTGAATCACCTGGATGAGTATGGTTTTCTTCCTGAATCTCAATGGGACAGAAAAGGCTCTATCATCTCTTTTCAAGCTAACACTAGCGTCAGCTTAAAGGAGGTCATAGCGCTGTGCCCACATCGCCTTCAAATCACTAATGGGTTAAAAAAATCATTAGTGCTCCGTAATTAGCAATTTGTAGCGCAAGTTTACTGTACTTTGTGCTCCCTGTATCTAACATGGGGAGCGAAAGTGAAAGCACAGTTTAACGTTAGGATCACTTGGTCCTAATGCCAGTTACTAAGAACTGGCGCTAACTAAGAAAGTTACCATCAGCTCCGAGGTGTAGCTTACAGATTGCGCTGCTGCAGAATCCGTTACCTGTAGCTCAAACCCCCTCACAAATCACATACTCACCTCTTATCGGCAGCCCGATCTGCAACCTCTGGCCCCGGGAGCAGAGGGAGACAGGGGGAAGATCACTTTGCCGACCAGCAGGATCTCGCGACAGGCGAGATCCTGCCGGTCATTTGACCCGGTAGCACGATTCTCCATGGAGTCCTATGGTCACCATGGAGGGGATACTAGGGACAGCGCTGTAGCGCTGCCCCAGGATCCGCGAGCTTAGGATCTCTAAGGGGCAGGCTGCCGGACTCGGCGCCTGCTCCGCTATCTGCTGGGGAAACCGGGACGCTAAGAGGGAGTTAGCAAACGCTAATTTTTCCCGTTTTTAGCTCAGGGCAAGCTGATAGTGCCCAAAGTGTCAGAGATGGAAGTGTGGTAACAATATTTTTCTGAGGAATCCATATTGCTTAATAAGCACTGAGCAGTCACTTTCGTTTGCTATTCCCAACAAAAAAATAACTTCTTTTCCTTTAACTCTAAGCCTTTTGCTGTGCGTTTTCTCTTGAGCATTGCTTTTAAAAGGCAGAACTTTTTCCTTAATCAACAACATTTGAGGAGACCTACTGTAGACTAACTGGAGAACGTTTGGAGAAGTGAAAATTCTAGGTGAAAATAGCCGATTTGGAAAGTGAGCTAAATGGGAGAATTTTTCTGGTTTGGCTATTTTGACCTAGAGTTTTCACTTCACCAAAAGTTCTCCAGAGTTTCACCTTTTAGTGAATAGACCTGATATTTTTGTTTTGCTTTGTCCATTCCTCGGTCCCCTGGATTCAGTTACACCTACCATACAGTAGCCCTATTTTTATTTTACCATTACTAGATCTAGCTTTTAATTAAGTGGATTAGAACATGGTTTATAAGGCAGGCTAGTTATTCATACCAGTGTACATGCTGTAGTCACATTTCCAGCATATGTTGGGTTTGCTCACATTATCTGTGCGTGTTATGTTATAAGCTGTCATCTATCGATCCATAACAAGGTATGTGAAGTTGTACAGTTGTTAACATGTCACTGGAATTGTTTCTGCTTTAGTATTCAAAATGTGGTGAGCGATTATGCATTGCTTCTTATGATAAGTGATCAATATTTCATTTTCTCTGAGAGGGCAGAAAGTTTCCAGGGCCTGTCACTTGTCATCTTCCCAGCCGTCACATAGCCAACATCACATACTAGCTGCAAAAGCCATTGACTAAATCATAACTACATCAGCTTTAATTGTCATAAGTGCATGTCTACATCAATCGTAGGAAGCTATCGCTGACTTAATGCAATCAACAATTATGAAAGGATATAAACTAGGCAAATCCAGCCGTAAAGTGCAAAGGTCACAAGTGCATCTGATTCAACAACATGCTGTGAACAAAGACCTATCAAGACCTTTGGCCACAGGGCATTGATTTGACTTGTGTCTAAGGACTCCTGACTCTCATACCCCACAAATCTATTGTTTCTACTGAGCGGGTACCTTCATTAAATGTTAGAGTAACTATATGAGGTTGTCTAATTGTTTTTTGGGGGTTATTCCTTGGATTTGCCATCCGCGCTTACATACAAGTGATCATGCTAGAATAAGACCTATAGGAAAAAATGACCCCTTCATCAGATGTTGCTGACCCTGTGTCTCTAGATGTTACAAATACACAAACCCACAAAATGCCGGCGGAACTGTTTTACCTTTCCTCAGCCCTTATTTCTTCACTAGTGAGAAAGAACATTAAAGCCATAATTCAGACAAGCCAAGGACCAGAGGAGGAAAGAAGAGAGGAATACCCATTAGGTTTTCTTTTTCCGAAAAGCTGTAATGTATGAAACATACCATCTTGTTTAATTCATTTTATTGTGCGGGTTTATTGAAGTAAGACTAATTGTGTTGTTTTGTCAATGTATTTGCGAGGAGCAAATCATTGTCGGTGGCATAAAACCATCATTCTTCTGACCTTTCGAGACCCCTGAAGAAAAACTACTCCATACGTTGTCTAGAATATTGACCGGCAGTCTTTCCACATGGTCAGACAGTATTTTTAACTTCATAATTGTATTTATATTTTAATAGTCAATGCTCGTAATTAAACCGATGGAGCTGAATGTGCTCATGTCATTAAATTAGCGTTTGTACACAAGCACATTTTGACTTTTTATTTCTTCTGTATATGGAGATGACTGGCCTTCTGCAATTATGCCGAAACTGATCATTAAGATTTTTTTCCCCCCATTCCCCCTGCCCAGAGTTATAGTTATAAAATTATGCTTTT
Organism: Leptobrachium leishanense; assembly: GCA_009667805.1. Taxonomy (NCBI): domain Eukaryota; kingdom Metazoa; phylum Chordata; class Amphibia; order Anura; family Megophryidae; genus Leptobrachium; species Leptobrachium leishanense. Next base: position 129,062,065 of record CM019067.1, read on the forward strand.
TTATGTATATTTTAAAACCTTTCAACCGATGTTACGTTTATTTATTAAGGACAGTCATATTCCTCGATCGTGATTTATTTATAGGTGAAATCTACAGTGTTCTGTACAGTGAAAGGGAGATTTGGTAATGATTCCAGCTTTGTAAAGTGGTTCTGGATCTCCTTGGTAAGATGGCAAGGGTAGCGGTCATTACATAAGGGGCACAACCAGATTACATAAACTGTGAGCTGCTCAACAATATATTGTTAGACTACAAAAGGGATGCATGAGTATTACATACCCGCTTCCCATCCTTCTTTACACACCCAATTCAATTTGTGGTACGATTGTATACTTTCCCGTGGACCATCTCATTCTGCTGTTACAATCTATGTTGGCATTTACCAAACCACCGCCTGACTAGCCTTATAACTAGAAACCTTTACTGATGCAAATCCATCATTCTACTGGTGTGAACATGTCATACAGACATATCAAAATGGCATTGACACATGTGCCCACTTACACGTTGGCCAGGGTTCCAAACTTACCTCCGCCTAAAAATGCTGGAAATCATCCTTCTTTTGAGGCTAACAATGTTACAAATAGGACGGCAAGGAGCATTGAGTTGTCCAATTGAAATGTTACTAAGTGATTGAAAAATGGAAACCTCAAGATCTATTTCAACAATGTGACTTTCGAATAGGTGAACAAGAAGGAAAAAAACAGATAAGCGCCCTGGCTCCATGTACCTAACACGCTGGTAGATAGTACTCCATCAGGGATGACAGTGTTATCTCGGTTTAGGGACCAAAACACTGGATGCTCCCAGATTACGACTTCCCATAATACCTGTTTCCTGTTCGTCCAATGGTTTGGGATTAGGACTGAATGGAGTTGGGATTTAGTAGTGCCATTATAGCACTGCAGCAAATATAGGGCAGGGGCCCATATATCTTATAGCTGCTGAAAAAAGGCCAAAAATTTGACATTTTACTTATTGATGTGTTCTTCAGTAATTACACATATACCTAGAAACGATCTAGTTCCTGTATTTATTTTTAGTTACAAATCACCTGCTGTTTCAGTTTTTGTAAATATATTAGTTGAATCGGGCAGATCTTCACAAATAAAATCCTTTATAATGAAACCTAATTGTACAAGGTACAACATGTATGGAAAAACCTATATGAGCAGGTCAACTGACAAAGGTGAAACTTGCCAGTATAATTCTTTAAATTCAGGGTTTGGATCCAGAGGTGGCCTGAAGCGCACCCTCATATCCTTTCCTAAGGTAGCTGCAATGATGGGGCAAGCGGGGAGATGAGCATTTATCTGTTTTATTGTCTTACAAATACCGTACTGTATCCTTTCGGTAGAAATGGGTTGTTCCTGTACTAACATGTTACCGGTTAGGCATAATGACGTGGGTAATAAAGAAATCAATATTTTAGATTACCTGACAAAATGTCAAGTATTGGCTGTATAATCAGATTTTTTTCCCCCAATAAGAACATAAACTTTATTCCTTGTACAGTAACTTAAACTTCTCTATGTGGTTTCCTTTATATATATTTTGAGTTTGGTTCTTTTAAGATATATCCTGTAAGTGTTGTGTTTTGTTAGCCCCTTTGACACAACTCTAACCACAGCTTTTCAAGCAAATTGCAACATTAATTATAGCCCAGATTGATGGATGCAAGTTTCAAAGGTTACAGGCATCAGTCAAAGCAGGAACACGGGAAGCTCACATTTCCTGCCTGGGAGTATCAGACCAATTTATAGGCTCAGTGTAAGTTCTATAAAGAAAAGTTCTAAATTCTTCCTCATTGCATGATAAGCACGAAAACCCAAACCGCTGCCTGGTTATTATGGAGGAAGTGAAATGTCGGCATGCAATTCACATGCTTGTTTTAACGTGTCCTCTCATATCTGTGGAATTGTGCTAGATATTTGAGGTCTGTTAGTAAATGGGACTAAATTGTCAAATCCCCACATTAGTTTTTGCTGTGAATTGGAGGATTTTTTTTTTAGGAAAAAATATTAGAAGAATTCTTTTTTAGCTTTTATTTCTTATATCCTTCAGCTCGTCTATTTTGCATTTGTAGTTTTTCCATTAATTTAGCACTTCGTGATGGTCTCTTTTAGTGTTGGAGGTTTGGATGAATAAATCTAACAGAGTATCAGATTTTAAACCTATTGATCAATGTTTTCAAGGTAATAGGCAAACACAAGCTCCTACTGTAGCACCTGTGAGTGAGTATTTATCTGGTATAAACTATATCCATATCAAGTTCAATCGCTTAAACAATACAGCTTGGTAAGAGGATGGCCTTACTTTTTTTTTATATATATATATATATATATAAGCAAGCCTTAATAAATCTAGTATAGTAATAGAAGATTTTTTAGCAATGTATGCTATTGACTTATGCTTTACCTGCAACCTTCTGGATGCTGCAGATGCTATTTGAGAACTATTTTTTGCTCCTTATCTTTATTGTTCAAAGTAGAGTGGGGTGCTGCTGCTTTTCTGTGCAGCTTTAAGTGCATTGGTGTCAGATTACAGAGTAAAGAACCACGAATGATATCAAATCAAATCAAAATAAGCTTTATTGGCAGGACCAAATACATTTTAGCATTGCCAAAGCATATGGGGTGGAGGGGGGATAGTGGGACATATATGGGGGGGAATGGGCATGTCCATGGACATTATCAGGGGTAAGGGATAATGTGAGGTCGGATGGGGGCAAGTCCGTGTTGGGGATTTATAAGTCTGGGATCTCTCATGTTCCTCTCAGTCTGTGACATTCTGTGATGTATTGGGCACAAGGTGAGTTCCGACAGGGTTATAAAGCCATTTGTCTTTTCAAGAGTTGCATTCAATGTAAGGCTATGATGACAGTACTTGGCATGATATGCAAATTAAAAAATGCCCCACAATTCCCTGGCCGCACACAGGAAGCCTCATAAAAAAATCACTTGGTGTTAACAAAGTGGAGTCTCACAGTGGTAAATGGCTAAGACATTCAAATGACCCATGAAAAGACTATTTTTGTGTAGAAATCCTTCCACGTGCCATCTCTAATTGACTAGCGTCTCCTCTGCTCACTATAGCCTTCCTGGAAATAGGAGAGTTAATATATAATTGTACACATGCTTCCACGTGTAGCGGAGGCATCAAATTTTTTCCTGTCTAGTATCAGTAAGTGGAAAATAAATCGCATTCATCTTCTTGAAATCGTTTCAATGGTTAGTTAATTTAGAACTAGGTAATTCAATTGTTATCTATCGGTATTGGCAACAACAGTCTACATGAAAGAATGAGGTAGTTAAAAGCTATATCTAAGAATCCGATGCATTACTGGAAAGGCAAAGGTCACTAAATTAAAAACCTCTGTAGGTTTTATTTTTATTTTTTCTTCCCTGAGTAATTGTTCTACATCATTTTACTAATGTCTTGCTGCTAATGAAAATTAAAAACTTCATGCTGTTTGATTTACCGCTTTGTTTTAATTGTCATTTTAAGCTAACACTCGTGCCAGAATTCCAAGCTGAATAGATGCCCTCGGTGCTTTGGTCCGAAATATTGTGAGCGGCAGACTTTTTACACCTTGGGACTGCTCCTGCAGAATAGCTTATTTTACATAGTCTGTGATTAAATCGGAGTGGTTTTTCTAAGAGCTGAAAGTGACATTTTGTAATGGATTCTGTATAGGGTTGCCACCATTAGATAATAAAGGAACAGCAGCCAAACGCTCAGGTTAGTAGGTGGTAAGTACTTGAAATGTGCCAAGTTCAAAACCTCAATGCTGCTGCTGCCAAGAGGCCTGCAACGCGTGGAAATGCCCCTGTTGTAGAAAAACAGTGTGTGACAGCTTTTAGATTTGTCAGTCAGGAAAAAAAGGCGATAGAAGAGGATATCGAGATATTTTAATCTTTACAATGTAAAACGTGTAACTGCCTGTGTGTTAAAATATTATAGATTTGTGCAAAATCTAAATTTCAGTCCATTTTAAACATGTGTTTGGTTTGGTGTCATTCTGTGCGTTAATTCTCTAGAGTTCCCTTTAACTTGAAGCCACAGTAAAGCTTTATGACAGGTGAAAGGTGCTTTAATTTTTATTTTGCTTTACCAATTATCATTATTTAGCAAGTGAGACAGATGTCATTTGCATATCCTACCCATATATCCTTGCTGCATATGGGGAATGTGGCACATGAGCTCTGGGATGCAATTCATCGAATTGCTGTGATGTGCAAGTGGCTTCTGCAATAATAAACACACTTATTTAGCAAGTGTTTATACAAATGAAGTAGAATCACCTTCCAGATGTCTGTTGGAGATAAGAGCAGTGATTTATCTGGTATTTATATAAAGAACATGTGTATGTATATAATCATACACTACATTTTCTCTCTCTTGGTGATTATATATGTGTGTTACAAAAATTTGCATCATTGTTACAGTTACAAGCATTTATAAAGCGCCAACAAGTTCTGTAGCACTGTACAATGGGAGATACAGAATAACAAATATACATACATGTTACACACATACCAACAGTAGGAGAGAGTACCCTGCTCGAGAGCTTACAATCTTAGAGGAGAGGGGCGACACGCTACGTGAGGGGGAGTAGAGGGCCTGAAGTATTGGGGTGCATGTGGGCTGTGTGGGCTAATGGAGCAGGAAATTAACCATGGGGGGGATTAGGGAGTGAGCCGATAGGCTTCTCTAAAGTAATGTGTTTTCAGAGACTTCTTGAAGGACTGAAGAGATGAGAAGAGTCTGATGTTGTTTATACTTATATATTACCAAGCTATAATTATACCACTTGCTGGGGGGGGGGGTTTGACCTCTACTCCTCATACATGTTTATTAGAAATTTGTTTAGTTTTTACTTATGCTAATTTGTAAATAAGCTCACTCAGCATCAGGTAAATATGGTTGCGTGACCATTTATTGAAGTATACCTGGTTTTATAGTTAAGGCTCCAGTAGTGTAATTAAAGGACTACTGTAGAGTCCTAACATATATCCTGTAAAAAAAAATAATCCTATACAGCCCTATAAAATCTATATTAAACTTTACCTACATGTTAAGAATTCATAAAAATACCTTAATCGCTGGAAATGGTTACAGGGCAGGATTACTGGACTTCCTCATGTTATGAGACGCAGAGGTTGACGTAGAATAGGATTTTCAGAGCCTGGAAATAGCATAGCACCTATTCCAAATAATCCAGCCTCTTCTCACCTCTCCCTTCTCATGCAAATCCAGAGTAAATGACCCTTCCTTTACTATCCTGTCACCACACATACATACCAGAGTGACAGGTTGCCCTCCCGAGCATCTAATCAGGTCCGCTCATAAACCAGTGTTGCAATAGTGCTCTTGTATGGGCTTCAAAAGCCTTGGTTTTAACTATTTAAACACTGCAAGCACCTGTAACAAAAGTAAACCTAGGACTGCTGAGTGCTTTGGAGGACTGAGGGAAACCATATGTCACAGTCAGTCAGTGTGACATGGCAGGTCGGTGATGAATATCGCAATGGTTAAGATCAATGTAAAATCTCATCTCCTGATTCAATATCACAAACTGCTACTTACCTACTTCCACCGCTGGGCACTGCCATGTTCATCCTTTGTGGAACGCCACCTGCCTGACCTTTTGCAGTGATTTCGATGTGATGAGTTTGAAATCAACGTGTTGGCAGGCAGGCGGGTGGCTGCCTGGAGGGAGCGGAGGGCTGCACTGTAGGACACTACACTGTAGGACACAGTTTCTACTTAAAACTGTCTCTCACTCTGTATGACATTTCACTGCTAGTGAGTGACAGCAAATCTTTGATTGTGTAAACCAATAGTACATATAAGAAGTTAATGCCTTAACAAAATATATAAGAAGCGGTTGTGTTATTCGCGATCAATTGAGCCTAACATGTGTTGGGTATGACCGCATCAGCATGCTCCTTAATTAATGTGATCCTTTTATTTGTTTTTAATAAAATGTATTCGCTAAATAATTCCAGCCGGCTGCTCATATTAAAAATTGTAAACTATATATACATTTGTGTTTTTAAGTATGCAGCTACATATGTAATGTATGTGTTTTTGTGCTTTATATCAGATTAGGGGACTAATAAAACTGTTCTTTTAACACCTAACAACATTTAAAAGCTATAATGTATCATCTACTGAAAAATTTGGAATTAACAGACTTGAATTTTTTGTGACCTTTAAGGCTGAGATTAGACAAGCGTTTTGAAGAGCGGAAGGAACATCCGTGAGAGCCTTCTGGCCGCTGAGTGCAGTTTGTGCGCTCAGCGCTGCTAGGCTCGATCCTCCTATGGAGGATCACGCTTTGCAACCCCGTCCAATGCACGTCTAGCATTTCGACAGGAAGGCTTTCAGCACATCCGCTTGTAATACGCGCAATTTGTACGCACGCTACAGCGTGTGACCGCCCCCATCAAAGCGCCACAACACTGCAACGGATGCCAGTAGGCATGTCAGTACAGGCGCACATAGTGCGCTCGTCTGACACCGGCCTACTACGAAAATTGTGTGGTTTTCTAAGGACACGTGATCTGACAGACCACAGCACCATCTGTTTGTATGAGGGACAGATAACGGAAGACCATTTTTGATTTGCCCTGGAGATTGTGGATTTTACATTTTTTCCCTATCAAAGGTTTCCAGAATCCACAGGTCAAGTTGTATTGTTCCTAAAGAGCCATGGTTATCCAATTGCATTGTTGTATGCAAACAATGTCTCTCAAATAAACCTGTTTTGATTTTTTTCACACTCATCATGGACCGGATTTATTTTTATCATAACTCAAATGTGACTGTAAAAATTCAACTACAAACTCAGACCTTTCTGTTGTTTTTGCCAGATAAACTACAAACATACGGTTTTGTTGCTTGTTTAAAAGTTCCCTTTTCTTTTAATTAGATCTACTTTTTATGCTAAAGCAATATGCCAGCATTGCCAATCAATCCATACATCAATTCTTATTGAGTCTTATTTGGATTTTTGCTTTCTTTATGTCCGTTACTTATCAGCTGTCTAGACTGGGTATTTTTAAATTTGTTTGGACCACAATGTGCAAATGTATCGAACTACACAAGCTGCTTATAAACTCCTATTGTAATATAGTACTTTGGCTAAAGATCGCGAGCGTCCCACTATAGGCTAGTGTCAGACGAGCGTTTTGAAGAGCGGATGGAACATCCGTGAGAGTGGACGTTCCTTCCACTCAATGCCCGTCTGGCCGCCTCGCTGAGCGCTGTTAATACGCTCAGCGCTGCAAGGCTCGATTCTCCTATGGAGGATAGCGCTTTGCAGCTCCGTCAACGCGCGTCCTAGCACTTTGACAGAGAGGCCTGCAGCACAGCCGCTGTTGCGTGTGCAATTCGTGCACACGCAACAGCGTCTGGCCAGCCCTGTCGCAAGGTTGCGCCGGACGCCGGAAGCCACGTCAGTACGGGCGCACCTAGTGTGCTCGTTTGACACTGGCCTTAAAACTAAAAGTTCTCTACTCGAAAACCTATAGGACGGATATCTCTAACTCCAGCTTCCTAATTTATCTGGGGTGTGAGAGTTGATCAGCTCTAATCTTTTTTCTGCATCGTCTAGGAAACAATAATTTCTGGAGTTGTTGAATAAGCCGTGATTTTCACTGCCTCTGCTCGCCACATACTGTTTAAATATGTAAATACAAACACGCACTTATGATTCTTAACCGTGTCTGAGGATATCGGTGCTAATGCTTTGAGTTAAGAAAATCCAGCTGTCCCACAAAAAAAAATCAAAGCGATTCACCTGCTCGCTGACGGAAGGGCAAGATAAACTGGTATGTGTAATGAATCATGGACTGTTTATTCTCGTAGACATATGTCTATTTGTTTCTTTGTGTATTACACTGGGGTGTAATTGACCCCTTGACACCTTCATTTGTTTTCTCTGCAGGTAGCACTCGTGCAGTGGACAGAGAGCGTGGGGCTGACGCTCGTCAACAGAGATTTGACCTCCATGCAGCTGAAGACACCAGGTGGCCAGATTCTGACCTTCTTCATTCTACAAATCTTTCCATTTACTTCTGAGAGCAAGAGAATGGGCATCATAGTAAGAGTAAGGCTTTTCTTTCCCCCATATACATAAATAATTATTAATATTATACTCTTGCTGGTGTGTTTGTGTGTTGTTTGCTTTGGGTACCAAAAAAAAAAAAATCTGTTAGGGAGAAAATAAAATTTCACAAAAAAGGTAAAGGGCCACTACCACCAATAAATGAAATGCCCTTATTTTTGTTTATTTTATGTTCCTGATATCTTACATGTGATTTGTTTTTCTCTTGTTTGTTTAGTTAAGAAAATATTTTACTCTGTATGTGTCACTGGGTGCATCCATTGTGTGATCTATTGTGTTGTAACCTGCCACACCACCCCCACCCCTGTATCTTTACACAATTTGCTCCTCACTGGGTGGCTTGGACCATAGAATGGTCTCTGTGTCAGGCAGCCAACTGACATCATTGTATTGTGTAGGATGTATTCAATGGACATCACATGTGGGGGGGGATTAGAAGTCTTTGAAGCTCCTGTCATATCTCATTCAGCTGCCAGCTCTTATCTCCAGTAGCAGAAGCAGGACAATAGCCATCTGCTGCCTTATCTAAACAGTCTCTCCTTCACCTTATTTACTGTTAAATACTGTATACGATAAAGCACTGCCATAAAGTAAAAGCGCCATAAGATTTTGATAAATGTTGCGTCATGGGAAAAGTCCACAAGATGGAAACCGTAGATAGAAAATAACTAAATTTATTTTCCTTTTTACATGCAATTACGTCAAACTAAGAAAAAAAAAAACAGCTGCATGTGTTTAATACGGTGGGCTTGTTTGTAATGCACACATAATATCTAGTTACAGCTTATGGTGATACATAACCTGTTGCTTAAAGTGTTGGAGTCACTGACTGATCATTGTCAGAGTTATTTAGTGCAAATTGTATGGCTGACCTATGTCCACGAATCCTTTTGATTAAATCATTACCAGTCATTATGACCACATACGCAAGCCACAGGGTCAGAAAATGCATTCGACAAATTTAATGGTATGGTACAAAAAATGTTCGTATCGATGACTGATATCAGACCAGATCCAGGAGGCCAGAAAGAAGGACCATTAAATGGAGGTAGAAAGGGAAAAAAGTGCACGAGTAGGATTTGACACCTATAGTCACAGGACCCCGTTTTGAAATGCTTGGGTCCACTAGCATTTTGAATCTTCAGTGTTCATACCTGTGTTCTGAACACCGCAGAGGAATCCTTCAGAAGCTGGGGATGGAGTATAGGCCTCAACCCTGGTGCCCATCACAAGCAGGCCTGAAAGGATTAGGTTGAGGTCCAGAAATCTGTGCAGACGGAAGGTGGCATACGGTTTAGGCACAAGTCTGACTGGAAATATATTGCATCCCTGGAAAAAGAAAGTGTAAACAAACCATATACTGCATCAAATACAAACCGCAAAAGGATACTGACTGTACGAAATGAAAGCACAATTCCTGATGTGGCAGCAGACCATGGTCACAAGTATTTGGTTGGGAGCAACAGTGATGCACCATAACAATATAAATATGTCATAGAAATGCCAATATAAAGTCACGCTTTAGGCTGGGGTCAGACCAGCGCACTTTTAACGTGCGTTCTGGCGCACATAATTACGACCGCACTAGCAGCAGATGACGGGCAATGACGGCCAATATACGATGTATGGCCGCACAAAAGTCCGGCTGTGCAACGCAAGTGGAATTTGAACGCATTTTTTTGAGAACGCTGAACCGCTAGTACTGACGTACTGAGTGCGCAGCTGCGGCATAGCGGCGTGTGTGCGTGATTAGGAGATGTCAGACACTGCTAATGTCCATCCTACATAACGTCCAGACGCAAAAAGAGTTTTATTGACGATCCGTACAAAATCACGCCCGAAAATGCGCGTTGTCTGACCATTTTTGCGCATTCCGTGAAAAAATACGTCAATGCGTTCGGACGCACTTTTTCACGTTCGCGGGGAAAAATGCTTTTGTCTGACCCTAGCCTTACACATTAGCTATTTTTAATTTGAATAAGTTTCTGGCAACGAAATGCATCAAAAGCACAGAAATTGTTTTACAACATAGAACAATTCAAACAAACCTTCCAAAGTAAAGTGCGGCGTGAGTTATAAGTGTATCACAGAGGTCCACAGCAGTAAAACTCACAGTAATGATCATAGTGCATCAGCGTGCATGTGGTGACTGCATGTGATGTATGTATGTGGTGTGGCTGCAAGTGATGTGAGTTTGGATGTTTGTGGTTATGTGAGACGTATATAAAGTGTCTGGCTATGATGTGTGTAAATTGGGTTTTTTTTTTATGGAGTGGGCTAAAATAGATTGTTTTTCTTAATCTATATATATGTCATAGTCCTACACAACCAGATTAATATTTAATTTAATTTTTAAAGTATTGTATATCACATAATTTATACTAAAGAGTTCTATATAACTCTTATATATAGGGGTCAGTACTTGGACTCTTTAATATTTTTATTAGTGATATTGCAGAATGTATTAATGGAAAAGTATGTCTTTTTGCTGATGACACAAAAATTTGCAACAGGGTTGACGTTCCTGGAGGGATCTGCCAAATGACAAATGATTTAGGTAAACTAAAAAAATGGTCAGAGCTGTGGCAATTGAGTTTTAATGTGGATAAGTGCAAGATAATGCACCTGGGACGTAAAAACCCAAGGGCTGAATATAGAATATTTGATACAGTCCTAACCTCAACATCTGAGGAAAGGGATTTAGGGGTTATTATTGCAGAGGATCTAAGGGTAAGTAGTCAATGTTATAGAGCAGCAGGAAATGCTGGCAGAATGCTTGGTTGTGTAGGGAGAGGTATTAGCAGTAGGAAAAGGGAAGTGCTCATGCCACTGTACAGAGCACTGGTGAGACCTCACTTGGAGTACTGTGTGCAGTACTGGAGACCGTATCTCCAGAAGGATATAGACATCTTAGAGAGAGTTCAGAGAAGGGCTACTAAAATGGTGTACGGCTTGAAGGAGAAAAGTTACCAGGAAAGGCTTAATGATCTTAACATGTACAGCTTGGAAAAAAGATGAGACAGAGGAGATATGATAGAAACATTTAAATACGTAAAGGGAATCCACAAGGTAGAGGAAGGGAGTATATTTAAAAGGAAACAAAGTAGCAAAACAAGAGGACATAGTCTTAGATTAGAGGGGCAAAGGTTTAAAAGTAACATCAGGAAGCATTATTTTACTGAGAGGGTGGTGGATACATGGAACAGTCTTCCAGTTGAAGTGGTAGAGGCCAAAACAGTAATTGAATTTAAGCAGGCATGGGATAGGCATAGGGCTATCCTAAATAAAAGATAAATCCAGGTAAAGTATCCATGTAATTGGGCAGACTAGATGGGCCGAAAGGTTCTTATCTGCCGACATTTTCTATGTTTCTATATATATATATATATTATTTTTTTTAAAAAAAAAAAAAAGCAATTTTGGGGTAATTTCTGTAAGAGGGGGAAATCAGGGTTCCCAGGGCATGGCCACACTTACATTCTGGATTCTGCAATATAGGTCAGTTTGTGTCTCATTCAAAACACATGCACATTTCTGTTATTTATCCCGGCTGTAGTCTTTAGCTCTATAAAATAAAAATAAAGTGTAATTATAGGAAATTTCATCTGTAAGTGAATCTAATAATGAAGAACAGTGGAATAGACAAAGGAAAACATGATTTAAGTGTCAGGTGCTTGAAATATTCTTAACCAAACAATTGAAATAATATTTTTGTTACAATTGCAAGTTTTTATAAAGCGCTAACAAGTTCTGTAGCGCTGTACAATGGGAGGCAGAATAACAAATATACATACAAGTTAAACACACAGAACAGTAGGAGAGAGGACCCGGCTCAAAAGCTTACAATCTAAGAGGAGAGGGGTGACACACTAGGTGAGGGTAAATAGAGAATATGAATTATTACAACAGCAGCTTTCATTAAGAGTCTAAAATAAATGAGTGAATGAAAAGTACCACTAAATGTATTCTTATTTAAGTGTCTTATTTCATAATTAATGTACTAAGCACAGTCATTTTAGTTCAGAGATTGGAACTACTTAAGTGAACAGATAACCTATCAGGGTTATTCAGAGAGAGGTGAAAAGCAGGAGAATGGCTGGAGAATGGAAAATTCTAGGTCAAAATAGCCAAACCAGAAAAATTCTCCCATTTATCTCACTTTCCAAATCGGCTATTTTGACCTAGAATTTTCCACTCTCCTACTTTTCACCTCTCTCTGAATAACCCTGTGTACGATTAATACTTCAGGATGTTTCACAAAGTGAGCCAATGCAGAGCCTGCTAAAAGCAAGGGAACCCCAGTGGTTGTTTTCCCATTGCTTGCGGCTGTTCGCCATAGCAGACTTCAATGCAAACCTAAAAATCTCCATTTTACATTCTATTCCTCTGGCAGAGCAGAGTCTTAAATAAACCTGTTAATTTCAGCCAAAGACCATATACAGTTGTGTTCAAAATTATTCAACCCCCAATGCTGTAAAGGGTTTTAGGGAATTTAGTGTACATTTGTAATTGTATTCAGAATGAAATCCTACAAGGACTTTTTAAAGAACCATATGCAACTAAAATGACATCAATTGGTTTTGTAATACAGTAGTAAATGTTTCTTTTGTGAATTCTTCATTGACACAATTATTCAACCCCTTAAAGACTACCACTCTGAAGAACAGAGGTTCATTCAAGTGTTTTCAATCAGGTATTGAAAACACCTGTGGATGTCACGGAGCAGCAATAAAGCATAATAAGCACCAATTAGGCAGCTTTAAAATGACTGTGATACTCAGCTCCTTCTAGACATTTACTGGTGTGGTTACAAACATGGTGAAGTCAAGAGAATGGTCCAGGAAGACAAGAGAAGAGGTGATTACTCTTCACGGGAAGGGCAATGGCTATAAGAAGATTGCAAAGATGTTAAACATACCAAGAGAGACCATAGGAAGCATCATTCGCAAATTCAAGGCAAAGGGCACTGTTGAAACGCTACCTGGTCGTGGCAGAAAGAAGATGCTGACTTTGACTGCTGTGCGCTACCTGAAGCGTAGAGTGGAGAAAAGTCCCCGTGTGACTGCTGAGGAACTGAGAAAAGATTTGTCAGATGTGGGTACTGAAGTTTCAGCTCAGACAATACGGCGCACACTGTGTAATGAAGGCCTCCATGCCAGAACTCCCAGGCGCACCCCCTTGCTGTCTCCAAAGAATAAGAAGAGTCGACTGCAGTATACCAAAAGTCATGTAGACAAACCACAGAAGTTTTGGGATAGTGTTCTGTGGACTGATGAAACAAAATTAGAACTGTTTGGGCCCATGAATCAACGCTATGTTTGGAGGAGGAAGAACAAGGCCTATGAAGAAAAGAACACCTTGCCTACTGTGAAGCATGGCGGGGGGTCAATCATGGTTTGGGGCTGTTTTGCTTCTGCAGGTACAGGGAAGCTTCAGCGTGTGCAAGGTACCATGAATTCTCTTCAGTACCAGGAGATATTGGATGAAAATGTGATGCAGTCCGTCACAAACCTGAGGCTTGGGAGACGTTGGACCTTTCAACAGGACAATGATCCCAAGCATACCTCCAAGTCCACTAGAGCATGGTTGCAGATTAAAGGCTGGAACATTTTGGAGTGGCCATCGCAGTCACCTGACTTAAATCCGATTGAGAACCTCTGGTGGGACTTAAAGAAAGCAGTTGCAGTGCGCAAGCCTAAGAATGTGACTGAACTGGAGGCTTTTGCCCATGACGAATGGTCGAAGATACCTGTAGATCGCTGCAAGACACTTGTGTCAAGCTATGCTTCACGTTTAAAAGCGGTTATAACTGTAAAAGGATTTTGTACTAAGTACTAAGATTGAATGTCACTTGGGGGTTGAATAAAACTGATAATGATGTGAGCACAGAAAAGACATTTGTGGTTATTTCATTATAAATGTTATGTTATATTTGTCTGACCTACACGTGCCTCTTTGATTTAATTGTAAGCAAGATGACTGAATGATCAAAATCAATGTCAAACTGGCCAAAACACTCAATTTCAGTGGGGGTTGAATAATTTTGAACACAACTGTATACTAATAAAATGTCACTTAGAAAGTCCATTATTATGCATTAGAGTCAGGAACCTGTAAAATGTACCTCAAATATCAGAGAACGAGTGTATGTATAAATATATATATATATACTGTATATAATCAGTGTGTATGTTTGAAAAATTGTATGTTTATACACGCGTCATTAAAGTGTATTATAATATAACCTATATGTCATTTACTATCAGGGTTATTCAGAGAGCGTGAAAAGCAGGAGAATGACTGGAGAATGAAAAATTCTAGGTCAAAATAGCCGATTTGGAAAGTGAGATGAAAGGGAGAATTTTTCTGGTTTGGCTATTTTGACCTAGAATTTTTCATTCTCCAGTCATTCTCCTGCTTTTCACCGCTCCCTGAATAACCCTGTATGTAGAATCCAAGGAAACTGTATAATACACAGGCAATCTGGTAGGGAGCTGTCACGGGATGGCCCAGCACCCTCAGCCAGGGGCGGTGCAGTGACAGTGGTGACATGGACACTTGGGTGTGGTGGCACGCACCCCGTTTTACCAGTATTTTTAGTTAGATGTGATTATTGTGTGGTGTAATAAAGTGTTCCCCGTTGGTTATGGTGTAATGTATTTTTCCCTTTGTTTGCCTTGCTCGCCGCCATTTTCCGATTCTTGTGGCGCAGTTGGAATTTCGATTCGGAAAATGGCCGATCCGAACCATCCGGTTCGGATCGCAAAATGGCCGATTCGGACCATCCGGTCCGAATTGGCGACTCCCTGAAGGATGGTGGCCAATGGGTCCCGGGAGGGCGGGCAAGGAGTCCCATTGTATTCTAATTCTAATGAGAAGTAATAAAAGTCTGTAATGTAAACAATAAAGGCAGTTCCTGCAGTACATTCAGCTGTGTCTGGTGTGGCTTGATTCTCCGCCGTATTTCGGATCTGAGTGTCCCCGCGGCCTCAGGATACGGTGCCCATCCGATCCGAATCGAGCGCGCTGACCCTGCATCGAGCATCAGGGCAGCGGCGCTACATCCGAAGATTCGATCGGGGAAATTCAGAGATCCGAACCGAAGGGCGCGGCCGCGTACCGCGCTTCGGTATTGCGAGGGATTGCGGTGCGATCCGAATCCCTCGCCCATCCCGGCAGATCCGAAGATTCCTTCAGCCCTGGTCCGATCCGAAAAGTCGTTCACCGAGATCCGAAAAGTTACCCGCACCGCGATCGGAAACGTTTCCCGCAAGATCCGAAACGTTTCCCACATCGAACCGAAGATTCCTCCGCGGCTGGCAGATCCGATCTCCACGGACGTCCCACACCCGCAAGGTCAGTGAACCAGCTGCTCGGGACGCTGAGTGCCGTATGGCTCAGTGGTCGGGCTGGTTCTAGGCAGGGGTCCCCTCCACCGCCCGCTAACCCTTCCCCAGGGTCACGCCAGGCCGCACGAGACGCCGAGTGCGCGTCACTCGGTAGTCGGGCCAGCGGTAAGCGAAGGGGTCACGCAGATTGAGCACACCCGCAGGCGGAACAACATCCCATTCCGTCATACTGGTGGCAGCGGTGGGATCGCTCTCTGCAGACCCCTAGGAGACCTACGCCATGGCGGGGTACAACCCCTACAACCGGGACACCCTGCGTGGGATGTTGGAGAACCGGGGAGGAACGCCGGGTAACAAGAAACGGAAGACGCTGATCAAGGAGCTGACCAGGATGGATCAGGACGAGGCGACGACGCCCGTCCCCAGCCCTGTCTACGCAGAGGTGGAGGAAGGCGCTGATCTCAGAGAGGTGCGGCGCCGGATCGCCCTGC
Organism: Leptobrachium leishanense; assembly: GCA_009667805.1. NCBI lineage: Eukaryota > Metazoa > Chordata > Amphibia > Anura > Megophryidae > Leptobrachium > Leptobrachium leishanense. Next base: position 129,078,040 of record CM019067.1, read on the forward strand.
TTGGAGATGCCCCGACGACAGAGGACCGATGTGAGGTGATTCGGAAGTTCTACCGGGGAGTTGAGCTGGAGAAGGAACGCCAGCACCAGCTGCGGTTGGCAGAGCTCCGCGGAGCAGAAACTGATTACAATGACCCCGAACCCTACCCCGTGGAACCCTGGGTCGAGACTCACAGCTCGTCTGGAGCTTCACCCTGGGAATCCACAACCCCCAGTGACGACGCTTGCGGGACTCTCAGCTTGCCTGGAGCCTGTACTGAGGACATCACTCATCCCAGCGACCCTCGGATGGAGACTCACAGCCCGCCTGGAGCTGCATCTGAGGACGCCACCTTCCCCACTGAGGAGCGGTGCTCCTGCGCTGGCACATACGCCGACGTGAAGGTCGTGCTGGCCAGAGAGCTGCAGGAGGGCCTGGAGCAGGACCAGGGGTCCACAGAGGAGCTGTGGTACGAGGCCCTGGACCATGAGCGGGACTGCCATGACGTGGACATTCCCTCCGACGCCGACGTCTACCGGGAGCAGTACGCTGTGCGAGCAGCGTTCCTGCAGGGCCGGGCCCCAGAAGGGTGGGAGGACGAGCTCTGGAGTTTGGTGCAGGAGGAGGTCGCACTGGACGCCGCGTACCGCGCGCTCCGGTGGCTAACTGCCGCTCCGGCAGTACGGCCGTTGGGAGGCAGTTCCGTTGCAGGGCCTCGCTACGGAGGCACAGGACTGCTCTACGAGGGCATGGCCGCCGACCCCGATTTTGGAGAAGAGACCGAGGAACGGATGGAGGACATCCTGGAGCGGCGGGAATTGGAAATCCCGTCAGACAGCAGGGACTCAGTGTTTGAGGAGCTGGAGTCCCTGGCTGAGCGAGAGTGGGAGCTCGAGGTGGCTTATCGGAGACTGTTGGACGGCGTTCCGCAGTCAAGCCTGAGCTCCCCGTGGTGGGACGGGTCGGCGGAGGAAGTCGACAGTCCCCAGGTTTGGGACCTATGGGAAGCCGAGGCGGACTCATGGGTGCCCGTGGGGGGGTCGTCTGAGGAAGTTACCCCCCTCACCCGCAAGAGGACAGGGTGGCCGAGACGGGTCCAGCGGGGGAGGAGACGGATGGTTCCCCCGGGATGGGTTGTGCGCAACCGTCAATTGCCCCGGGGGTGAAGTGACCATCCTTCCCCAAGAGATCTCCAACCAGCGGAAGAGCTGGCTACGGGGCAGAGTGCTGCTGGCCTCTGCCCATTGCCCAAATCTGCCAGGAGGGGCAGACCGATGGTTCCCCCGGGATGGGTTGTGCGCAACCCTTGGTTGTCCCGGGGGTGAAGCAACCATCCTTCCCCAAGGAGATCTCCAACCAGCGGAAGAGCTGGCTACGGGGCAGAGAGCTGCTGGCCTCTGCCCATTGCCCAAAGTCTGCCAGGAGGGGCAGACCGATGGTTCCCCCGGGATGGGTTGTGCGCAACCCTTGGTTGTCCCGGGGGGTGAAGCAACCATCCTTCGCCAAGGAGATCTCCCACCAGCAGAAGAGCTGGCTACGGGGCAGAGTGCTGCTGGCCTCTGCCCACTGCCCAAAATCTGCCAGGAGGGGCAGACAGATGGTTCCCCCGGGATGGGTTGTGCGCAACCCTTGGTTGTCCCGGGGGGTGAAGCAGCCATCCTTCGCCAGGGAGATCTCTCACCAGCGGAAGAGCTGGCTACGGGGCAGAGCGCCGCTGGCCTCTGCCCACTACTCAAAGTCTGCCGGAGGAGCAGACGGATGGTTCCCCGGGACGGGTTGCGCGCAACCATTGATTGCCCCGGGGGTGAAGAAACCATCCTCCGCAGGGAGATCCTCGCCCAGCTGACGAGCTGGCTACGGGGCAGAGCGCCGCTGGCCTCTGCCCATCCCTCTCAGTTTGCCTCGAGGGGCAGCGCGAGGATGACCCTGTACGACTGCCGCGGCAGCGGTTCAGTCCCTCGTCGGCGGCCAGGGAGAGCAGCCGGGTTTGACCTCGTTTGTCCTCCCGGTTGCCGTTTCCGTACCCGGTCAACCAGCAGAAGAGCTGACGCCAGGGCAGAGAGCCGCTGGCCTCTGCCCGTTCCGCCCAATTCGCCCCGAGGGGCTGAGCGTGGATGACCTGGGCGACTGCTGTTGCATTCTGTGATTCTCCCTTCCAGCTGGCTGGAGGAGCAGCCAGGTCTGGCTCTTGTGGTTCCTTCAGTTGCCGTGTCCGTACCTGGCCCTCCAGTGGAAGAGCTGGCAACGGGGCAGAGTGCCGCTGGCCTCTGCCCATTTTTGCAACCTTTGGGCTCGGGAGCCTTACCCCGCCACGGTCCTGTCCCACGGCTGACCTGGGCACCTGGGGCGTGTGCAGTTAGCACCCGGGTTCCCCAGGTGAGTGACAATCCTGGGGGGGCACCGGAGGCCCTCCGGCCCAGAGGCATGTCTTCTCGCCCAGCCGGGGACACCCTCAGGACATGGGGTCCCGACCAGGCTGGCACGGCCGCAAGGCCAAATGGAGAGGCCTGGTGACCCGGCCTCCCCAGACTGACTATGGGCCTGGGAGCACCGACTTTCCCGGTATGACCCGGTGGGGTCAGACCAGGTGCGTCGAACTGGGGGAGGGGGAGGAGTGTCACGGGATGGCCCAGCACCCTCAGCCAGGGGCGGTGCAGTGACAGTGGTGACATGGACACTTGGGTGTGGTGGCACGCACCCCGTTTTACCAGTATTTTTAGTTAGATGTGATTATTGTGTGGTGTAATAAAGTGTTCCCCGTTGGTTATGGTGTAATGTATTTTTCCCTTTGTTTGCCTTGCTCGCCGCCATTTTCCGATTCTTGTGGCGCAGTTGGAATTTCGATTCGGAAAATGGCCGATCCGAACCATCCGGTTCGGATCGCAAAATGGCCGATTCGGACCATCCGGTCCGAATTGGCGACTCCCTGAAGGATGGTGGCCAATGGGTCCCGGGAGGGCGGGCAAGGAGTCCCATTGTATTCTAATTCTAATGAGAAGTAATAAAAGTCTGTAATGTAAACAATAAAGGCAGTTCCTGCAGTACATTCAGCTGTGTCTGGTGTGGCTTGATTCTCCGCCGTATTTCGGATCTGAGTGTCCCCCGCGGCCTCAGGATACGGTGCCCATCCGATCCGAATCGAGCGCGCTGACCCTGCATCGAGCATCAGGGCAGCGGCGCTACATCCGAAGATTCGATCGGGGAAATTCAGAGATCCGAACCGAAGGGCGCGGCCGCGTACCGCGCTTCGGTATTGCGAGGGATTGCGGTGCGATCCGAATCCCTCGCCCATCCCGGCAGATCCGAAGATTCCTTCAGCCCTGGTCCGATCCGAAAAGTCGTTCACCGAGATCCGAAAAGTTACCCGCACCGCGATCGGAAACGTTTCCCGCAAGATCCGAAACGTTTCCCACATCGAACCGAAGATTCCTCCGCGGCTGGCAGATCCGATCTCCACGGACGTCCCACACCCGCAAGGTCAGTGAACCAGCTGCTCGGGACGCTGAGTGCCGTATGGCTCAGTGGTCGGGCTGGTTCTAGGCAGGGGTCCCCTCCACCGCCCGCTAACCCTTCCCCCAGGGTCACGCCAGGCCGCACGAGACGCCGAGTGCGCGTCACTCGGTAGTCGGGCCAGCGGTAAGCGAAGGGGTCACGCAGATTGAGCACACCCGCAGGCGGAACAACATCCCATTCCGTCATAGGAGCCATGGAATGTGTATATAAATAGTAAATCTAGTTTTATATTCGGGAGGAAAGTACTTCTCTATAGTATGTACTATTCTTATGCTGAAGAGATTTGAATCTATTCATATAGACTGTATTTATTTCCTGCAGCATAAGAATCCTGCAGTCTACAGGGAACTACTCCCAAAGTCCATCATGGGGCTTCCACCCCATTTTAACTTTTTTATTTTATTTATTCCTATGAGGTTTGCACTATATCTCACAGAAGGTGGGGGGGAGCCTATTCGGTGGCTGGATTCCAAGTCGATGTAAACTTGGTTAAAGCCATTAATGGGCCCTATCCCGTAGTTGACGGTAAAATGGAGACAGTAAGCAGAAAAATCTACGCTTGCAGATTTTACCTTACTGTATCCATTTTACCATCATATTCCAGGGTAAGTGCTATCTTAGTACCACGTCTCGGAATGTAGCTCACCACTGAGAGTATCGGCTCCATAGGGCTCCATGGAAATTTGCACGTTCCTGCTGCAAGCTCTGTGCGAACTCGCTCTCGCAAGATCATGCAGAGCTGCAGAGTGATCGCGGAGAGAGACTAGGAACTATTTGTCCCCAGTCTCCATCTGCTCCCGGTGACAAGAAGCAACGGATTGGGCCACCCCCAATGAGAGGTGAGTATGGGATTTAATGGGCGGTTTAGAGAGTGTTATTTTATTTTACATTTACAAAATCATTTAACACCAGCTTTTAGGAGTCGGTTATTTCTCAGTGAAATACCATCTCTGGGGTGGAAGCGCAGGCTACTTTGGAATAACCTGCATTTCCACGCGGAGGTTACAATTAACGCCTCCCATAATAAGTATAGGAGGCATTCATGTACAGTAACCACTCACAGGCAAGCGGCTACATCCGAGCAATGGAATTGCGTTTCTGATCGATAAACTAACTACAGGAGACATTATATGTAACAAGTTAGCTTATCGTCAACTATGGAATATAGCCCTGTGTCACCTCCGCCTGGTTAGCCCCCCATATCTAATTTTTTAACAAAACTCATGCAGTTGGTTAGATCTTTGTTAGATCAATTGTTGTTTGCATTAGATCACACATAGAAGAAGAAATATTAACAATTATTTTCAGGGGTGCTAACCTGTCATCAGCCCGCCCTTACAAAGATCTAACCAACTGCATGAGTTTCGTTCAAAAATTTGATATAGGGGGCTAACAAGGCTGAGACCCCGATTCTGCTACAGAGTTTGTCATTTTAACAGAGCTCTAGTTAAGGATACTCTGGATTCAGAACCTAGCCGCTGCTGTTTTGTGGGAATCATAGTCCCTTGTAGCAGTGCTGTACTTTTGAGCCACACAGTTCCAAGTGGTTCACCAGAGATGTTCTGGAAGAGACAACACTCCGATCTGCTAAAGCATCGACAGTCCAAGCTGACTTTTATTATTATTATTATTATTCTTTATTTATAAAGCGCCAGCATATTCCGCAGCGCTGTACAATAAGCACAGTATAGACAGGGTTACAATACATTGAACAACATTTGACAAACAGTACAGGAGGAGATGAGGGCCCTATTCCTGTAGGAACTCACAATCTGGGAGGGTTTGGGTTGGAAACAGGAGGAGAGGACTGTAAGGTGAGAGTGATTGATGGTTGCGTCAGTGAGTTGGGCGGTAGGCTTCCCTAAATAGGAATGTTTTAAGGGAGCGTTTGAAGGAAGAGAAGTTAGGGGACAGTCTGACAGTACGAGGGAGAGCGTTCCAGAGAGTGGGGGCTGCGCGTGAGAAATCCTGCAATCTATCATGGGAAGAGGTGATGCGGGGAGAAGCTAGGCGCAGGTCACTGTTTGACCTTAGGGAGCAGGCTGGGGTGTATTTGGTGATTTAGTGAGGACAGGTAGTGGGGAGCTGAGTTAGTGAGGGTTTTGTAGGTAAGGATAAGGATTTTGAACTTAATTCTGCAGTGGATGGGGAGCCAGTGAAGGCACTTGCAGAGGGGAGCGGCAGAGACAGAGCGGCGGGTGAGGTGAATTAGCCTGGTGGAGGCGTTCAGGATGGATTGTAGGGGGGAGAGGCGGGACAGAGGGAGGCCAGATAAGAGATTATTGCAATAGTCGAGTCGGGAGATTACCAGGGCGTGTATGAGTTGTTTTGTGGTGACAGCGGTAAGAAATGGCCGAATTCTGAAAATATTACGCAGTTGGTATCGGCAGGAGGAGGAAAGAAACTTGATGTGGGGGATGAAGGAAAGAGCAGAGTCAAGTGTAACTCCAAGACAGCGAACTTGGTTTGATGGCGAGATGGTGATACCCTCCACCGTGATAGAGAAGTCAGGAGGTGGGGAGGCATTGGAGGGAGGAATAAGTAGGAGTTCAGTCTTTGACATGTTGATCTTTAGGTGGTGGGAGGCCATCCAGGAGGAGATGCCAGATAAACAGTCACTGACTTTTGAAAGGACAGGGGGAGAGAGATCAGGGGTAGAGAGGTAGATCTGAGTGTCATCAGCGTAGAGGTGGTAATTAAAGCCAAAGCTGTTGATGATTTTGCCCAGGGAGGAGGTGTAGATGGAAAAGAGCAGAGGACCAAGGACAGAGCCTTGAGGTACACCAACAGATAGAGGCAATGAGGAGGAGGAGTTACCAGCAAAGGACACACAGAAGGACCAGTTGGATAAATAGGAGTCAACCCAAGCAAGTGCAGTGTCACCGAGACCCAGAGAGTTGAGGGTCTGTAGAAGGAGGGGGTGGTCAACAGTGTCAAAAGCAGCCGAGAGCTCAAGCAGGATGAGAATAGAATAGTGGCCGTGTTTTTTAGCATTTAGGAGGTCGTTGGTGACTTTGGTGAGGGCAGTTTCAGTTGAGTGTAGGGGACGGAAGCCAGATTGCAGGGGGTCAAGTAGGGAATTGGAGGACAGGAAGAGGGAGAGGCGGTTGAAGACTAGTTTTTCTAAGAGCTTTGATGTGAAGGGAAGCAGGGATACAGGGCGGTAGTTGGATGGAGAGTTGGGATCTAGGGATGGTTTCTTTAGTAAAGGGGTAACTAGCGCGTGTTTGAAGGCGGATGGAAAGGAGCCAGTGGAGAGAGATAGGTTGAAGATGTGTGTGAGAGCAGGGGTGAGGGAGGAGGAGAGGGGAGGAATTAGATGTGAGGGAATGGGGTCGAGCGGGCACGTGGTGAGATGTGAGGAGGACAATAAGGAATTGACTTCCTCCTCAGTGGCTGGGAGGAAGCGGCAGAGGGTGGCAGAGGGGACCTCTGGGAGTGGAGGTGGCAGATAACTATCTTGTGTTGGGCTGTTGCTTCTGATAGTTAAAGTTTTACTGAGGAAGTAGTCTGCCAGGTCTTGAGCGCTGAAGGCAGCTGTGGGGGGAGGTGCAGTTGGGTAGGGGAGGGTGTTGAAGGTGAACCAGAGCCAGGATAGACTTCTCTTTAACACAAATGTCAGTTAGTATGTTGCTATGGGATAAGCACTTGCCTGGGCTCAGTAAAGAAACAGAGTCCTGGTGAAATTATATTTACGTACAAAGTTAGTGTGAAAATGATTGTAACTACCTTTTGGAAAGGTTCTGTAGGTGCCTTGCATGCTCCTAGTTGTAGATGTCACCTTTCACCTTCAATTGCAAATTACATATGCTGAATCTTAAATTACAGGATCACACCACTTATTTTCCAGTTCTCATTGAGTATCTTGTGATTCCAGGAAGAATCCTCTGGAGATATAACCTTTTATATGAAGGGTGCTGATATTGCCATGACCAGTATCGTTCAGTATAATGACTGGCTGGAGGAAGAGGTAAGGAAACTTTCTATAGGTCTTTTTGGTAAAGGTGAAGAATATTTTTCTCTGTACCTGGAGGTGACCTGTGGGGGAAGGGGGGCTATTAGAAATCTAGGTCACAACTGTGTCTGTAACCAGGCTCAGCACTATAAACACATAAGAAACCAGCACCCACTTTTGAAGTGAAGAAAAATCTAATTTAGGCAGGTTTCATGAAGACGCATGGTTTCTGCCACAACCGATGAATAGACTACAAAGCGAAGATGTAATAAGCACACCTTCATATCTGATTTTCAAAACCACTTTATAGGTGTGCTGAATACATCATTGCTTTATAAAAACCAGACACAAGAGGCCCTATTCCAAGGTTGACCCTAAAAGGGAATTAGTAAGTAAAAACATCTGTGTTTGTCATGGCAGCAGGGCTCCGGCCAGTGGCCTCGTGACACTCGCGTCTCTCCTGGTGCTGGGGGTGACCGGGTCTGGGTTCCTCCTGCTGGCCGGCTGGGTAGGAGACAGCAGCTCCCAGCTGGGTCACTAGACATGAAGGCGGCCACACAATCTTGGCTGTCAGTAGCCGGGGAGGTGTCTCCTGCCTGGGTTGTGCGGCTACTTCCAGGATAGGCTGGGAGTGGTTACTTGTGGTTGCTGATTACCTTCATAATACCATTTTCAGTGTACCAGACCCTTGGCTTTCTCTCCGGACTCTGCTCGCTATTGGCCTGCCCCCTGATTTCGCTTCTTGGACTGTCCTTTTTGAATACCGTTCCTCGATCCCCTAGTGTCCCTTCCTTTGCTATGTCACGTCTCACACACCGGCCTCCTACAGCAGCGGGCATGACACTAAGGTAGGCCATTAATTGGCACCTAGCCTCGGAAAGAAGCCTAGCACAAGCTGATACTTGCACCGGTGCTCCGTACCGCCACGAGTATCGGCTCCTGGAGTCCATAGGACTCCATGGAGCATTGGATAATTTGGCCACAAGATCGCGCAGTACAGTAGAGGAATCCCAGCGGGAGACTAGGAAGTATTTGTTCCCAATCTTACTCTGCAACCGGCAAGAGGAAGTGGCGGATAACACCGCCCCTTGCACCGCAAGATGAGAGGTGAGTATTGGATTTTTCTGGGCAGGTTTGCTAAAGCAAAATCATTTAACACCTCCTCTTATGAGACGATATTTCCCAGTGAAATAGCTTGCACTTCCACGTGGAGGTGAATATTAACGTCTCCTATACAAGGTATAAGAGATCTTACTTAACAGTAATTAAGTGCAAGGAAGCGCAACACTCAAGGCGCATGCACAGTTTTCGCCAAGAGTGGAATAGGGGTTCCAGGTGATGAGATAACCTCTCGAGGCGTTGTGTGTAACACCTCAAGACGTTATCGCCAACCTTGGAATAGGGCCCAATAAGTCTTCGAAACTGCAGCCCCAAGCAGAATTATAATATGTAGTCGGTATATAATTTGAATACTATTCTCCGCTGTCAAAGAAATCCGTATTGTCTGTTAAAATATGTCCTTCAATACATTATCTAACTATATCCCTGGCCACCTGCAGTGATAAAGCAGCTTCATGCCAGTCCATGTACACACAGATCCTCCAATTCTGCTGAATATCACACTTCTACATCTGAATCCAGGGTTAAGAGACTTTATAAATCCATTAAATGATAGCAGTTTAACCTTTTTACTACTGACCATGTCTATTCACATTTTTCTATGGAAAAGCATTTTAAATAATTTAACATTAGCCTGTGAAACCTCACTTTGTAAAGCATGATTGATGTTTTCCCTGTAGAGGAACTAAATTCTCGTTTAGATCTCATTTCTACCACACTGTGTCACATAAAGGAGCAGGAAGGAGCATCCCCTATGCTCACTGTAACAAAACGTTCAACAGAATTTATGACTGCGTTATAAAAACCATGGAGAGGACATAAGTAGGATATCTGACCATTCTATTATCATTTTCACATTTATTATATTTGATGCAAAGGATATTTCAGCCTGTATGCTGATAAAGTAGAATCCATGTGTAAAGTTGTGCAAGATCAGGTACACCATCTAGAGCTTAAAACTTTTCACCCCAACAATATTTCCATAAAGGATAAGAATATAAAATAAGTACATTATTTTTACCTTTTACCTCAGAAAAACAAGCTATACAAAAAATTTCTACTTTATCCTACATTTCAGTGTTAACTGTACATGTCATGTTTGGATTGCATTTCATGACATTTTGTTTAACAAAAATCACTTGGTTGTAAAAGGGTTACGTTTGTAATCATGTCTGAATTTCAAATAATATGTTCAATGAAGTCAAGAACATTCTTACGCAACGTCGTATTTCAAAAGTAGGGGAAATAATAGTTTTAAAGGGTTTTAGCTTTCTGGGGAGATTTCATCATGATGTACTGACATTCCAAATTAAAAAAAAACAACTACAGAATTAATATGTTGATAAGTAATAATTATTTTATTTCACTTTATTCTACATTTAAATGTTAACAGTTAATAAAGTATAAATTAAATAAAAATGTGAATTATTTAAATGAAAACCATTATGTTAATCCATTTACTTGTATTAGGAACATGGTCATTATATTGTGTTAGTCAGAGTGCTGTAGCTCATTCATACTTGAAAACGAGAGAAATCTCAATGTATCCTTCCTGGTAAAATCCTTTATAAATAAATAAATAGTGTATATGTTACTGCTTTATTACATATGTATTTATGGGCAATCCATTTTATTTTCAATAATATACCAGAGCAGACGATTTTCCAACGTGCACACTTCTCCAGGTATAATAAGTAGAGGGAATCCACTGGCTGCTTTTCTGTGTATCATATTATATTGGTAATCACAGGCAGCTATTAACAGTTGCTTTTCAGCTCTGCGCTGCCCAGTTCTATCTCTTAGCCACCATCTGTTCATTATAAGTGCTGATTTCCATATATATTAAAGGGGCTTGTTGATTGTATGCTTCTATAAAGTTACACATGCCAATACTTGCTGCATAATGAGTTTGTAAAACATATATAGAAAGTCAAACCGTAACACGCAGCTTTTTACACCTCTGCCTGTAAACTTCTCACTTCTTAATGGGGGATGTTATGTATTTTTTTTCTCCCCAAATCTGATTTCTACTATGTTAGCCTGTAATCATCTTAATCTAACCCTCCGTGTTAACAGTGTAGCAATAGAGTAATCACAATGCATATGTTCATGACGGTATTGGCAATATTAATCAATATGTGCTGCAGGCCACTTTCACTTAATCAGGAGCATGATTAAATTAAACTCCCCGAAGACCAAACAAAATGTCATAAAAATTACTTTTGGCGATAATGATGCATAATTAATTGTAGAAAAAAAACCTTCTGCTTAATTTATTTAGCAATATGAGGTCAAATCAATAGACCTCATTCACCAGTGACATTTATTAAGCTTATGTTTTTAATTTTGTTGGTTTGTAGGTTGTTTTTTTTTTATTTATGACAGCTGTTGGATGTTTGTTGGGAATAATTAAGTTGTTGCAGAACCTACTTTATAGTATATTTGATTTGATTGAATAAATGAGAGACACATTCAGGATCGTACAATCTGTTGGTAGTTATGTAACCAGATTAATTGCTGTGACAAGTTAGGCAAAAAATAACACATTATTAATTTGCAAGCTCTGTTTATTATCATATAAGGTGTTCTTATACAAAAGTCCGGTCTAGTTTAAAAAAGGAAGAATTACCAGGTGTTGTAATATATATTATGCATTGATATTAGGATTGAATGTGGGGTTTCTTTTACATTAAATGAGGGACCTAGAGGAGTTTTTTAAATTATTATTATTATTATATCTTTTTATTCCATAGTGCGGCAACATGGCAAGAGAAGGACTCCGGACATTGGTTGTTGCAAAAAAGTCATTAAGTGAAGAACAATATCAAGATTTTGAGGTAGGTCGCATGTCTCTACTTGCATCTTTTGCAGACTTTTCATTTAATTCTATATTCTCTATCACTTAAACAAACACTTTAGGTAACCTAACAACTTCTGCTTATTATAATGGTCCCTCTCCCTTCAGTACCTGTTTTCAAAACGACTTTGTTTTCATGACAAAGGGTTTCAAACCTGAGATTCTAACTCCACCCACAAACCTGTCAATTATATCCAGAGAATTGCATTTCTTGGATAACAAAGGACCCTGGATTCTTTCTTTGCTTCTAATAGGGATCCGCTAATGGGTAACTAACACCCACACAAGTCGTTATCCATAAGCAACTTCTTCCTACCATCTTATTATGACAGAGCTGCTATGTTAGTGGCTCAACGTGTAATAATTGGGAGCCTCTATCAGATACTGACGGGGTTACCACTGGCCCTGTCTCCTGGAGTCATGCAGAAGCTCACATAAAAGGGACCTCAAATGGTCATCGGTTTGTTCTGCTTGCAGCGAGAAGAGGCAGTGGATCAGTGCACAGTGGAAACAGAGCCGAGTACGGAATTCTTTTATGTGTTTGATTTTTGAGTGATAAAGGGAACATATTGTTCCCACTGAAAGTTGGGCTTGTTTGATAGGGAATTAATCCAAATATATATATGTTAGCATTTTGTTTTGCTAACACATATATTTGAGTTCTTCCCTATTAAAGTTTTACTTCTGTTGCCGCTGGGAGAAGGGGTATGTGACCTCTGACCAGTGAGCCATCCTAAAAGACATCCCTCTGGTCATTCCGTGCACCTAATCCTATACTATAATAGAGTAAGGGCTTGGCGTGTCCGTCGCCAAGCCTTCTCTGCGCATGCGCGCGCAACCAGCCGCGCGCGCGCCGCGGCGGTTACGAGATGCACACGCAACAGCCGGGTAGAGGCTGCGCTCGCAGCCTCTACCCGGCTGCCGCGCGCATCCAACCCCTGAACGGCGAAGGGAAAGTTTCCTCGCTTCCGCTCTTTGAAGGACCCAAGCCGCGGTCACGTGGGAGTCCCACGTGACCGCGGCTTTGGTCCTTCAACGAGCAGAAGCGAGGAAACTTTCCCTGCGCCGCTCAGGCAGGTAAGTATGCGGAGACGGAGCTCCAGGGGCGGCTGTCCGAATGCCGATAGAGCATTCGAACAGCCGCCCCATGTCTGGTCTGGGGTCTGAGCTGGGCCATATCCATGAGAGCGTGGGGGCAAATATCCATGAGAGCTTGGGGGCAAATATCCATGAGAGCTTGGGCGCAAATATCCATGAGAGCGTGGGGGTAAATATCCATGAGAGCTTGGGGGCAAATATCCATGAGAGCGTGTGGGCAAATATCCATGAGAGCGTGGGGGCAAATATCCATGAGAGCGTGGGGGCAAATATCCATGAGAGCTTGGGGGCAAATATCCATGAGAGCTTGGGCGCAAATATCCATGAGAGTGTGGGGGTAAATATCCATGAGAGCTTGGGGGCAAATATCCATGAGAGCGTGTGGGCAAATATCCATGAGAGCGTGGGGGCAAATATCCATGAGAGCGTGGGGGCAAATATCCATGAGAGCGTGGGGGCAAATATCCATGAGAGCATGGGGGCAATATCCACGAGCTGGGGCAATATCCACGAGCTGGGGCAGTATCCACGAGCTGGGGCAATATCCACGAGCTGGGGCAATATCCACGAGCTGGGACAGTATTAACAATAGACTGCCCTCTGGGCAGGCTTTCCAACTAGTTAACTATAAACAGGTAAGTACTGGCTATGATATGTCATCAGGGGGTGTGATATTGCATTGATCTTTATGACTAACATGACCTCCATCCCCTGATGGGATTTCACAGCCAAAGTGCACCTGGTCACTACATGTGCACTCTAAATGATTTTGCTAAAGTAAAAACCGGCTGCTGGGACCTGTTCTTTATTCCTTTACCAGCTGCTGGCAAGATTAACCAGTGACCTTGGAATTGTTCCTTATTCTCTGAGTGCGTACTCATTTTTTAGCGCTTTCTGTACAAAGTATAGGAGGTGTTAATTTACTTTTGCAGCCATAAACAACCAAGACATAAAAGATGTTTGCGGCTTTGCTGGAATAAGAGCGGAGCTTTTATGATTAATGGGCGTGTGGTCTATATACTGAACAGCTCGTTCGTTAACTAAAATGCCTTGGCCAGAATAGGGCCCAAATATGCTCCAAAAGGTTCATGGTGCATGTGAGCAATCCATCTACAGTATTATACAGATATTTTTCTGGTCCTAATGCTTTGGGTGTGTGGATATGGCAAATGTTTTTACAGATACATACGTGATTATTACTGGTAGATTCTCAATGGATTCCTGGACATCCAATAATATATACAGTGGATAGCATAAATCTACACACACCTGTTAAAATGTCAGGTTTGCGTGATCCCAGGCCATACTTGAAAATGAGATAAATCTCAATGTATCCTTCCTAGTAAAATATTTTATAAATAAATAATGTAAAAATAATGAGACCAAGATTAATCATTTCAGAACTTCTTCAACCTTTTAAGTGTGACCTATATATAAACTGTACAACTTAATCGAAAACCAAACTGAAATCTTTTAGATGGAGGGAAATAAAAAAAAACTAAAATAATATGGTTGCATAAGTGTGCACACCCTCTTATAACTGGGGATGTAGCTGTGTTCAGAATTAAACAATCACATTCAAAATCATGTTAAATAGGAGTCAGTACAAACCTGCCATCATTTAAAGTGCCTCTTATTAACCCCAAATAAAGTTCAGCTTTTCTAGTAGGTCTTTCCTGACATTTTCTTAGTCGCATCCTACAGCAAAAGCCATGGTCCGCAGAGAAGCCTCCAAAGCATCAGAGGGATCTCATTGTTACAAGGTATCAGTCAGGAGAAGGTACAAAAGAATTTCCAAGGCGTTAGATAAACCATGAAACACAGTGAAGACAGTCACCATCAAGTGGAGAAAATATGGTGCAACAGTGACATTACCAAGAACTGGACGTCCCTCCAAATGTGATGAAAAGACGAGAAGAAAACTGGCCCTGGAGGCTGCCAAGAGAACTACATTAAAGGAGCTTCAGGAATATCTGGCAAGTACTGGCTGTATGGTACATGTGACAACAATCTCCCGTATTCTTCATATGTCCGGGCTGTGGGGTAGAGTGGCAAGACTGAAGCCTTTTGTTATGAAGAAAAGCATCTGAGTCCGGCTAAATTTTGCAAAAACACATCTGGAGTCTCTTAAATGCATTTGGGAAAATGTGTTATGGTCTGATGAAACCAAGGTTGACCTTTTTGGCCATAATACCAAAAGATATGTTTGGCGTAAAAACAACACTGCACATCACCAAAAGAACACCATACCCACAGTGAAGCATGGTGGCATCATGCTTCAGGGCTGTTTTTCTTCAGCTGGAACTGGGGCCTTAGTCAAGGTAGAGGAAAGTATGAACAGTTGCAAGTACCAGTCAATATTGTCACAAAATCTTCAGGCTTCTGCTAGAAAGCTGAACATGAAGAGGAACTTCATCTTTCAGGATGACAATGACCCAAAGCATACATCCAAATCAACAAAGGAATGGCTTCACCAGAAGAAGATTCAAGTTTTGGAATGGCCCAGTCAGAGTCCAGACCTGAATCCGATTGAAAATCTGTGGGGTGATCTGAAGAGGGCTGTGCGCAGGAGATGCCCTCACAATCTGACAGATTTGGAGTGTTTTTGCAAAGCAGAGTGGACAAATCTTGGCAAGTCAAGATGTGCCATGCTGATAGACTCCTACCCAAAAGACTGAGTGCTGTAATAAAATAAAAAGGTGCTTCAACAAAGTGTTTAACCCCTTAAGGACCGCTGATAGTACGTCCTGGGGGAAATTCCCCTTAAGGACCAAGGTTTTACTATGTACGTCATGGTCCTTTAACCCCCCCTCCCTCCCTATACTCAGGCAGGGGTCCCACGTCGGTCTGACTTCCTTGAAGTCAGCCGACAGTTTTATAGGCCCCAGCCATCGCAATGACTTCATCGCCGTGCGCAATGACGTCACTATCAGGCGTCCCCCTGCGCCTGCTGGGGGAACCTGAAAGGGGAGGGTGGGTTCTTTGGATGCCTCTCCCTCCAAAATGGCTAGTATTAGAAAAAAAAGAAAGGTACCGCTCAAAAGGGCAGAGTCTGCCCTTTTCAGCAGTGCCTCTCTTCAACCCCTTAGGTGTCGGAATGCGATTCGAACCCGGAAGTGGCTGACATCTTGGATGTCAGTCAAGCCTCTGGGTCACCCCCACCCACTGACGTTGTCGCCATATGTGCGATGACATCAGTAGGCCAGTTAACCTCCTAACTGCCAAGTGGAGCTAGTGGGATCCGTGGCAGCTAGAGGGACATAATTGGTATCATTGGAAAGACCTGATCATGGCCTTTCCAAGGATACCAAACATGAATAGGTTTGGTGTAGAAGAAAAAAAGTGGGTTTTTTCTTTTTTTAAATTTGTCTGGGGGTATATAAAAATAGGACTTCGATTGACATTTAAACACGATGAGTATAAAATAGTCAAAATGAGCTCCGTGCACAGAGGTGAAATGGCTCAGCAGTGAAGGGGTTAAAAAGCAAAACCATGTAAAAATTGGGTATTTCTAATCTCTGGACAAAATTTCAAAACTATTTAGCTGGGGTCTTTTTTTGCAGTTGTAGATTTTGGGGATTAAATTTCAAAAAAGTGTTTTTTCTCATGTTTCATAATTTTTTTTATAGTAAATTATACGATATGATGAAAATAATGGTATCTTTAGAAAGTCCATTTAATGGCGAGAAAAACGGTAAATAATATGCCTGGGTTCCATAAACGAGCAAGAGGAAAATTGGACCTAAACACAAACAGCGCAGAAACGTAAAAACAGCAGCGGGCACTTTCGGACTGACAATGGCAAAATTGCCTGGTCACTATGGGGTTAAGGGTGTGCACACTTATGCAACCATATTATTATTTTTTATTTTTTTTTACTTCCCTCCACCTAAAAGATTTAAGTTAGTTTTTCATTGAGTTGTACAGTTTATAGGTCGCATTAAAGATGTAAAAAATGAGTCAAAGATAAGTCATTTCAGAACTTTTTCCATCACAGAAAACTGACATTTTAACAGCAGTGTGTAGACTGTTTATGCTGACAGGCAGTGGTTGAGAAGTGCTGCCCTGCAGTATGTTGAATCTATACACTGCAAGTAGGTAACTAACCTTAGAGGGATCCCAAATTAACTGCCTTGATCAGATAATCGACTCCCCTTCTACAATGTCTACATGTTACAGGCCAGATCCAACCCGTGCTTAATCTCTGCATAAAGTAATAAAGCGGCTGCAAAAACGAGGCAGAATTGATAACCAGATAAGGCTGGGGTCAGACTAACGCAGTATTAACGTGCGTTTAGCAGCACTAAATCACGGCCGTGCTAGCAGCAAATGACGTCCAATGCCAGGCAGCATACGAAGAACGGCCGCACAAAAATGCGGCTGCGCAACGCAAGTGGCAAACGAACGCATTTTTTCGAGAACGTGAAACCACTAGTACTGACGTACAGAGTGCGCTGCGTCCGCTAGCGGCGTGTGTGCGTGATTAGGAGACGTCAGACGCTGCTAATGTCCGGCCAACATAACGTCCAGACACAAAAAGGGTTTATTGATGATCCGTACAAAAGCACAGACGAAAATGCGCATCGTATGACCGCTATTGCGTATTCCGTGAAAAAATGCGTCCATTCGTTCGAACGCACTTTTTCATGGACAACGCGAAAAATGCGTTAGTCTGACCCTAGCCTTAATGGTGCCATATATCAGTATTGTGTGTGAAATATGTCCGTTTGATAAACATTTGTGTGGTGTTGTGTGTTTTAATATATCATCCAAGCTGTATTTCCATTATGTAATGTAAAAAAAAAACGTAAGCTTCCTTTTTGAAATCTTTTTAAAAGCAAAAATGCTGGAGATCAACTTAATATTTTTTTTACCTAGTGTGTTACTTAAACTGAACCAGACCCAACTTTTCACTAGTAGTGAATGCATTAATTATTACAATTTCGAAGTTTGCTTAATAAGATTATGTCACGTAGATTCTTCAAATCTTATCACACTAGCAAAATCCCCCTTCTTCCTAATCCCTGTATACTGCACATTATATTATTTAGTTACACACATAACATGCAGTTTGTTCCCTCCTATGCATAAATTTTGTGCGCCTTATTCTTAGATGATTACAGAATCTTCTGTCTCGGGGTTTTTTGTTTTTTTTATATATATCTTTCAGACATATTCATTATTATTCCAATTGTGATTTTATACTGATGAAAGTTGAATATGTGTATTACTTTTATGTGATGTGCTTTTTTTAAGAATCGCTATAACCAAGCAAAGCTGAGCATACATGACAGAGGGTTAAAGGTGGCTGCGGTAGTGGAAAGCCTCGAGAGAGAAATGGAGCTACTTTGCTTAACTGGTGTAGAGGACCAGCTACAAGCTGATGTGAGACCTACTTTGGAAATGCTGAGGAATGCTGGAATAAAGGTACCTACGATTATATGCATTAGTTTGCATTATAAACAACAACAAATAAAACCTATCATTAGAATGGCTAGAATTGGCATCAACTGTGATATTTGCTATCGTAACATCTGACTAAAAGGCAAAATCAAATGAAAGCTTTAATAGTTCTAATCAGAGAATGAAATCATAATAAAATGAAATTTGATGATCTCTTACGGAGAACTTTTAGTGGACATGTTCACTTTTCCATGTGATACCGTCATGAAGATCAGTGTGAAATCTCATCCCCTGATGAGCTATCGTTGTCCGCAGTTACCGGTTCAAGAGCTGGGCACTGCTATCATCCTTTTTCTTGGGTATTGTTTACAGAGAGGCATCACGTGGCACAGCATGTGGTGACGTCAGTGTGCTGACGTGTGTCTGCATGCAATCAGTTGTGAGTGAGCACAGGACTGTCCTTTGAGATGGCTGCTCCACTTATAATTGTCACCCACCCCAGCCTTATGCCGACAGAGGTGGGTGACAAGGAATACCTCCAAAGATGCCAACACGTATATAAGAAGTGATTTTTTTTTTGTCCAATGAACCCAACGTTTTGGCAGGAAAGGTGCACTTTACTCTTATAAATCCTCATAACTTGTACCCTGCCTTTGTTTTTTCCACAGATATGGATGCTAACTGGGGATAAGTTGGAAACTGCAACATGTATAGCAAAAAGCTCTCATCTTGTCTCAAGGAACCAGGATATTCACATCTTCAGACCAGTGAGTAATCCACCAATACTTGACAAGTGTTACCTGCTGAAAGATTTCTTTGATCACCACAGTTGAAAGTGTTTTCACTGTTTGGTAGATAAACCAAAGGGTCTATGTGCCTATTCACAAAGCACCGAAATTGACCATAATTTTGGTGCTTTTCATTTTGCCGAAAATTTGATGAATTCACTATTTATCGAATGATCACTGTATTTTGCCAAAAATGTTGTCACCGTAGAATTTATCAGACGTTGGCGAAAAACCTATAGTCTGGTACAGATAAATCAAATAAGAAATGACAATGCCCCCAGGGCAAGAATTCTGTAGTAAATGTGATCTAAAATTAGAGGGTGGTACATTACTGAAGTACTCCAGTGTCCAACTTCGTATAAAGCCCATTTCCATTTAAGGGAGTGGGGTGTAAAGTGATTGAATAAGAAAAGAAAAAGAATTCTGTGGATTATTTAAAAAAAAAAAATCCAAACCAGAACTGCAAACCAACACACAAATATTAAGAGGTACTTAAATGCCTATTATTAACCCTTAATTGTCGAGGACGAAAAACAGAGAATAGTGGTGTGTTATGATATACTGAAAGGGCTTTACACAAAATGAGTTACTTAGACGTTGTAACGCCTATCGAAACCCTAGTACCTCCGCACAGTGCCAATTGTTAACCCACAAAAAAAGCATAGAACTAATAGTTATACGGCAAAAAGAAGGTTTTTGTTATTTTAAAGAGAAGAATAATGGATCATATCCATCCTGAAAGCAATGCATACTTCTAAATTGCACCACAATAACAACCCTGATTGTTTTTTGATTAAAAATCCAAATCAATTTTGCCATTTTTAACTTGGGAATCACAAATGTGAATTTTCTGTGGGTTTTGATCAGTGGGTTGTAGACCTTGTATATGCTACGATTATAGTCGGCACACTGTATATGGCGAGCACTTTTTTTATGTCCATCAAATTGAATAGTAGTTTGAATATAGGTCCAATACAGTGAGTTTGCTTAACCAATGGAGTAGAGTTAAGCTGCATTTTTGATATCTCCTTAGGCAGTGAGATAAAGCATTGATCTATTTGATCCAAACCTAAAATGTTCATTGGACAAACTGGGCATATGCCAGATGGGCCAACAGGGAAGATCAAAGGGTCTCCGTGGTGGCTCTTATAAATCCTGCTTTATGGGTTAGTGGGGGGATCAATAAGCGAGACCTTGCCATTTCAAGATCAGGTATTATTGTGGTCTGGGTTGATTGTGCAACGTTAGGGCAGTATTATGTACATGGTGCTAAAACGGGGACACTAAGGAGGAAAACCTGCAACCGCAGATTTCTCCTTAGTGTCCCCGTTTTAGCTTCATATTACGAGGTAAGCATTAATTCAGCAGTCTGCCTCGTATTGCAGCGCTAAGCCAGAGGATACTCGAGGCAGTACTAATGCGCCGCCCCGAGCATCCCCTCCTTGAGTCCGTAGGACTTCATTGAGGCTCCGACTGCCGGGTCACATGACCGCCAGGATCTCTCCTCCTGCGGGCGGCCAGAAGAGGTGGATCAAGGCGCCACTCTCGCCTCAAAATGAGTTAAGTATCTGATTTTTGGGGGGATTTTAAGCTGGTGTTAACTGATTCTGCAGAAGCGGAATCAATTAGCACCACCTTCCAGCTGTGGATAACGTTTGAGTTAACCGTAACCGCAGCGAGGCGTAATTAGTGTTAGGACTTTGTAATCCTAACGCTCATTAACTCTTTGCGCTCCCTATCTTGAGTATAGGGAGCGCAAAGTACAGAAAGCTCGGGCTGAAAAGCGCGAACGGGTTTTTTACCGGTTAGTGTTCAGAATGTAATCTGGTCAGCAAGCAGTAGGGCCGCTTAACCTAGCGCAACGCTCACATAGCTGAGCACTAACGTTAAGAATGTGATACTGCTCTTAATATATTATAGGTTATCTGGAGGATGAAAAAATTGGCTTCCATGCATACATCCGATATCACAGTTAAAGTAAACCTGTCCATGATACGTTCGTTTTAATACTTAACCATTGCTTGTAAATTCATGGCATTATTGCACGGCTTCACATCCATTCCCTCTGTGGCCGTATATATGGAGTATCCAGTGCTGTCACTTGAGCAATGCTGTTTGAGGGCACTAATAAAAATCTGTGATTGAGATCCTGAAATGTTTTGTTTAATAGTGCTGCAAAAATGTTTATGGAGATGCTCATCTGATGTCAATTTGCATTCTACTCAGTGACTAACGGGGCAACATGTTATTTATTACACAAAAAATAATTACAAAGCGTCAACTAATTACATGCATAAAAAGTATTAGAAATGTGAAACTCGATAGCATACTTAAAATAATAATTATTTTTAAGACAGTATTAAGGAGTTTGCAATTTTCTGCGAGTTCTTAATTATCAAAAAAGGCTTTATGCCTGAAAATAAAAATAGCAAAGTTGTTTTCAACGCCTTTGCCTTCTTCAGATAAGACATATGTCTGTGCCTGGTATAAATGAAGCACTTTTCCTACAGAAATAATTATTAGAATATAATTTACATGTAAATGCAGTTTGTTGTGGAGCATCCGAATCGCAGATTAGGCCCTGCAGTCTTGTATTTGCAATTAAATTATTAATGCTTCTGATAAAACTTCAGATCAATTTTTGTTGACCTTTTCGAAAAGTAACACCACAAAATTAAGTTTTCTTGGGTAAAATCTATTTACATTTTGTTTAATTTAGAGTAAGGAATGCATCTATAGCTAAAAGCTGTGTAAAAAATCTTCAAACTAAAAGCAAAAACCATTGTCGTCAGGGCTGGATTTACATCTCAGGAGCCTGTAGGCACAGAAATCTGGAGTGCCCGTACCCTCCTGCCCCCACCCCCACAAAAAAAGTGCCAAAGATATTTTTTTAATTTTTGTTTTAGGGGGAAACAAAAAAAAGAACTAACATTTAAAAAAATTGAAATAAATAGTTTTTAGTTGCGCTCGCATCAAAAAGAGCAGAAGCCGTTGCCTTAAAATTAAGCACAAATGGAGCAAAATGTTAGGGCTCGGATTAACCATAAAACTAGCACAAATAGTACATTAACCTTAATTTGTAACCCCAGCTGTGGAAAATGATGCTCCAGTTCAGCCCACAGCAACCAAAATTCTGTGGTTTTTTGATCATTTTATACATGACAAATGGACATTGCCTTTGCAACAAAAAGGGGGGGGGTTAGCGTTTCTTTTCACCATTTCATGGTCGTTTTTGGTATCATTAGAAAGGCCTCTCCGACTTGTCCAATGACACTTAACTTGAACTTGAGGGGTTTAAATAATGGAGATACAAGGGTCCAAAGGACCCCTGCTCTCCTTACAACAGAGCTTGTGTTTAAGATGGAACAATGCGTAATAACGCATTGCACCACCACTTCCACATTTGCTCCCGGCATGGGAAATGACACAGTCAGGGTTATTCAGAGAGAGGTGAAACTCAGGAGAATGACTGGAGAAGTGAAAATTCTAGGTCAAAATAGCCAAACCAGAAAAATTCTCCCATTTATCTCACTTTCCAAATCAACTATTTGGTCTAGATTGTTGTCTTCTCCTGCCAGTTCTCCTGATTTTCACCACTCTCTGAATAAGCCTGCTTGAGTTAGTGCAGTGGAATGGTTTGTGTTATAAGTAAAAGTATATAATTACACTCCCTTAGAACAGAGAAAAAAAGTAATTTTTTTCCAACTTTTTTTATTTTTACACATTACATGTTCATGTTTGGTATCATTGAAAAGATCAGACTGTGACCTTTCCAATGACACCTCACATGACTTTGTGCAATGATGCAGGTTTCCAAAGTTCCCTTGCCTTTCCTCACTGCAGTGCCGCGGTTTAGGTTGTCGATGAAACAATGCGTTTTGCCATCACCCCACACTTGCTGGTGGTGTGGGAAATGATAAGGTAAGTTAGTGCAGCATCATTATTCACTTTATAATTGTAAAGTGAACAATATTGTTGCAATAGAAAAGGAAAAATATATTTATTTTTATTTTTAAAATAACTTGGTGATGTTTGGGATCGTTAGAAAGGCCAGAGTATGGCCAATGATAACTTACTGTATATCTCCTTCTAGCCAATAGGGCTTCAGTGATACAGGGGTCTAAATAATTGTAAAGTGTAAATTTTTTTATTTTATTTTTTTCTACAGAGCAAGCAAGGCGCCCCTTGTGGCAGGCGCCTATAGGCACATGCTTACTCTGCCTAATTAGAAATCAGTCCCCGATTGTCGATCACCATTTAAGTATATATTTTCCACTCTTCTCAATAGAGTGTGTACCTATGGAGCAGTGTATTGTACAGAACATATTTATGAGATTACACTGTAATATATGTTCTTACACTATATACTGGAGACTAATTATTTGCTTCTACTAGTTCCATTTCATGGTCATGTTCTAACAATACAGAAAGTGAATAAGATGGAACCTCAGAGAATCTCGGGAGCTCAGTACAACAACCATATTGGTCTCATTTGGCTCTTGGATTTAGTTTGGTAAAATATGGTGATCAAGTATTGGTGAAACCACAATGTGTACTCAATTTAGGGGACTTCCATGGTAGTTTCCTGTATTTTTCTGTCTGCATTAGTTTATGCCGAAGTTGTTCAGGGTACATTTTGCTGACGATTCCACTGTCTGATATAAGCAATGGTTAAATATGAGTTAATTGAAGATTGCCACTTTAACCCCTTCATGCTGTGGGGCACGCTATGACGTCTTCACGGTTGGTGGGTCTAAATACCACGGGGCGGCATAGCACACCCCATTGGCTCCCTATATCTGCTTAAGCCCCGCCGTCAATGCTCACAGGCCGAGTGCGTCATTGGCTGCAACAGGACTGCCTGAAATCAGTGAGGCGGGCCGAAGGATGGCCTCAGAGCCTGCGGGGCATGCTATGCCGCCGTATGGCTTAGAGGACACATTGCCACCGGGAGGTCCCTCTAGCAAGGGGTTAAAAGCGCCTTTACTGATGTTGAAATCCATTGTGGAACAATGCTGTATGGACTTTGTTTACTCATTTTGATTAACGCCTCCCTGGCGTTAAGCCGGCGAGGCATACAGGTACGCCTTGCCGACAGGTGCTGTCGTGAGCTGCAGATTGTGACCCGTCCCGCAGCTGACACGCGGCGCGCATCATTGGCTGGAGGGGGGGCAGCCTGAGTTCAGGGGCCGAGGTGGCCCATTGAAGACAGCAAAGCGTACCTGCGTCTTCAAACCCCTCCCGCCACCAGGACCGCACAGCACATCCTGTGGCGACAAGGGGTTAAGAATATTGGTGGTACTGACATTTGCTATTGCATGCATCAACTTCGTTTGCTGTTGTGAAATGTTGTTCCTGTGGGTAGGCAGAGTACACCATAGTTGCAGTAATGGTGACCTTCGATGCCACAACAGTGGTTGGTGAATAACCCAAATGCATTCGCTAAGTGACATAAAGGATGGTGCTAGTGCAAAAATAAATATGCTACTTGGAATTGTATATGCCTTGCATGCTGATTTGACTATGTATCTGAACAAAAATTTATGGTTGTTTTCAAACCCTGCGTCAAGCATTAAAGCACAGTTTTGAGGACACCAGAGTCAAAAAGACATGCTCTATTGAAACAGGACATGCCAGTTTTGCACTAGACTGTGATAGTACAATTCGATTCCTGAGGTTCTGTATCCATAATTCATGTGTATACAAGTTAACATATGACCATATAATGTTTTTTTTAAATGCTTTATGTCTTACAGGTGAGTAACCGGGGTGAGGCTCATTTAGAGCTGAATGCTTTCAGAAGGAAGCATGACTGTGCCTTGGTAATAGCTGGGGACTCTCTAGAGGTAAGGTTTTGCAAAGCTCTGAACTACCATAATACCTACAAACTAATGCAATATCAGACTTTACTACTGTGGGTATATAGTCAAATTAGGAATATAGCTGAAGGGGGATGATGTACAAACAGTATTTTAGCCCTGAAAGGCATAGATCCACAAAATACATTCTGCTGTAGCACCACTGCTTGTTTGAAAGTCCATATAAATGAATGTGACAATGCAGAATTAAACCATCTCCAATCTTTTATTAAGTAATTTATCTGATAAAAGCTGAATTTTCATCTCCTTGGAACAACAATAGGGGTTATTCAGAGAGCACCGAAATGTCGCCGACATTTCGGTGCTCTATCGTTCCCCGTGCTTCCCTGCACTTTGGGGAATTCCTCGCCCTGCGATGAATTCAACATTCACCGCAGGGTCACTGCATTGCAAGGAAAACCTGCCGGAACCTCCGGAAAAGCCATGTCGGAAAAAAGCCGCCAATCACAAGGCAGAGCAGCCGCCGGAAAAAAGCCGACAAGCTGACGAACGGGGTAAAAAAAAGCCTTGAAAGTTTCAAAATTGAAACGCCGTTTGCAAAAATACTACTGAACAAAAATGCCTGGAATTTACATATAAGATCCAATGAATGATAATAAAAAGGTCTTTTATAGAAAAATGAAAAAACGATTAGGAAAAAAATTTGCATAAAAGATCCAACAAAATCTATTAAAAGACTTTTTACTGCAGATTAAAATAATAAACTGTTTATTAGATGTTGAATTAAAATGGGAATATTTTTAACATTGAAGCCTATGGGATTCGCCTGAATAAACCTGCCGAATGAAACCACCGAACAGCAGGGCATTTCGGCAACTTTT
This sequence comes from Leptobrachium leishanense, assembly GCA_009667805.1. Taxonomy (NCBI): domain Eukaryota; kingdom Metazoa; phylum Chordata; class Amphibia; order Anura; family Megophryidae; genus Leptobrachium; species Leptobrachium leishanense. The sequence continues at coordinate 129,103,452 of CM019067.1, forward strand.
CACTGCCGTTCGGTGTATCTGAATAGATTAACCATTGCTTCTCTATGGGGGATTTCACTGCCATCGAACAGGCATCGTACGTGCAGGCAATTCGCCAAAATTTGGCGAACTGTCTGCTCTCTGAATAGCCAAATGGTCCGAAATGTTACCGTACGCTGAATTTCAGTGTCCGGTTACGTTTCGGCGACATTTGAGAGCTCTAAATAACCCCTCAAGAAAAGCTACTTGACGTACTTTGTTGCAGAAACTTCTCAAGGGTGGTTTGGCATTCATACAATTCTGTGTATCCAGAAAAACTGTAACAGTAATAATCACAATTTCAAAACACCTTTATATACAAATCAAAATAAAACACCGCTTAATCCTAATTCTAGACAATAAGAATATAAAATAAGTCACCTGTGGCAATGAGTGTATTATCACTAAATTTAATGTGTTTACAATTTGGTACAGCTTTGTTAAGTTTGCTCATAATCATGGAACCAAAAATTATCACACAAAAGTAAATATTTCTTAAATAAACAAGAGTTTGCCTATGGTGCGAGGGATATTTTTAGTAATGACAGCCATTTATGTTGCTTTGATGGCACATAGAGACCTTATGACTTTGGCCTGCCAGTGCTTTTACAAACAAACACTCAGTAGTGAAGGCGTTATGGTACCAAGTGAATTTTTTTTTTAATTTATTTATTTTTATTAAACCTACTTTACATCAGCTACACAGCTATCAAGAGTCTGCATAATGCATTTCTACTGGCAGTAAGCTTTATTTGCCAGGCAGGGGGCTCCATCTGCCAAATAGTACTACTACAGATGTAAGTCAGCTGAGGCTCTGTGTTTCTTTCACAGAAGTTCCAGCTGTTCAAACAGTTGCAGCACTTCAGCTAACATGTCCTAGGTGCTGAAGCTTTAGGGGCACATTCTGCATCAATTTGAAAACAAATTTAGTTTACAGAAAGTGAAATTCCTTTGCACTGCTTCATAATAACACCAGGTCACTCTAAAGCAATATCGCGCTCCATCAGGAGATTTTGAAGATTGTGTTAACTCAATCTTGGTAGTAGTGAAGGGGTTAAAGAACTGCAATTCTGTTAAGTACAGCTGTTCTTTGTTAAATGTGGACTTTATAGAGCTGAATTAACCAAAGGTTTTCCTCACATCAGTGTACCATGGAAATCAGGTTTGTTGAAGTTGTTTTCCTTATTTAGGATTAGACTCTGCCATTTAAGGAAAGGCGAGAAGAAAAGTGTTCAATTATTTAGCATTTTTTTTCATCTCCTAAAGGTTTTCAATTTATCCTTTAATTATTTCTGCATCATTTTATCCACAAATATGTTTAGTGTGGTAAAAGGAAAGCATCTTATGGGAAAAATTCAGTAATTACCGCTACAGGTGTTGCGCTGTTAAGCAAGGTGATTAACTTGACTCTTTGCCTGCCCTAGGTGTGTTTAAAGTATTATGAACATGAATTTGTTGAGCTTGCATGCCAGTGCCCTGCTGTTGTGTGCTGTCGATGTTCACCAACGCAGAAAGCACACATTGTGAAACTCCTACAGCAACATACAGGAAGACGCACATGTGCCATAGGTGAGATTTTTTTTGTGTAGAACAGGTGCCAACAAAAGCAAAGATAGGCACCAGCAAGGGGGTGGAAGAAGGGGTCCTATATTTTTTAACTCTGTAAAAAGGACTTAATCATTTAACAGGAAAAATACAAGTCTATTAAGTAAAAAGTCTAACCTTCAATATTTTGAAACAGTAACGTTGTTCAATTTGTCTCAGTAAAGTAATAATAAATTAAATAATTTTTGGCGAGAATGTGAAAGCCTAGATGTGTTTGTGAATTTCCTTAAACAATTGGTGGAACTATTAGGCAGACGACACAATCATTATATGTATATTGTAAACAACATTTCTAATGATTGTCATATAGTATAAAGTACATTTTGTAGAAACAAAAACGAAGGGCCCTATCACCTGGTGTGAGCTAACCCTAGCGTCAGCATGTTTTTGCGTTGGCGCCAGGTAAATTCAGTCTAGCGCCGGACCAACAGATCGTTTGCCCACAAACAGTTTGCTGAAGACAAGCAGACTAAGGACATGGACTACTAGAACCATGTCTTGTGGCCAGATGTGACCAAGATAAACTGATTTGGTTCAGATGGTGTCAAGCATGTGTGGCGGCAACCAGGTGGGGAGTGCAAAGACAAAAGTGTCTTGCCTACAGTCAAGTATGGTGGTGGGAGTGTCATGGTAAGGAGATGCATGAGTGTTGCCGGCACTGGGGAGCTACAGTTCATTGAGGGAAACCTGAATGCCAACATGTACTTGACATACTGAAGCAGAGCATGATTCCCTCCCTTCAGAGACTGGGCCACAGGGCAGTATTCCAAAATGATAACAACCCCAAACACCTCCAAGACGACCACTGCCTTGCTAAAGAAGCGGAGGGTAAAGGTGATGGACTGGCCAAGCATGTCTCCAGACCTAAATCCTATTGAGCATCTGTGGGGCATCCACAAACGGAAGGTGGAGGAGCGCATGGGCTCTAGCATCCACCAGCTCCGTGATGTCATCATGGAGGAGTGCAAGAGGACTCCAGTGCAACCTGTAAAGCTCTGGTAAACTCGATGCCCAAGAGGGTTAAGGCAAGGCTGGAAAATAATGGTGGGCACACAAAATATTGACACTTTGGGCCCAGTTTGGACATTTTCACTTAAGGGTGTACTCACTTTTGTTGCTAGCGGTTTATACATTAATGGCTGTGTGTTGAGTTATTTTGAGAGACAGTAAATTTACACTGTTATACAAGCTGTACACTCACTACTTTACGTTGTAGCAAAGTGTCATTTCTTCAGTGTTGTCACATGAAAAGCTATAATAAAATATTTACAAAAATGTGAGGGGTGTACTCACTTCTGTGAGATATTGTGTACAGTTGTGTTCAAAATTATTCAACCCCCAATGCTGTAAAGGGTTTTAGGGAATTTAGTGTACATTTGTAATTATATTCAGAATGAAATCCTATTAAAATTTAATTCAGAATGAACCATATGCAACTAAAATGACATCAATTGGTTTTGTAACACAGTAGTAAATGCAGGGCTCGAGTCGAGCGGGAACGCGCGGGAACGGCGTTCCCGCACTTCTCCCACAGCGGGAACGCTGCGGGAACGCGGCGTTCCCGCTGTGGCCCGAGCCCGAACGCTTTAGCAGGCGGCCACCGCACATTGCCGGCGGCCGCGTGCTTCCTATTAGAAAGGCCGGAGACCGGAAGTGGAGCTGCTCGCCTGGCTGTTTCATAGATCCCAGGCGAGCGGCTGCACTTCATGTCAGCGGCCGCTGAAGCAGGAAGCACGTGGCCGCCGGCAATGTGCGGCAGGAGCAGCAGAGGTGAGCTGGGCTGGGGGCAGTTTCTATGAGACCAGGGGGTAATATCCATGAGACCAGGGGGTAATATCCATGAGACCAGGGGGTAATATCCATGAGACCAGGGGGTAATATCCATGAGACCAGGGGGTAATATCCATGAGACCTGGGGGCAGTATCCATGAGACCAGGGGGTAATATCCATGAGAGCAGGGGAATATCCATGAGACCTGGTGGCAGTATCTATGAGACCAGGGGGTAATATCCATGAGACCTGGGGGCAGTATCCATGAGACCAGGGGGCAATATCCATGAGTCCAGGGGGCAATATCCATGAGTCCAGGGGGCAGTATCCATGAGACCTGGGGGTAATATCCATGAGACCAGGGGGCAGTATCCATAAGACCAGGGGGCAATATCTATGAGACCTGGGGGCAGTATCCATGAGACCTGGGGGCAGTATCCATGAGACCTGGGGGCAGTATCCATGAGACCAGGGGGCAGTATCCATGAGACCAGGGGGTAATATCTATGAGACCAGGGGGTAATATCCATGAGACCTGGGGGCAGTATCTATGAGACCAGGGGGTAATATCCATGAGACCTGGGGGCAGTATCCATGAGACCAGGGGGCAATATCCATGAGTCCAGGGGGCAGTATCCATGAGACCAGGGGGTAATATCCATGAGACCAGGGGGCAGTATCCATAAGACCAGGGGGTAATATCCATGAGACCAGGGGGTAATATCCATGAGACCAGGGGGTAATATCCATGAGACCAGGGGGTAATATCCATGAGACCAGGGGGTAGTATCCATGAGACCTGGGGGTAGTATCCATGAGACCTGGGGGCAGTATCCATGAGACCAGGGGGTAATATCCATGAGACCAGGGGGCAATATCCATGAGACCAGGGGGTAATATCCATGAGACCTGGGGGCAGTATCCATGAGACCAGGGGGTAATATCCATGAGACCAGGGGGCAGTATCCATAAGACCAGGGGGTAATATCCATGAGACCAGGGGGCAATATCTATGAGACCTGGGGGCAGTATCCATGAGACCTGGGGGCAGTATCCATGAGACCAGGGGGCAGTATCCATGAGACCAGAGGGTAATATCTATGAGACCAGGGGGTAATATCCATGAGACCTGGGGGCAGTATCTATAAGACCAGGGGGTAATATCCATGAGACCTGGGGGCAGTATCCATGAGACCAGGGGGCAATATCCATGAGTCCAGGGGGCAGTATCCATGAGACCAGGGGGTAATATCCATGAGTCCAGGGGGCAGTATCCATGAGACCAGGGGGTAATATCCATGAGACCAGGGGGCAGTATCCATAAGACCAGGGGGTAATATCAATGAGACCAGGGGGTAATATCAATGAGACCAGGGGGTAATATCCATGAGACCAGGGGGCAGTATCTATGAGACCAGGGGGCAATATCCATGAGACCAGGGGGTAATATCCATGAGACCAGGGGGTAATATCCATGAGACCAGGGGGTAATATCCATGAGACCTGGGGGCAGTATCTATGAGACCAGGGGGCAATATCCATGAGTCCAGGGGGCAGTATCCATGAGACCAGGGGGTAATATCCATGAGACCAGGGGGCAGTATCCATAAGACCAGGGGTAATATCAATGAGACCAGGGGGTAATATCAATGAGACCAGGGGGTAATATCCATGAGACCAGGGGGTAATGTCCATGAGACCTGGGGGCAGTATCCATGAGACCAGGGAGTAATATCCATGAGACCAGGGGGTAGTATCCATGAGACCTGGGGGCAGTATCCATGAGACCAGGGGGTAATATCCATGAGACCAGGGGGTAATATCCATGAGACCTGGGGGCAGTATCCATGAGACCAGGGGGCAATATCCATGAGACCAGGGGGTAATATCCATGAGACCTGGGGCCAGTATCCATGAGACCAGGGGGTAATATCCATGAGACCAGGGGTAATATCCATGAGACCTGGGGGCAGTATCTATGAGACCAGGGGTAATATCCATGAGACCTGGGGGCAGTATCCATGAGACCAGGGGGCAATATCCATGAGACCAGGGGTAATATCCATGAGACCTGGGGGCAGTATCTATGAGACCAGGGGGTAATATCCATGAGACCAGGGGGTAATATCCATGAGACCTGGGGGCAGTATCTATGAGACCAGGGGGCAGTATCTATGAGACCAGGGGGCAGTATCTATGAGACCAGGGGGTAATATCCATGAGACCTGGGGGCAATATCCATGAGACTAGGGGGCAGTATCCATGAGAGCTGGGGGCATATCCATGAGAGCTGGGGGCATATCCATGAGAGCTGGGGGCAGTATCCATGAGACCTGGGGGCATTATCCATGAGACCTGGGGCATTATCCATGAGACCTGGGGCATTATCCATGAGACCAGTGGGTAATATCCATGAGACCTGGGGCCAGTATCCATGAGACCAGGGGGTAATATTCATGAGACCTGGGGGCAGTATCCATGAGACCAGGGGGCAATATCCATGAGACCAGGGGGTAGTATCCATGAGACCTGGGGGCAGTATCCATGAGACCAGGGGGTAATATCCATGAGACCAGGGGGTAATATCCATGAGACCTGGGGGCAGTATCCATGAGACCAGGGGGCAATATCCATGAGACCAGGGGGTAATATCCATGAGACCTGGGGGCAGTATCTATGAGACCAGGGGGTAATATCCATGAGACCAGGGGGTAATATTCATGAGACCTGGGGGCAGTATCCATGAGACCAGGGGGCAATATCCATGAGACCAGGGGGTAATATCCATGAGACCTGGGGGCAGTATCTATGAGACCAGGGGGTAATATCCATGAGACCAGGGGTAATATTCATGAGACCTGGGGGCAGTATCCATGAGACCAGGGGGCAATATCCATGAGACCAGGGGGTAATATCCATGAGACCTGGGGGCAGTATCTATGAGACAAGGGGCAGTATCTATGAGACCAGGGGTAATATCCATGAGACCAGGGGGTAATATCCATGAGACCTGGGGGCAGTATCCATGAGACCAGGGGGCAATATCCATGAGACCAGGGGGTAATATCCATGAGACCTGGGGGCAGTATCTATGAGACCAGGGGGTAATATCCATGAGACCAGGGGGTAATATCCATGAGACCTGGGGGCAGTATCTATGAGACCAGGGGGTAATATCCATGAGACCTGGGGGCAGTATCCCTGAGACCAGGGGGCAATATCCATGAGACCAGGGGGTAATATCCATGAGACCAGGGGGTAATATCCATGAGACCTGGGGGCAGTATCCATGAGACCAGGGGGCAATATCCATGAGGCCAGGGGGTAATATCCATGAGACCTGGGGGCAGTATCTATGAGACCAGGGGGTAATATCCATGAGACCAGGGGGTAATATCCATGAGACCAGGGGGTAATATCCATGAGACCTGGGGGCAGTATCTATGAGACCAGGGGGTAATATCCATGAGACCTGGGGGCAGTATCCCTGAGACCAGGGGGCAATATCCATGAGACCAGGGGGTAATATCCATGAGACCTGGGGCCAGTATCCATGAGACCAGGGGGTAATATCCATGAGACCAGGGGGTAATATCCATGAGACCAGGGGGTAATATCCATGAGACCAGGGGGTAATATCCATGAGACCTGGGAGCAGTATCTATGAGACCAGGGGGTAATATCCATGAGACCTGGGGGCAGTATCCATGAGACCAGGGGGTAATATCCATGAGACCTGGGGGCAGTATCTATGAGACCAGGGGGCAGTATCTATGAGACCAGGGGGTAATATCCATGAGACCAGGGGGTAATATCCATGAGACCAGGGGGTAATATCCATGAGACCAGGGGGTAATATCCATGAGACCTGGGGGCAATATCCATGAGACCAGGGGGCATTATCCATGAGAGCTGGGGGCATTATCCATGAGAGCTGGGGGCATTATCCATGAGAGCTGGGGGCATTATCCATGAGACCTGGGGGCATATCCATGAGACCTGGGGGCATATCCATGAGACCTGGGGCATTATCCATGAGACCTGGGGCATTATCCATGAGAGCTGGGGCAATATATACCCATATGAGCTGGGGGCAATTATATCAATGTGAACTGGGGAAAATATATCCATATAACCAGTGCTGTGCATATTATTCTTGGGGCTCAGTGCTGTGTATATTATCCTGGAGGCTCAGTGCTGTGTATATTATTCTAGGGGCTCAGTGCTGTGTATGTTATTCTGGGGGCACAGTGTTGTGTATATTATTCTGGGGGTCTGTGCCTGGAGATATATATTATATATAAAATGTGTTAGTCCAGTTGCCACAATCACGAGTATACCTGTACGTAGTGATACCTTTCACTGATCAGTATAGTTTCCAGTTTACACTCTTGAAAGCTTGTCTTTTAAATGTAAAGTTAACCCAATAAAAATGGTATCACCACGCACTGCTATACTCGTGATATTTATATATATTTTCTTAAGGTAATGGGGGTTGTGGAATTCGTGGGTGAGTTCCCTCACTTTTTTTCCCAGGACTTGACCCCTGAGTAAATGTTTCTTTTGTGAATTCTTTCTGTATCCTTTATTGACATATATCCTAATTCTAATATATTGCCTAATTTTAAACATTTTATGCTGGGGGTTATTCATAGTGTATGTGGATGATTATTAGGGTGACCATTTAAACCATGTTTAAAGGGACATATGGATAAGTTTTGCCCTGAAACATGGAAATTATTGTCGCTCACCTGGCCTTCGTTTTCTATCAAATGCATTGTAATGATTCTACATGCTGTTGGGTGGCATTTATCATACAATGCCCATCAGCCTTAATTAATATATGTGTGCATCAAAACATGGATGATATGGCCACCTTGGAGGATTTTAATAATGCAGGAGTGTGAGAGCGGAGGATAGGTATGGCCCGGCACTCTGCACTGGAAAAAAATGTTCTATCCTGTACACAACCGCAATAGCGCTGGATCTCAGCCCGGGTCTTAGCGATTCCCTAGCGTGCGCTAATGAATCTTGTACAATGACAACCGCAAACAAGGCGATCTGTTGGTGGGTCGACAGGCGCTACATTTTAGCGGCTCGCACTAGATTTTTCATGTATCATTGGCGTTTTAGTTCACACCAGGTGATAGTGCCCTAAGTGTATACTTGAAAACGAGAGAAATCTCAATGTATCCTTCCTGGTAAAATCCTTTCTCAAAAAAAAAAAGTGTATAGATGTTTATGTAGAAGTTTTACTTACAATCAAATATAACAAAGCATAATTAATCATTTTTTGCACTTAATATTATTTATACATAAATGTTATGTCGTAGGTGACGGAGGTAATGATGTGAGCATGATTCAAGCAGCGGACTGTGGCATTGGAATAGAGGGAAAGGTAACTTTATGTGTAGTTACAAGTTTTTCATTAAAAGGATATCTCAGGGCAGATTTTGCACTTATGTCTAATGCAACCATCTGAAAATACACTACGGTAAAGCAATGTATTGTAACCAATTGTCTGATTCTATTTCTACGAATGCCATAAATGGGATTGCACATAGAATTTCACTTGTATGTTGAGGCTGTCATTTTAATAAACCATGAAAATAACGCATTAAGCATACAAAAAAATCAAATAATTCTGGCTTTCCCTGCTTTTATACACGTTTTGAGGGTCTCTAGAGCTAAGGAAGTGCTTAATAGTATAAGACCTGAAATACATTTGTTTGAATAAATAAGTGAAATTGTTCTGGACTTGGAGTTCTTTTTTATTTTTCTCTTACATTTTACCAGGAGGGAAAACAAGCTTCCCTTGCAGCTGATTTTTCAATTACCCAGTTTAAGCACATTGGAAGGTTACTGATGGTGCATGGACGGAACAGCTATAAAAGATCAGCAGCTTTGGGTCAGTTTGTCATCCATAGAGGCCTTATTATTTCAACTATGCAGGTAAAATGTTTTTCTGTCTGTTGAAAAAAATGGTAGAATATTAAAGATTGATGTACATGATAACACTATCTTTTTTATATACAGCTACAGTGTGTGTATATATATACTACAGTTTGGAAATACAAACCTGCAAAAGCTCTTACCTTTTACGCACTGTAATATTTTATTTATTTATTTTATTTTATTTATTTCAAATCTAGAATTCTAGTACATTATTGGGTGTTAATTCCTTTTTGTAATGTGGAGTTCTGGCCTAGTGCTGACATATGTGAATCTTTTTATAAGCAAGTCGATGTCAGCCAGTAGCCCCCTATTATTTTGTCTTTCCGCACACCTACCTGACAGTTACAGAGACTGACAGACACAGAAACATCTGTTATATAATGTACTCTTCCCCCATCCCTTCAAATCCTTATGGAATAGGACTGAAAGATATTTGTTCCTGCTTACAGAAGACAATATTTCCACAAATAAAGCATGAGCCGTGAATTCCTCATATAATTACATATCGTTCTGCTCTTTCAGGAGTCTGCCCACTGAACCTACACAATTAAAATGTTTCTCTGCTCTATTCAGGCAATTTTGTAAGCTTCGAAATATAATTACAAAAATATATATATTCTGTAAAATATTGTTTATTGGTGATCTGTGACCCTCTCTTGATGATTTTAAATGTATTAATTTAACATTTCTTATTTCTTTTTAAGGCTGTTTTTTCTTCAGTCTTCTACTTTGCATCTGTTCCTTTGTACCAGGGATTCCTAATGGTAGGGTAAGTTAAAGCTAGTATTTAATTGGTGACAACTTGGTAACAAAACTATTTTTGTTTGATTACATCGGGGCCAAGATCGGCTGGATGCCTTTTAATTATTTCTAAAGGAAAATGTTATAATTAGTTTTCTCCTTATTATTCACGCGCCAATAGTTAACATGGTGAGGAACCCAAAAAAAATTTCCTTTTTTTTTAACACCCCACCCCCAAATATTTTCAGGCAAATGAAAGTAATTGACACTGGAGGGGTTCCATTCAGCTGTGTTATCCACTCCAGGTACATGGTTGTTTTCTCATTGACAATAATGATGAGGCAGCCAAGTCGCAAGCATGTAAAGCGTTGATGGAAGGGCCGTGAAATAATAATTTAACATACCGTGTTTGTGCGGTAATTGTATCTCATCAAGATGTGTTGGAGAAATGCAGTAATTCATAAATTGTAACTTGCCCCTCGCTGTTACCCTACTGCCTTCTCAGCAGGACCGCTCAGTCATGTGGTTATCCTGTGCCACTTCATTCCTGTCCCGGCCACAGTTGTTTCCTATGTGTTGTTTTTTTTTTTTGGCCAAGTATATTCTCTGCCGACATGAAGACAGTAAACATAGATTGCCAAACAAAATATGGCTAACGGGGATGTCTTGTACCCTCGTTTCATAACAAATTATATATACAGAGTTTAACGTGACAGAGGATAATACATCTCACATCAGATAATAACATTACAGACTTTACTACCCTTTTTTTTTGTAAACGCAATCACTTTCTCACTTTTATACTGTAACGACTGTAACATTTCAATGTTCTCAAACCCAGGACATACATTAAAACGAGAGAAATCTCAATGTATCCTTCCTGGTAAAATCCTTTATAAATAAATAAATAATACTGTGAAAACAAAAGAATAAACCGACCATTCATCCATCATTTTGTGAGCTGTTTAATTTTAGGATTTATAAAGAGACTGTTTTGTTCATTTTATAATCTGATGGTTCAATTTGGATCTTTTGGATACTGTTTGCTGTTATAATTTTCTGTTTTATGTATATGTTCTGAATCCATCCATCTATCTTTTATAGATATGCAACCATTTACACAATGTTTCCAGTGTTCTCATTAGTGTTAGACCAAGACGTGAAGCCAGAGACGGCACTACTCTACCCAGAGCTGTATAAAGATCTCACAAAGGTAATCTAGTCACTACAGGTTTTTGTTTATAATACTTTGAAGTAGTCCCATAATTGTTGAATTTTCTTTTATACAAGAAATTAATTCTGCATTACAATAATCAGAGACACAGCATGCTACTTTCTTTTCAATATGCATACGTTATTATTTGCTAATAATTTCATTATTATTTATTGTTATTCTTTATTTATAAAGCGCCAGCATATTCTGCAGCGCTGTTCAGTGGGCACAATATAGACAGGGTTACAATACATTGACAACATTTTGACAACCCAGTACAGGAGGAAACAAAGGCCCTATTCCCATGGGACCTTACCTACAGGGCTATTCAGAAAGAAGTGAAAACCTTGAGAATGACTGGAGAATTGAAAATTCTAGGTCAAAATAGTCAAACCAGAAAAATTCTCCCATTTATCTCACTTTCCAAATCGGCTATTTGGTCTAGATTGTTCATTCTCCTGCCAATTCTCAAGGTTTTCACCGCTCTCTGAATAGCCCTGAATCTAGTAGAGTTGAGAGTGGAAACAGGAGGGGAGAGGACTTCAAGGTGAGCGTGATGGGCTGGTTGCATCAGTGAGTTCGGTGGTAGGCTTCTCTAAATAGGAAAGTCTTAAGGGAGTGTTTTTCAGGAAGAGAAACTAGGGGAAAGTCTGAAAATATGAGGGAGAGCGTTCCAGAGGATGGGGGCTGCGTGTGAGAAGTCACTGTCTGATCTTAGGGAGCGGGCTGGGGTGTATTTTGTGATTAGTGAGGACAGGTAGTGGGGAGCAGAGTTAGTGAGAGCTTTGTAGGTCAGGGTAATGATTTTAAATTTAATTCTGCAGTGGATCGGGAGCCAGTGAAGGGACTCACAGAGACAGAGCGGCAGGTGAGATGGATAAGCCTGGCAGAAGCATTTAGACTGGATTGTAGGGGGGAGAGAGGGAGGCCAGCTAGAATATTATTACAATAGTCAAATCGGGAGATTACAAGGGCGTGGATGAGGTGATTTGTGTTGTCAGAGTTAAGAAATGGTCAAATTCTGGAAATATTACGTAGTTGTAGCAGCAGAAGGAGGAAAGAGACTGAATGTGGGGGATGAAGGAAAGAGCAGAGTCAATAGTACTGTGAATCTTTATTATACAGGGTTTTCAAATTCACAGTGTGGCACAATGGTAGTTTTTGCTTTTATGCTAATAATGCAGAGTCAGACCCTATCTGAAAGAATGGGGACACTGTGTAGTGTCCAAAACAATCTGTGATGGAGAAACAAGTCCATGAAAACAATAAAATGGCACAAACTAGCATTAATCAAAACAATATTCTTAACTGGAAATTGCTGTTTTATCCTACATTTCAGTGTTATGCATCCCATATATTCAACAAATGTTAGATTTTTTTTAAAAGTATTAAAAATGATTACTCTGGTATCCTTCATCAGCAGTCTATACAAATGTCCTTGTGCTAGCTGAGCATGTCCTGCTTCTCAATGTCTTGGTTCCTTTTCTTCATAATCAAAGAACTTGGTAATGAATGGGGTTAATATTTGAGCTAGAAGATGCCTTTTTTTCTCTGAACCTTTAACCTTCTTGTTCACAGGGAAGATCCTTGTCTTTTAAAACCTTCCTCATCTGGGTCTTGATCAGCATATACCAAGGTAAGAGAGAGGCTCCTTAAGCCAGACGAAAAGGATTTTTGTCTGCAGTTATGGTTTTTGTTCCAGGTTTGCTTCCGTGAGCTTAAAATTTTATCAACAGTCATATATTGCTTCCTTTTTATCAGGTAAATCGATAGTCCTGGCGTCCACCCTGCCAGTCTGCAATGCATTCTGGGTGATTGGTATTTGTATTGATGCATGTCACTTAAAATCAGTGCTGCTTTTAATTAAAGCTTAATCCGGGACAAAAAAAAAATATTAACTTCTGCTTCTCACATTGCATGCATTCATTCTGTGTGGAAATGAATACCTCTTTACCAAATCAGATCAGACAGACTTCTGAGGGGAGGAAAAAAAACATTAATTTCATTGATATTGTGGAATATCACATCCTGCCCCCCCCCCCCTGCTATATCTGCAATTTAAAACACAATCTACTGGTAGTGTTAAATTCTGTGTAATAGACACTTAATGCTTGCTTGGAAGCACTGTGAACATCAAATGTAGAAGTTTAAGTAAATTATAGCCCTCTCCAAACAGGATTGTTTGGAGATGGCTAAGATTTAATTAAAATTAAACTTCATGATGTTTATTCTTGAAGATCATCAGTAGTGCAGCATCTTGCTTTGAATATGGTGCCGGCCCTGTATTACTATGTCATTTGACAAATACCAGCAGGTGTACCTATATACAAAGCTGGTCCACCATTCATTTGGTATGATTAACCAGGAAGCATCACAACCTCATTATAATTCCAACATATTTTATATGGGAAATTGATTTCAGCCTGTGCACTCGCAGCTTGTGTCAGTTTGAGGCTTAAAGTGAATCTGCTGTTCCCACTAGAGGTTGGGTTTATTTTACTTGGAATTATCCTACAGGACAGCCCTGTCCCCACTCATCACAGCTGATCGACTGTCGGCACGATGACTGTGAAGTCATGGTCCGAAGATCACCATTGAGGGCCAATTACAAGGTGCTGCACGACGGCCCACATCTAGCTCCACACATGGAGAGAGAAAGATGGCGGCATCAGACATGAGCGCAAGTGCTGTCTGTGGTTTCTTCTCATGAAGGGATGAAATATCCCATTGACCATTAAGACCAATGAGATCCAGTGATAGGATATTGCAGGTATTGCACCTGGTCACTACAGATGGACCTGGTCACTACAGATGGATGTTAACAGCTATTTGACACCACAAAATCTAATGGGCCATGTTCCAAAGTTGGTGCTAACTTAACCAGAGCTGTTGTAAACTTACCAGAGCCATTATAGTCTATGGAGTTGTTAAGTTTACATCAGCTCTGGTTAAGTTAGCACCTGCTTTGTAATACTGCCCTATGTATTCTAATGTATGCTGAAGCAAGATTTCTTCTCCATCACACCCGGTGTGTATGAGTAATGCTGTGGATGACTGAATTCGTTAATCTTTGTCAAAACACTTGAGAGCTGACATAGCCTGGAGGAATCTGCACGGAAACCCCCTGTACAGGTTAGGGGATTTGAACATCCCTTTCAATGAAGAGGAATTCCCTTCAGTTCAGTTCCTGGAAATGGGCTGTAACATTGGCAAGCGTCTCGAGCAATCCGTTACCTTGTCTGCCACCATAAACCATGTTTTTTCCAATGAAATCTTTAAGCGAGATTAAAACTCTAGCTCCCCTAATCTGTCAACTCTGTAGCAAAGAGTCTGCAAGGTGCCTGCTGCGTGTCAGTATCCCTACTGACTTTGAGGAAGCTGTGGCTCAAAGACGTGTTTTAGTCCGTCGAATTGATTTTAAAGAAGTCATGTAACACTATTACTTGTCAATCTGTCGGGGTGATGTCAAGGAGGCTGCGTGACATTAAAACTCTAATCTGCTGGTTTCAAGTCCATCATTCATTCATTTTTAGATAGCAGAGGCTATAGTTTCCTTTACCATTTGTGCCCCCAGTATTTACTAGAAACCCTGAGAGATCCGGTTACTTCTTCCAAAGCGAGTAACCGCCACCGTTATACAAAAAAAATGTGTTATTAGTGACGTGGACTGGAATAATATTCCCTTTATATGTGCATTATTTGGTGATATATTTATGTATTTATTTCCTGCCATTTCCAGTAAATTGCATGGTGAAGCTTTACAGCCGACCTTTATAATGTTACATTATTTTGTGTTTTTTATTTTTTTACAGGTGGTATACTGATGTTCGGAGCATTGCTGCTTTTTGAATCGGAATTTGTTCATGTTGTGGCCATTTCTTTCACTGCCTTGATAGTGACAGAGCTCTTAATGGTTGCTCTAACCATACGGACATGGCACTGGTTAATGGTGGTAGCAGAATTTTTCAGCCTTGGATGCTACATAGCATCTCTTGCTTTTCTTAATGAATATTTTGGTAAGTCATGGTGTAGCAGACTTTATTCACTTTTACTTTTATGTTGTAATTGTTGAACTTGCATTGGTAATACACCACGGGCTAAATTACAATCTTTGCGCAAACTTTTGCACCGGCGCAAAAAAAACCATTAACTCGAGGGGTAAAACCCTTTGCGCCGAATGGCGTACTACAAAGTCAGCGCAACAACCGCTTGCAATCGTCTACCACGGGTGAACCTGTGCGAGCTTACATTACTGCGCACGTCCTATACTTAACATTGTGAGCGCAAATGCGAATGTGCACTAGTACGCTCATGGTATTACAATCTATTCACGGTAATTACCGCATAGCCTTCACGCGCATAATTTTAGCAACTCCTAAAAGCTGGTGTTAATGGCAAATCTGAACAACCTGGCCGAACCCTAATACACCAACCCAAAAAAAAAACGCAGCAAAGTATAGTTACACATTCTACTCATACCAAACCAATAAAATGGATAGGTTGTGTGTGCATGTATTATTGCTGCAGCATATATGCGCAGATTGACTGTGGCAGGCGCAATTTCTTAACGTGAGATAATTGTGGTTCTTAATTCTGATTGGCCAAATCGCGAGAAAAAAACAGTGCGCAGACAGATTTTTGCGCGCGACGGTACTGCGCGAGCATTTGGGCGTGTCCTGTTTAGGCGCGTTATTGATCGACGGATGAAAAGACCCACGAGGATTGTAATTCCAGCGGTAAATTGTGTGTGGAAAAATCTAACGGTTGTCGCAAAAATTCACGCTTTGCGTGCCGGTTTTGCCGCGTAGATTGTAATTTAGCCCTACATATTTGTCAATCTAAATGGGGCAAATGTAGTGTTTACCTAGTCTATTTTTCTCATATATGGTAATATTTCCCCTAGATTGTTGCTATAGTGCTTGTTCGTAGCACGGTTTCTCTTTTCTGTTCTTATTTAACATTGCTTTCTTGCACCCTAGTTCTAGTAACAGGGACAGGGTGCACTGCTTTTTCTTTGCTTTACATGTTATCCCTTTGCATTTCTTATTTAATCTGCTATTAATTTCTCTGTAACTCCTTTGTACCTCTGCTTCATTATCTTCCTGTCTCAGGTCTTGGTAGAGTATCTTTGGGAGCTTTCTTAGGTAGGTATACTTGAGATACCAACAAAAATGTCATGCATGCAACGTGTTAAATTCATTTGAAAATTGCAAGTTTACACAATGTGTCATGTTTGCCAATGTAACAAACTTGCGATTCATCAAATATTCACATTCGTGAAGAACGGATTTCAATGATACAATGTGGGAGAAAGAGGACAGATTTACACTATAGGGTTAAAACTGAAGGGGGAAACTGAGGAGTTAAAAAGGATCTCTGCAACTCATCTTTTGTTATACTTTTTTGGAGAGTAGAAGCACGGTAGGGTATCATCTCCGAGGGGATGGAACGCTTCACGGATTTACGTCTTAACCTTGTGTCATAGCCATGCTAATCCCTAAAGTTCCCAATCCCAAAGTTAGTATATGTGCTACAAAAACTGATGACCTCCCCCCCCCCCTGTATCACTTTACAATCATTTAAAACTTAACTTGAATCCAGCACAGTGCTGGCTTTCCAATCTTCCTGCAAGCTGCAGCAGGTCATGTGACCGTAGGGAACTGAACACTTTAGCGAGTATCCACACAAAATCAGTGCAAGTACATTGAAAGCCCCTGGAGAGATGGTTCTCACTGAGCCAAGCTCCTGCACTCAGTGTTGAATCAGCCCTCCGCACCCCCTTCCCCGAAGGTGTTCCGTACACATTGAATGGCCTCAGTGCCTGGAGCTGAGCTGTCAATCTCCAGCCCCCCCAGATGTTTCTGAACTACAACTCCCATGATTCCCTGGCCATCTGTTATAAATTCCTGTGAATTGTTTGCCTCACCATCTGGGGGGCCGTGACATAGAGTGTCCCTTTAAATATACATGTTCTTTAGTGGTTGAGCACATTTTAGGCTGCGGTCAGACAAGCATGCTGATTGCGCACAGTGTGTTAGTTGAAATGGATGCACTTTATAACGGATGAGATTGTAGTTAACTATCAGTTAGTTATGATGGACGTTGGAAAAAAATGCTGTGTGCGGGGGTGTCTTCCGTCATAACTTTTTCACGTCAATGCTATTTTGGCATTCGTTGCCGTGCGTGAACAAGTGCACACATACTTCGTGTGCTGTTCTTCATTGACTCCTTTGAAAAGCTATGACGGACAGCAAACAGTGCCGACAGACAGACGCCAAACGTGCGCTCCTATGACCGCAGCCTTATCCGGAATGCCCGGGACTCCAAGTGTTCTGGATTCTTCTTGATTTCAGAATCCAATGTTTTAGTGGAAGCAGAAAGCTGCAGGAAAGCCAGAATCTCCTTCCTGCTGCAGCTCCCATTGTCTACACACACTGGGAACACTCTGCAGCATTTCTTCACGAGATTCTCTAGAGGTTCTCTATCTGTGTATATTGGCTGCATACATGACTAGGATAACATCATTGGAGAACTGGTAATAGTGTACAGCTCGAAAAGCCAACCTGAGCACTACAGATTTCTGGATACCTGCAAGGCGTCGTTGTTGAGCATAGTGTGATTAAACAACTGATATAACATTATATCCTTTGATTCCCTTCCACCAGTGATAGATCACCTATTATTAGCCACTCAGTGAAAGAAAAGTTTCATATGGTGCAATCTCCCATACTAAACACACAAATCACACATTTAATATAGCATGACTTTATTATTCACTAGACCACCCCAATTCCTATGAAAAATCTTTCTTCCTTTTTATGTTCCTAATGGGAGGAATTTACCATGTTGGCAGGCAAATTCATCTTTCTTTGTGGAAACTGACACGGCATAACAACATGACTCGAAAGCCATATTAAAATTGAATGTGGCAAACCTATGTAGAGAGATTAAACAAATTGAGCACAAAATACATAATCATTTAAATAGTATTTGCAGTGGGCGACATACAGCTCCACGCCAATCCTGTGCATATTCAAATACATCTAGCGAGAATGGCCAACTTTATTTTAGAGCAAATAAAAATTATGATGCATGCAACAATTGCCATTTGGCACTGCAGCATTTATGTCACCACAAATTGAGCTGCTGTTTCACCTGCGTGAATTCACCCGAAGATATCAATATGAAAATGTATCAATGACTTTCATATGGGTAGAGGCATTGTCTCTGTATAACAGTGTGAGAAGAACATAAACATATACATGTTGAGTTTGTAAAGGGGAGTTATCTATCTCCTCAAGCCATGTATTGTTTTTGTTTTTTTAAAATATACAAATAAAGGTATTATACTGCAAGGAAGAATTGAGGGGAACATGCTTTGGCTTGGGATTTGCTCTAAATGGATTTAAGGGAACCATGCTGTATCTGAGATATTATTCTGAGATGAATGATGGTAGGTTGAACTTAGCCAACAAACCCTGATGTGATGGCATCCACTCACTGCCATACAATCATTACTGGACATAAAAGGCACATTATAGGCATTCCGATCACTCAATATCATTGTTCACCGTCTACTTAGCTCTCACCAAGCACGAGGGCTAAGTCCAGACCAGGAGCTGAGTGCTACACTCAGGTTCTGGGGGTGCGGGAATTAGCTCCCACCGGTAGCTCACATAGCATCCTGTTGAGCCACAAAATTGGCTGAACTCTCGCTAGAGTGTCCGCACACGCAATCGTGTGACATGCTGTGGCTACCGGCAGGTCACATTTGGCATTGCTCAAAGGCAGCCCAGCGCTAGATTCAGGTGATTTTTTTTTTAGCTTAATACGATTGGCTGAACTCTCGCTCGAGTGTCCGCACACGAAATCATGTGACATGCTGTGGCTGGCAGCAGGTCATGTTTGACATTGCTCAAAGGGAGCCCAGTGCTGGATTCCAGTGATTTTTTTTTTTTTAATAATTTTTTTCCCTAACAAAGAGGGGGAATGTGTTTTAGTATACCATGCTACCTGTGATACACAAAATTCACCTAGCCAACCTCTAGTAACTCTGCTGCAAATAAGCAACTTCAAAAAATTTGGCATGGTTTCTACACCTGTTCTGTGCCACAGGCCGACTTCTGCTTTACTTCTCTATCGCCTGTACTTACACTTATTCTGTACTTTACGTTCCCTGTACAGATGAAATGAATTAATTCATTCGGTTTCATATCTTTAATATTTTTGCCAGTGTGCCTTTATGAAAAGCTTGTGTGTATAAATGCACTGATTTGGCTTCTGCAGAGGATATCGACACTGACATTTTCTTATTGTTTCCCTAAACAGATGTTGCCTTTATTGCAACCCTAGCCTTCTTGTGGAAGGTTTCAGCAATCACCGTTGTCAGCTGTCTTCCTCTCTATATTCTCAAGTACTTGAAGCGCAAGTTCTCACCTCCCAGTTACTCCAAGCTTACCTCCTAGACGTAGCTTTAAATCCTTGGGTGTATGCGCCTGCCGCTCTAGCTGGGAAATAGCATTAGCTCCCCCGCTGTGTTCTAGTTACTGTAGCCTTATGAATGAGCTACTGACATGAAGGTCCACAGAGCAACATGAGCACAAAGAGGACAGACCGGTTGGAAGGAAAGAAGTATTTACAACTGATAGAAGTCAGTTACAAATAAAACACACTGAAGTATTTCATTTTCTTTTGACATGATTTTTATCTCTTTTTTTTCTATATATAGCATGAAATAAAGCATTGGATTTAGGGTGCATATTTTTCTCCTATTTTTTTTTTTATTTACCCATTACTTAATGCTATTTGAAATTCACGTAAATTTTGCGTATGCTGCTATTTTTTTCTGCAATGAAACGTTGATAAATATGCACTATATTAATATGTTTAAGTGGTTTTATAATATGGTTAATGTATTTTCCCCCTCTTTAATCCAAAACCAAACAAGAATTAATCCTGTGTGGTGTTCGGGTAATGGCATTCCAAATAAATGTCAGTTGGAACCAAATTGGACAAAATCTATATGTCTTTATATAATGCAATGGCACTAAATGCTCTGTAAAAGTTAAGGGAAAACCACTGTAAAAATCCGATTTTGTGACCATCTTTAAAAAGCCACGTCTTTTATCTGTATATAAAATCTATCTCCTCCCCAGAAGAGGTGCAAGAACACATTCCTCAAAGATACCAGTCTGAATTGTTTTGGCCACTGTGTTACGCTGCCTTGTACTTTGCATACTTTTGTTACTCAGGTAAAATATGATATACATGATGAATATTTATTTATTGTTCTTGGTTTATCTTCCATTGTGCTTTTTTTTTATTATTAATAAAGTGCATTAATGATGTTCTGCTAAATTCCGATCAGACTTTTTACTCTTGACGTGTAGGGTCTTCTAGCAGGGTATCATACCACATACAGAGTACCATGGTGCTTGCATAAACAAAGCCGTTTTATTCCTAGATCACTGTGGGACAAACTTATCTTTGGATTTGTGAACCAGATGTTCCTTATTACATATGCTAACCCCCCCTCGCCCCCCTAAAGTGAAAAAACAACTGAAAAAACTAGAGCAGGTCACACTCTCCATAAATGCTGTATACTCTGCTAAAAATGTTCTTTGATTACTTGACTTATAAAATTGTTAAACTGTTAATGGTTTTTAATTTAAATGTAAATATGCGGAACTAACACATTTACAATTCTGAAGCCTGTCGGGAAGTACTTCCATTATCTTCTGTTCGATATGTTTTTTTTCCCCTAAATACTGTATATCTTTGTTACAAAAGCAATAAAGTCTAATTTCTACCAAAATCACTTCTGTGCGGTGCCTTACTGGGAAAAATAAAACCCTTTCACTACCAAAAGATATTCTTAAAAGTAATAATGAATCAAAATCATCAAATGGGATTTAGAAAGTTATACTTTGAAGGATGTAATGTTGCAAACAACCAACATACTGCAAAAATAGAGTAAAAATACTAGTTTGCTTCTCATTTACAAAGAGGGCCCGAATTAATAAGAGAAGGGGACCCAGGAAATTCTCAGTCACTACCACCTCTCTTGAAGATCTAATTTCATCCTATTCTTAAAAGAAACATCCTCAAGCGCAATAAAACCAAAAAGGGAACAATTAACTGTAGTTACATTAATAATTGCAGAATAATGCTGCTTTGTGCAGGCTAGACTGGCTAAAATACAAAGAAGTGATAGAAAATAAACAAATATAAAAGCAATGACAAAAATGTTTTAAAAATGTACAAAGCAGTGCTATTCTGTGGAGACAGACTGTATCTAGTGGACAATAAATAAACAGAATGCACCTGGAAACATGTAACATAGTGAATAGATTTCCTACTTAATTATTTTCTGTGTTAATATGTATATTTGTGTTTTGTTTTTAATATCTTGCATTGTATTACTTTGTATTTCTGTAACGACTGTAACAATTCAATGTTCTTGAACCAAGGACCTACTTGAAACGAGAGAAATGTCAATGTGTCCTTACTGGTAAAATACTTTATAAATAAGTAAATAAATAAATTTATTATCCGTGTAAGACTGCACACATAAGTACCAGAACAAGGGCCCTATTACATTCTTAACGCAAAAACGCACACTAAACGCGTGTTTTTTTGCACGAAGCGTTAAACTTTAACGCACAAAAATGAACGCTGGAATTACATTCCTCGCGCATTTTTTCATCCGTCGGGAAATTGCGCTTGTAAAACAGACACGCAAAAATGTGCGCAAAGTACCGTTGCGTGCAGAAATCAGTGAGCGCAATGTGATTTTTAACGCGAGTCCATCAGACGAACGCATTTTGTGCGGACTGCGCACAACAGTTGTACGTTCTGACGGAAGTGCAAGAAATGGATCCAAGCATCAGCCGCAAAATTGCCAAAAAAAGCCCAAAATCTGCCGAAAAAACCCAGCTGATATTATATGATCCAAAGTATTGGATCACTTCGGACCGCCGCAAAAAACACATCAATTCAAAATAATGGTGCTGACATTCAAAGCTCTCCATAACCATGCCTCTGCCTACATCTCCTTTATTCCCAGGTATGTTGCATTCCAGTCACTTTGCTCAGCTAATGAACTGCTATTATCATCTCCTTGTACCTGATTCCCTCAATTTCTCCATCAGGACTTTGAGGGCTGCCCCCTATCTATGGAACTACCTTCACCGCAACATTTGCCTTTCCCCATTCCTCCAGTCTTTCAAAACCTCTATAAACACACATTACTTTAGAGAAGCCTATACGCTCATTCCATCACCCCCCCCATTGTACCTTTCCTGATCTATCTCCCATACAACCTCCATGCATCCCATTACTTCTCATACTTTATTTACCCTTTAACTTCCCATCATGCTCCATATGTCAACTTACGTGTTAATTTTATATTAGTTTTTTGCCACCCATTGTACAGCATTGTGGGGTATGGTGGCACTCTAAAATACTGTTTATCTCCAATTACAATTTTATTTATAAAGAAGAGAAATGGCACACTAAGACCTATGTAGTCTCTTCAAATGATTTCAGGTGACTAATTCTACCAAAAGTCTCAATGCCCACATAGTCTGTAAAAGATCACCCAGAACATTTGTTTTCCAATAATAATATCATTGTACACTTGTGTCATATTTTCTACCAGAATACTAGACTACGCAAAGATGTTAATCTTTACTAGGAATGTTCCCCTTTAATAGAAATTGTCCCCATAGATTTTTGTGTCCAAACACACACACACACACACACTACGTTTTCACTTACCAACTACAGCCCTGCAGTGACACATTGGGCAAATTGTGGGCTCCATTCCCTGAATGCCAAATTACTGCTGATAAACCCAGTTCAACTATAAGCGTCAAGTTTGGAGAATCACAGATAAAGTTAAGCCGATACCATTGCATTTGCTGATGTTTCATTATGAAATTAGCTGAGCCACCAATGACACTTGGTACTTTGCATTTAGAGTTGACTTGTGCTTGATAGTGGTAAAAAGCTATTTAGTTTCATATACACAAAGAACCAACGGCTGTTCCAAAACGTCTGCTGTTTAGGGGAGGAAAAAAACTATTGAAAACAAATCTGACAAGAGGAGGCAGCAGATCAAGGACTCCTTTTCACTGTGGGGTGAGGTTTTAATATTTTTGTTTTTTAAAGGGACTCTCCAATGTTATTTGAGTGATCAGGGTGACCCCTGTGAACTCACCCTCACATGTCCAACTGGTGTGTATTAAAACATTCCCAAATACCTCTATATATGAATATAGGTTTTATTTGAAGAATGTTAAGTGTATGTTATCACTTTTTCTTCCATCTTCTACAATGTAATGTGTACACATAATTTCAGTTTTTGTACCGATAGTAAGATAATATACGTTAGGCTACAACCATGCTCCCTGTAGTATTTTATTGATGCTTCTTTTTAACAGTCTTTCACTAGTAGCTTTTTATCAGGATCTGCAATTTGCATTTTAAATGCTGCGGAATCAAAAAATCAAAAAGAGCTTGCCTGGGTAAAATATCATGCACTCTTTCTTTCTGTACACAAGGTGGTGGTAGTGTCACAGAGACAGCAGAAACAGAGTAAAACTTGGACTGTCCACCTTACCAGTCTCTGTTAATGTGCTTGTTGAATTCCTAACAATCAAGGAATACTACCATCTGCATAATTTGCACATAACCCCAAATGCCGAGCTTGTTTGGATCATATTGTGTTTAACCTTTCCAAGGCCAAGTGCTTTTTCTTGAAAAAAACATAAACCATCTACATTTCTCACATTTGAAACAAACGCGAAGTATAGGAAGCAAGAATTTACAGTATACAACTGCGACAGCCATGTCTCAAACAAAGACTGTGGCTCACCTGGTATAGCAAGGGAGACCTTATGATTAGTGAGTTGGGATATTCTACTTAAAAGCTTGACTAGAATAGAGCCCTTCATGTTTACGTTCATGTTCCTATTCATTTATTATTGGGGGGCAGCAGAATTTGAAGTGCCTAGCATAGCAGTATTTGTAGAAAGAGATATATAGGCATATAAAAGATCCCCTCCCTATAACAGTAATACATCATATGCTTTTTGTTATGGTGGACATGGTGACATCATATTCCCCAGTAAGCCATGTTGCTTGGGTAGAGCTGTTAAGGGAAAAAGAGGCAAGTAGTCCCGCCGGAGGATGGCATGATGTCACTATCCACTTTCCAGATTGAAAGAAGCCAACAATATTATGTTATTCTTTTATTGTAAATTTATTTTTATGTTTACAAGAATTAGGACCCAAGACGAATTATTATTATTATCATTTATTTATATAGCGCCACAAATTCCAAAATGCTTTACAAGATCAGTGTACAATAAGTTGATACCTTAGGTCATATAATCCATGTGTGGTATTCTAATTCAAAGGGACCCTGTTCCCTAGGGAATTTACAATCTATGAAATGTACAAGTATTTTGTGAGGTAGGCGCGTCCATATCGTTAGGTGTCTTGCCCTAAGACACTAGCTGG
This sequence comes from Leptobrachium leishanense, assembly GCA_009667805.1. Classification (NCBI taxonomy): domain Eukaryota; kingdom Metazoa; phylum Chordata; class Amphibia; order Anura; family Megophryidae; genus Leptobrachium; species Leptobrachium leishanense. The sequence goes on from CM019067.1 coordinate 129,128,279, forward strand.
TGGCGTCTTCTGAGTGGGATCAGGTTGTCTTTCCATGATTGTAGATCAGAGACCTGGTGGTTAGTTTGAACCCGCTACCCGTAAGGTCGAGACTTCTCCACAGTTGTATTGGAGGGATGTGCTGAATGGCATTTTGACTTGCTTCTCCACGGTTGAAGGGTAGAGACGTTACCACTGGACTCAACAGATGAATGACATTTTAAAGGCCATGCTGTTGTCGTTCCAGTAATATGTCTTGGATGTTCATAAGGCATAGGTATTGGGGATATGGGGTTTTAATTGAGCACTCTCCACTAAGGAACTATATCTGGTTCTTCTAGGCAGATTGGGGATGATGATATCACAAACCTTTAGTAAGGCCCATGACATTACAGGTCATGTCATTGGGTTTACAGTAGTGATTGATGTATGTAAAGAGGTAAAGGGTTCCCTAGGAAGATGGCATGATGTCAAAGTCGGCTTTCAAATGTATAGCGGATATATTTTGTGATAATTATACTCTAAGGCTAATGTCAGACAAACGTAGTCTGAGCGCACTCTGCGTTCATGCACAACGGACGGACGTTCTGACGGAAGATACTGTAGACACCACACAGTCCGTTTTTTATAATGGACGTAGAAAAAAAGGGAAATATGGGAAAACAAAATTAATATGAAAAATGATATGAAGGCGTTTTTTGCGTCAAGGTGCTGGACGTCGCAAATGCGCTGCGTCTGACATCTCCCGCACACAACGCTATGCGGACATGGACGTGGCACACTAACTTGTGTCCATTTGCCACGTGCGTTGTGCGTGCGCAGTGCGTTGCGGACGCATTTAGTGTGTGGGTCTCTATTGCTCATGATTATATGCTACGACAGACGTTAATCTGTGCGGCAACACGGACGTGATCACTGCGTTCGTCTGACACGGGACTTAGACTGATCATTAGAAAAAGTTACACTCCTCTTTCCAGTGATGCTAGTTTTTGGGTTCTAGGACTCTTACCATCCGTGTCCAACCTCCTTGACCCTCAATATGTTTGGGAACTACATCTACCTTGAAGCTCAGACCCTCATTAGGTCAAAAGAGCATCATGGGAGTTGTAGTTCCAAAAATATTTGGAGGGCCAAGATTGGACACCACTGACTTAGATGCCTTATATGACCACACTGCGTGCATATTCTATCCTGTTCTGTTATGGGTTAATGGTTTTGATGACATCGCTGTTACCAGTCATCTTAGCATTCCCCCAGTGAGGTCGACGGTTGTACAGATAGTTTCACAAAATGAGAAGACACCATTTGCCTTTAGATTTGAAAGGTAATTGTGATGACTGACGTGTGAGAAACATTATTTTAAAAGTGAATACACATTCCCAGCCATCATCCAAACTCAAGTGGTTAATTACACCCCAAATAATAACTTTTAAGAATCTGGCAGGACACCACGGCATCAAAAGAAAGGAGCAGAATCTGTTGTCTGAAAATGAAGTGAGCATTGAAAAATTGTAGTGACGATTGCTTAGAAAAATAGAGCAGAAACTGTTTGTTTTATAGAGTTAACCATAAAAGTAACCCTAAAACAAGCTCAATTACTAGCCCTAAAACTGAAACAACCTTTTGTTTTTCATTATACTTGCTTCAGAAAACTGACGCAAGTTTCGTGTCAATTTGCTCTAAATACACGAAGCAAGTGTGCTGTTTTTACATCATAAAAGCAATCTTTTCAAAACCTCTGAATTCACACAACTTTTTTTAATACTACTGCATTACTGTCTGCAGCCCCAGGTTGGCGACCTGCTGATAGGATACCTATAGTAGCAATATTGGAACGATCAGGGCTTATCTATTTTAAAAAATGTGCCTTGGTGGCTTCTAGGCATTAAAATGTCAGATGCATAACCCACAGTTTCTCTGCATAGTGAAATGTAGCAGCTTGGAGTTAATCTTTTAGATGACACACTGCATTATGCCTGCATCGTGTCATCATATATCAGTGGAAAGAATAGTCTCCTTCACACCCCTTTGGCAACAGTGTCTAAATAACCCAAAGGGTAATCACATTGCCCAAAAGTCTTAGTACGTAAAAGAAAGCGTACCAATCAATGGCATCAGTGGCGTTCAGAGGGCTTTTGATGCCTGGGGCCAACCCTTTGATTGCATGCCCCCCCCCAATCAAGTACAAGATCTAGTAGTAAGACATGCGAGAAAGGAAGACATTTTAAATAAGTATCTATTGAACGAGGAAATAGGAAGGCCTTTCCAATGACATCTCACTCGACCTTCAAGGACATATAGATGTGGAGATGCACACACATGGCACCCCATCTGTGCAGCCCTGTGAACCCTTTCCATACCATGGGCCCAGGGTACCCTCTTCCCAGCTCACATTAATATATTGCCCCAGCAACTCACACATGGAAATATTGCCCCAGCAGCTCACACATGGATAGATTGCCCCTGCAGCTCACACATGGAGATATATTGCCCCAGCAGCTCACACATGGAGATATATTGCCCCAGCAGCTCACACATGGATATATTGCCCCAGCAGCTCACACATGGATATATTGCCCCAGCTCACAGGGATATAGATATATATTGCCCCCAGATCACATGGATATATATATTTGCCCCCAGCTCACATGGATATATTGTCAGGTATATTATAATGGAAAATTAAAATGGATGCCTGTAGCCATCTTGTTTTAATGTAAAGTCTTTACTTTTTCAATTTTTATTCTAGTTTTAGAAATGAATTCAAAGATATTTTTTTTATGAGTTCATTGCTAGGTGAACCATAAGAATTATGGGTGTTTTTATAATCGCTATAGATAAAGTGTTTTTATATGATATATGCTAAGACATGTCATATTTAAATTTATTGGTTTGTTTTAACAAGTCCTTGAATTAAAGATATTTTTCTTTTTGGGTATAGAAACATATTTAAAATATCTATGCAAGTGTATAAATATATTCACAAAATATATTTTTATAATCAATATATTCACAGTAAATAATAGATGTTCCAAATATTCGTAGAGTATAACTGTGCAACAGTATAATTACTGAAGAATAGAATAAGCTATTTAAATATAGAAGTATTTTCTGCTGATTTAACTAGAATGGAATGTCTATAGATAAGAGTATTTAGTAAAAGTTTTGAAATGTCTATGAGAGTAGAAATATTAAAACAAATTTGACAATCCGAGACGCACTGCCTTGAATAACTATAGTTGTTCTTTGGTAAAAATTTGATAACAATATTGATCTTTGATCTCTGTCATATAATTCAGAAATAGTAGAATTAAATATTACTAATTATATTTGAAAAGCAAAACTGCCATTTCGAGGCATAGTAAATATTATATTTTAAGAATAAATATAAGGGATATAGAATATAGAAAGTAATATTTAAATGAAGGGGTAGATTTTCAGTGACGTCGAATTTACTATAACTGGATATGTACTGGTCGTTGCAGTCATACAGATCATTCCAGGACAAGACACACAATGCATTCAGGATATTACATCTCACTTAATTAGGACCACACCTAAATTTTCCCTCATGGGAATGCACAATTCTAACTCTCATGCATGGAATATCTGACATTGATAATTTTCACATATTCCAAAACAATACATTATATCCAAAGAATATTGCTGCTGTAACTACAGAAATATTGAATCCAGATCTTGGGCAGGTAATGTATGAGAAAGCAAAATTAAGGGATTCATGTAAGAAATATATATATATGAGTGTGTATTTTGCAATGAAATAGATTGAGATTTATCTCAATTACTGTTAGATCCAGAGTCCTCAAAATATTTTTAAATCTGCAGATAGAGATATGAAGAAGAAACGGATATAAGGATTTTATCCTAAAGTATTTGTTGCAATAGTATATACATATAGATATAAATATATTGAATTTGGAAGTTACTGTGATTGAAATTAATAAGGAATTATATAACTACAATATAAAAAGCAGAAGATTAGAAGCTTAATTCTCGATATTAGGGGAGGATTCACTAAATAAGTTTTTATTACTTATCATTCTAGAAATAGATTAAGTGATAGCTCATCTCTTGTTGGTCCATGTAGTATAGAGAGATACATATATCTCTACAAGATCTAGCTTGTTAAACATTGGTTTGCTGGGAAATACATGTTAATTGTTTTCGTTAAGCAGAAATGTTTATTAACCATCTGTGTATACAGTTGTGTTCAAAACTATTCAACCCCCACTGAAATTGAGTGGTTTGGCCAGTTTGACATTGATTTTGATCATTCAGTCATCTTGCTTACAATTAAATCAAAGAGGCACGTGTAGGTCAGACAAATATAGCATAACATTTATAATGAAATAACCACAAATGTCTTTTCTGTGCTCACATCATTATCAGTTTTATTCAACCCCCAAGTGACATTCAATCTTAGTACTTAGTACAACATCCTTTTACAGTTATAACCGCTTTTAAACGTGAAGCATAGCTTGACACAAGTGTCTTGCAGCGATCTACGGGTATCTTCGCCAATTCGTCATGGGCAAAAGCCTCCAGTTCAGTCACATTCTTAGGCTTGCGCACTGCAACTGCTTTCTTTAAGTCCCACCAGAGGTTCTCAATCGGATTTAAGTCAGGTGACTGCGATGGCCACTCCAAAATGTTCCAGCCTTTAATCTGCAACCATGCTCTAGTGGACTTGGAGGTATGCTTGGGATCATTGTCCTGTTGAAAGGTCCAACGTCTCCCATGCCTCAGGTTTGTGACGGACTGCATCACATTGTCATCCAATATCTCCTGGTACTGAAGAGAATTCATGGTACCTTGCACACGCTGAAGCTTCCCTGTACCTGCAGAAGCAAAACAGCCCCAAAAGCATGATTGACCCCCCGCCATGCTTCACAGTAGGCAAGGTGTTCTTTTCTTCATAGGCCTTGTTCTTCCTCCTCCAAACATAGCGTTGATCCATGGGCCCAAACAGTTCTAATTTTGTTTCATCAGTCCACAGAACACTATCCCAAAACTTCTGTGGTTTGTCCACATGACTTTTGGCATACTGCAGTCGACTCTTCTTATTCTTTGGAGACAGCAAGGGGGTGCGCCTGGGAGTTCTGGCATGGAGGCCTTCATTACGCAGTGTGCGCCGTATTGTCTGAGCTGAAACTTCAGTACCCACATCTGACAAATCTTTTCTCAGTTCCTCAGCAGTCACACGGGGACTTTTCTCCACTCTACGCTTCAGGTAGCGCACAGCAGTCGAAGTCAGCATCTTCTTTCTGCCACGACCAGGTAGCGTTTCAACAGTGCCCTTTGCCTTGAATTTGCGAATGATGCTTCCTATGGTCTCTCTTGGTATGTTTAACATCTTTGCAATCTTCTTATAGCCATTGCCCTTCCTGTGAAGAGTAATCACCTCTTCTCTTGTCTTCCTGGACCATTCTCTTGACTTCACCATGTTTGTAACCACACCAGTAAATGTCTAGAAGGAGCTGAGTATCACAGTCATTTTAAAGCTGCCTAATTGGTGCTTATTATGCTTTATTGCTGCTCCGTGACATCCACAGGTGTTTTCAATACCTGATTGAAAACACTTGAATGAACCTCTGTTCTTCAGAGTGGTAGTCTTTAAGGGGTTGAATAATTGTGTCAATGAAGAATTCACAAAATAAACATTTACTACTGTATTACAAAACCAATTGATGTCATTTTAGTTGCATATGGTTCTTTAAAAAGTCCTTGTAGGATTTCATTCTGAATACAATTACAAATGTACACTAAATTCCCTAAAACCCTTTACAGCATTGGGGGTTGAATAATTTTGAACACAACTGTAGTTACTAACTGATAAAGTAAATGATATTAATCATATATGCAGTTACTAACAGGAGATCCATATATTGGGAAGCTAGTAATCTATGTGCTGATGGACGGATGTTGTTGTTTATAAATCTTTGTTTATGATATGAGATTTGAAACTTTTTTGTATACGTAATAAATATATATATGGTTTTATCCGGTTGTTGATTATTATATTTTTTAAAGCAAACCACATACAATTAAACGAATTTAGGAGAATTTCTAGGAAATATAGATGATTGATATTTATATCTCGTATAAATTTCTTATTGAATATATCTTCCACAATATATATTGCCCCCAGCTCACAGGGATATATATATTGCTCACAGGGATATATATTGCCCCCCAGCTCACCTGGATATATATTGCCCTCAGCTCACATGGATATATATATTTCCCCCAGCTCACAGGGATATATATTGCCCCCAGCTTACATGGTACAAGTGGTCCCGCAGTGCTGCAGACATTGTAGAGCCTCGGCCTCCTGCTATTGCACCTTTCCCGACTCCCGTCCCCACGTGACAGGCAGCAGCCCGGCGCAGGCACACTGCGTCACCACCCGACAATCACGTGACGGCTGCCGCTGCGCGCAGCCGCACACTGACAGTGAAAATGGAGGATGTAGACACTGCAGTGCTTCAGTTTGCGCTGGCGGCGGCCATCAGTAATATTTTCTCGGGGGGGGAGAAATTGCCTTGATGCCCGGGGCCACCACCCTGCTGCCCCCCCCTCTGCACGCCTTTGAATGGCATGCTCCAGAATCCAGTATCTAGCTAAAGTTTCTACAATAAACAAAATGATTCAGGGGAGCAATTTCCCTATTGACCTCTGTTCAACCCGTAAAGATAAATGTGTTGGTATGTAAGAATATTCAAGAACAAAAATAATCCACAAACTCTGTACAGCAAATTTGAATACCTATAGGATTGTCTCAACCAGACAGATTTTGGAGGATCAAAGTACATAAGCGAAACAAAATGTACCAGAAACCAAAGTTTACAAACAAGTTTTTTTTCCTCTCCAAACACCCACTCACTTTCTTTGTAACGTGAATGCACGTTCACTACATTTACTTACATCCTGTCTTTTGCAGGAAAACATAGTAGAGGGTAATCAGCAGAATTGCACAAAAAAGAGCCTCTAGAATTGTGAGACTTTAGGCAAAGCTCAAACAGCGTTCCTCTTGCTGTGAAAAATATGCAGAAATTAGCCAAATACCCTTTAAGCAAGGGTAACAACAGTCTCGGTAAAACAGACTACGAACATGGTAGTTTATTTGTGTACAGTGAATGTATAAGTTCAGGTGTGCTCAGAGTGTTCTTGTTTTAACTGTTTGAATGTAGCAGTAAGAGCAGTGTGCGCTAATGTTTATGCAAGGGTGAAATGCTACAGTTGCGAAACATGCCAATAAATAATGGATGCATTATATATGCATTTTTGGGTATATTTTTTTCTGCAATTGTGTTATTTTCTGTGATAGAGTAAATTTATGTAAAACCAGAGCCATGCACGATGGAATGACATGTAGGCTACCTACCTACCATTTTGATTATATAAGGCCCAAGTAGGAGTGAGACCTTAGATGGCCGTCTGTTTTGCTTAACTATTGGGTCGCTTCTGATTACAAACCTTCAGAGTCACATTGTGATGCTCGAGAAGGGCGCTGATAAGTGCAGGGAACCAGTATAAGACTTGTGAATAGTTTGTTGTTGTTTAGTAGGAACAATTGGAAGTTTTAATTCCACCAACATCTACAGGAGACTCTTTTTTAAAAAAAAAAAAAAAAATTGCTGTAGGTTAGTGCACTATCCTATGTCCTGTTTACACTTTCCAGTCTGGTAATCTACCAATCCACATTGAGAAGACTTGAGAATCCAGGTGGTTACTATGTTCAAACAGGGCCGCCATCAGGGCATTACGCCCCATGCTGCCGTAAGGGGCCTGGGGGGCCAGCCGGCTGGGGGCCCACCGTTGCTGGTGCCCTTTTTCAGCTGCGGTATCGGACTTAGTCTGAATCTGGAGCTGTACTACTTAGTCACCTAGGTGACTGGCTGGATGGGCCAAGCAGCGTGCATGTGCCTCCCAAGCACGCTGCTTTGGCACCGCCCCCTCCAGTCACGTGTGTGACGCACGCGTCACACACAAGTAGCTGCGATGGAGGGAGCGGTAGGGGAAGAGGAGAGAGGAGGAGGAGCAGAGGGCCGGGACAGAAGACGGCGGAAGGGTGAGCCAAACCAGAGCCCAGCCAGACCCCAGGCCCTAACCAGACCTCAGGGCCCAGCCAAACCCCAAGGCCCAACCAAGCCCCAGGGCCCAGCTAAGCCCTGCTGTCATACAGACAGCATATTTCTAAGAGTTTTATTGCTGTGGAGCTCTGTGCTACACTCATACACACGGCACATTACTGTGAGTTTTATTGCTCTGGAGCTCTGTGATACACTCATACACACGGCACATTACTGTGAGTTTTATTGCTCTGGAGCTCTGTGATACGCTCATATACACCTCACATTAATGTGAGTTTTATTGCTGTGGAGCTCTCTGATACGCTGATACACACCGCAAATTACTGTGAGTTTATTGCTGTGGAGCTCTGTGATACGCTCATATACACACTGCACATTAATGTGAGTTTTATTGCTCTGGAGCTTTGTGATACGCTCATACACCCCACACAATACTGTGAGTTTTATTGCTGTGGAACTGTTATGTCCTTTTTTTTGTTTTGGAAGGGGGCGAAATGCTGTTAGAGGTTGAAGTGCACGGAGGGCCCCATCGTGAGGTTCAGTAAGGGGCCTCATCATTTCTGATGGCTACCCTGTGTGCAAATTTAACTGCGCAAATACAGTGTTTGCTCCAGAGAACGAGTCGGCATTTAGAAGAAACTTTGCATATATTTGTGGACTGTGGATTATACTTTATTGTGATTTCCCCACAAACAACAGAATATGAATCGGTCCAGCTGTTCTTTTATGTATTACTAGGTGGAAAGCCTGCCCAGAGGGCAGTCTATTGTTGTCGCCAGCTCAGAATTCACGTCCACATAGTTTTTTTTCAATGTCCTATCCAAGAGTATCTCTCTATATAAATGCGTTTGTAACGTGTCCATCGCCATCCCATCCGCAACAGGAGGGCCAACTGAGCAGCTGTGATGGGCGCGCGCAGCTGACAGCGCATTACAAAGGCATTTATATATTAGAGCAGGTTCCTCTTCCCTCTTAGATTGTAAACTCACGGGAACCGGACCCTCAGATTGTAAACTCGTGGGACCCCTTAGATTGTAAGCTCATGGGGCCCCTTAGATTGTGTTGGGCTTGGGCGGGCATTTTTTTTGTAGCGTATACATTATGCGGATATTTAATGGCACGTGGTATGCATGGCATGGCAGGCTGGTGTTTAGGCACACTGGTATTATGAGACACTGGTATTCTGCATGGCAGACTGGTAATATGGCTGGCAGACTGGTATTAGGCATGGCAGACTGGCATTGTGCATGGCAGACTGGTAATATGGCTGGCAGACTGGTATTGTGCATGGCAGACTGGTAATGTGCATGGCAGACTGGTAATATGGCTGGCAGACTGTTAATATGGCTGGCGAACTGGTAATATGGCTGGCGAACTGGTAATATGGCTGGCAGACTGGTATTGTATATGGCAGGCAGACTGGTAATATGGCTGGCAGACTGGTAATATGGCTGGCAGACTGGTATTGTGCATGGCAGACTGGCATTGTGCATGGTAGAATGGTATTGTGCATGGTAGAATGGTATTAAGGCAGGCAGACTGGTATTGTGCATGGCAGACTGTTATTGTGCCTGGCAGACTGGTAATGTGCATGGCAGACTGGTATTGTGCATGGCAGACTGGTACTGTGCATGGCAATGTGCATGGCAGACTGGTATTGTGCATGGCAGACTGGTACTGTGCATGGCAATGTGCATGGCAGACTGGTATTGTGCATGGCAGACTGGTACTGTGCATGGCAGACTGGTATTGTGCATGGCAGACTGGTAATGTGCATGGAAAACTGGTATTGTGCATGGCAGACTGGTACTGTACATGGCAATGTGCATGGCAGACTGGTATTGTGCATGGCAATGTGCATGGCAGACTGGTACTGTGCATGGCAGACTGGTACTGTGCATGGTAATGTGCATGGCAGACTGGTATTGTGCATGGCAATGTGCATGGCAGACTGGTACTGTGCATGGCAGACTGGTATTGTGCATGGCAATGTGCATGGCAGACTGGTACTGTGCATGGCAGACTGGTATTGTGCATGGCAGACTGGTACTGTGCATGGTAATGTGCATGGCAGACTGGTATTGTGCATGGCAATGTGCATGGCAGACTGGTATTGTGCATGGCAGACTGGTACTGTGCATGGCAATGTGAATGGTAGAATGGTATTGTGCATGGCAGACTGGCGCTGTGCATGGCAGACTGGTATTGTGCATGGCAATGTGCATGGCAGACTGGTATTGTGCATGGCAATGTGCATGGCAGACTGGTACTGTGCATGGCAGACTGGTATTGTGCATGGCAATGTGCATGACAGACTGGTATTGTGCATGGCAGACTGGTACTGTGCATGGCAGACTGGTATTGTGCATGGCAATGTGCATGGCAGACTGGTACTGTGCATGGCAGACTGGTATTGTGCATGGCAATGTGCATTGCAGACTGGTATTGTGCATGGCAGACTGGTATTGTGCATGGCAGACTGGTAACATGGCTGGCAGACTGGGCACTGAGGAGATGGAGGCCGGGCACTGAGGAGATGGAGGCCGGGCACTGAGGAGATGGAGGCCGGGCACACTGAGGAGATGGAGGCCGGGCTTGAGGAGATGGAGGCCGGGCTTGAGTAGATGGAGGCCGGGCACTGAGGAGATAAACAAATCCGGTCCATTGGAGAGGCGCTGTGCTGTGCGCCTCTCCAATGGATCGGATTTGTTTTGTCCCTCGCGCACGCCGGCTGTGCGCGTGCCGCGGCCGTTGGATGCGCGCGCAGCCAACCGCCGCTGGTTGCGCGCGCATGCACAGTCCGTTTTTTTGGCGACGGACACGCCAGCCCTTATCGTTTTATGTTATAGATGGGTCATTGTTGTGCACAGTGACACTGTTGGTGGATATATTTTACACAATATTGCTAAAGTGCAGTTCACATATGTTCATGTTTGTTACTGAATTGTGTTTATGGTTCCATAAGGTGCACCAGCTGAGGTCACATAATGTATTTCAACTCTTTTGGGTGCAACAATTGAGCATGGTTTGTCTTGGGTTTATTTGCTTTTACTCATTATTAACCTCTTATTTTTCCTTTTCGGTCACCACCCTGCCCCCCCCCGCCTCATAACACCAAAGAACTTAACCCTTCTGGTGCCTTGAAAACTCGAAATATTTGAGTCTACTATTTGAGTCTACATTTTCTTGGAAATGCTGACCAACTGGTTGATCTCAATCTTGACAATTACAACTTGATGGCGGGGGGGGGGGGGGTCATATACTATACTTGGATTGCCTCATCACACGTTCCACCAAGATATAAAGGAGCTTGTGTTTTGTAAGGAATAAGCAGAATGTTTTTATTTTAGAATTATGAGCTTATGGGGCTGAATACCATTAACAAATTATTACAAATTTTCCCGATCTAGAGTCATACCTTTTGTCAAACATCACATATCCTTCTGTCAGACTATACATTGTCTATGAGCCAGCTGTTTTGTTATTATGGACAAAACTAGTCAGACTCTGTAGCAAACCTATTATAAAAAATAAAGAGTCCAGGAAAACATGGCCAAATGGTAACTCTAGCTAGTGAGACAAAAAGGGAAAGAAATTTATTTTCATACATATCATATTGTCTTAATGATGAATGAGAAAATAGAAAAAATGTAATATGCAGTTGAATTAATTGTGTCTGTAAACACAGAGAAGTTAATCAGTCCTATGGATTACAGCCTATCAAAAAAATTGTATGTTTAAACCTGTAATTGTGGCAAATGGTAAGAATTAGTCAGAATTGTCCAGCTGAAATAAGAGGCTGAGCGGATTTTTTTTTGTTAGTGGTGTTTCACGTCTTGGTCTTTCGGGGCTTGTCCCAGTATGTTCCAGGGATCATTCATGGTACCCTATTGGTTAATGTAAATAGTACGCCACTGTTACATCATATGCTCCAAGGCAGGTGCAATACGGATGCAAGTGCATGTGTTTATCTTTTTAAGCTCTAGCATGACGATAATTGTAGCAGCAGTGAATTCCTACTTGGAAACAATAGAATATTATAAAGAGGTAATCCTGTCATTCACCCTAGCTATGTATGCGTGGTAGAGATCTGTCACGTAGTCAGCTGGATTTACGTAACTGAAAAGCCACGTGAAAAGGACAGGAAAGCAATTTATTATCAGAGTAGTTCACATAATTTTAGGTAATGTTTTGAATTATGTAAGAACTCTTTAGGAACATTCGTGCCAGATTCGACACGAGCCGCTGAGCATTTTTTAATGCTACCCATTTCGAGTGGGGAGCTAGCTGGAAGAAAGATACGTGAGCTAGGAGCCAACTTTTCGCTCCTCCACCTTCCGTTTGAGTCTGCCCCACAGATGCTCAGTAGGGTTTAGGTATGGAGACATGCTTGACATGCTTGACTAGTGCATCACCTTTACCCTCAGCTTCTTTAGCAAGGCAGTGGTTGTCTTGGAGGTATGTTTGGGTTCGTTATCATGTTGGAAAATTGCCCTGCGGCCCAGTCTCCGAAGGGAGGGGATCATGCTCTGCATCAATATGTCACAGTACATGTTGGCATTCATGGTTCCCTCAATGAACTGTAGTTCCCCAGTGTCGGCAGCACTCATACAGCCCCAGACCATGACACTCCCACCACCATGCTTGACCATAGGCAAGACACACTTGTCTTTGTACTTCTCACCTGGGTGCCGTCACACACGCTTGACACCATCTGAACCAAATAAGTTTATCTTGGTCTCATCAGACTTCAGGACATGGTTACAGTAATTCATGTCCAGTTTGTTTGTCTGTTTGCGGGCTTTCTTGTGCATCATCTTTAGAAGAGGCTTCCTTCTGGGATGACAGCCACGCAGACCAATTTGATGCAGTGTGCATCGTATGGTCTGAGCTCTGACAGGCTGACTACCACTGACAACCCCTGCAGCAATGCTGGCAGCACTCATGCATCTATTTCCCATAGACAACCTAGACAACCTCTGGATATGACGCTGAGCACATGCACTCAACTTTTTTGGTCAACCATGGCGAGGCCTGTTGTGAGTGGAACCTGTCCTGTTAAACCGCTGTATGGTCTTGGCTACTGGGCTGCAGCTCAGTTTCAGGGTCTTGGTAATCTTCTTATAGCCTAGCCCATCTTTCTGTAGAGCAACAATTCTTTTTTTTTCCAGATCTTCTGAGAGTTCTTTGCCATGAGATGTCATGTTGAAATTCCAGTGACCAGTATGAGAGAGTGAGAGCGATAACACCAAATTTAACACAACTGCTCCACATTCACACCTTAGACCTTGTAACACTAATGCGTCACATAACACCGGGGAGGGAAAATGGCTAATTGGGCCCAATTTGGACATTTTCACTTAGGGGTGTACTCACTCTTGTTTCCAGTGGTTTATACATTAATGGCTGTGTGTTGAGTTATTTTGAGGGGACAACAAATTTACACTGTTATACAAGTTGTACACTCACTACACTACACAAACTTTACATTGTAGCAAAGTGTCATTTCTTCAGTGCTGTCACATGAAAAGATATAATAAAGTATTTACAAAAATGTGAGGGGTGTAATAAATAATACTGTGTTCTAATGTATCTTTTATATAAAGCAATAGATAAGCAATGAAATTAAACTTGGTGGCTTTGTTTTGAATCAAAACTTGCACTTGTATACCCACCAGGCCAAAACATGTAATCCAAATCCTGATATATATATATATATATAGAATATAGATTAAATAATTGCTGTGTGCTCATATTCACACGGTTTGATGGGAGTTTTATTGCTGTGGATTCTGATGCACTCATACACACCGCACATTGCATTGCTGGGAGTTTTATTGCAGTGGATTCTGATACGCTGACACACACCACACATTGCATTGCTGGGAGTTTTATTGCAGTGGATTCTGATACACTCATACACACCGCACATTGCATTGCTGGGAGTTTTATTGTAGTGGATTGTGATACACTCATACACACCGCACATTGCATTGCTGGGAGTTTTATTGCTGTGGATTCTGATACGCTGACACACACCAAACCTTGCATTGCTGTGAGTTTTATTGCTGTGGATTCTGTGATACACACTGCATATTACTGTGAGTTTTATTGCCCTGGAGTTCTGCGATACGCTCATACACACTGCACATTACTGTGAGTTTTATTGCTGTGCAGATCTGTGATATGGTCATACACAGTGCACATTTCTGTGGGTTTTATTGCTGTGCAGCTCTGATATGCTCATACACAGTGCCCATTTCTGTGGGGTTTATTGTTGTGCAGCTCTGTGATACGCTCATGCAGTGCACGTTTCTGTGGATTTTATTGTTCAACCAATTAGAGCGACTGTGATCCAGTATACTTGACATGCGTGGCTGTTCTTTGTAAAAATGCTTGAATTTAAACATTTCATAATTTTATTTATCTCTATAGATACATTTGAAATGGTATACAAAATATACAAGTAGGCACTTGGTATCCACTTTTAATATAAAGAGAGGAAAAGGTGGAGCTTAAAGAGGAAGGGTGGGGACTAACCAGGAAGAGGTGTGCCCTTGACAGGAAGGGTTGCCTCAAATTTAAATTAGGGGGTGCACGAGTTAAGTCAGGCCTAGGGCAGCACAAAACCTAAATACACCACTGGATCTGACTATCATTTTAGTTTCACCATATTGATTACTTTAGTACACGATGGTCACACAATCTGCTTAAAAATCAAACCTTAACTTGGTCCAGACAATAAACAGCTAAAAGTAGCCTCGAAGCACAAAGTGACAATCCATCCTTAATGAAGTTGTCCCTGATATCCACATAGATCCGCACTCCACATGCACTTTTCAAATCTTGAAAAATGTCAATTTAACCCTTACGACAGCTTTCCTGTTAAAAATGTTTATAAAATCATCATTCCCTTAGAAACATAGAACCACATCTTTGCTAGCACTTAACTTAAAATTGAAACAATTTCGAAGTGTGAATTTCCATTTTCTAATAATTTCCATTTCTTTGGTATTGACCATAGAAGAGGTTATTATATAACGGAATTCACTATTATCAAGAATTAGAGGCTGGTGTTGTCAGGCTGGTGCCCACTGGAAGGCCCAGGTAGCCTGATTCCGGCCCGGTTCATACCTCTCCTCTCCAGTTGAGGCCAGTCCAGGACTTCCTTGTAGCTCCTGAGGCCTGAGCCTCTCCCTATTTAAGGGCGGGTCACCTTCTAAACATGGCTCAGTTTTATTGTTTCTTTCTTGGAGACTAACCTGCCTTGATTGAGCTCCTGCTTGGATTTCCTACATTGCTCCTGTGAAACCATTTTTCTGAACACTCACCATTACCTACAAGGACTCCAAACCATCTCTGCAATTCCACCCGTGGTTCCAAGGTTTCCAAGTTGCTTTGAATTTGCATCATTCTGCCAAGCATCTGCACCACACCATCTGTGGTTCTATAGACTCCATCTGCTGTATTAACGTTCATTGTTTTTGCCTGCATATCGACCTGCAGTTACCTACTACAGCATCTGTGGACTCACCTTTTTTTTAAATAAAGTGTTTCTTTACGTATCCCCGCCTGAACGGTTATTATGCCATATACCCTGGGGTACTACCACGGCTCACGCCTGGTACCACCTTTACAGATGTTTGCTAAATGTATGTTCCCTTCCTCGCCACCACTTCTATTATGTTGTAGATGCCCCAAAGCTCCATTGTGGAGTCAATCTACACAACTGTTGCAACACGTATGCAGATGACACCAATTTCTACAACAAAACTATGATTCGTCATTTAAATAAGCTAAAAAATCCAGGGGAGAAGTAATGAACATTTTATTAAGAAATAACAAACCCTCTACATTGACTTAGAATTGCATTCATAACGCAATGACCAAATATATATCGCCATCAATACCGTCAACATATGTTCATAGTAAACACGAGTGTTGGTGTTTGAGCAGCTTTACTCTCTCTCTTGCACTCTATGATCCGTTTAAGAGTTATGCAAACTGAAACGGAGGCGACAATCGGAAAGTTAAATATCATAAAGAAGGTATGCATGAGGAAGAGCAGACATGTTCACTTTAGCGTTAAATGAAAAAGTCAGTTTGATCCCCTTTCCCATGTAAATGCTGACAGAAAAATATATCTGCAAATGTTAACAAGCAAAAAAAAAAGCCATTTGAATGTTTTTACAGAAAAGTGTTTATTGAGGATATTAACAACTTTCACCACAAGAGGGAGCCAGACTATGGCATGGATTTTGTTAACTCTTCATGTGTAACTGTGGATTCTGAAAGACCAGTACTTCAAGTATTGTGTAAACAGGCATTCGTGATTGCTCCAAGAGGCACTAAACATCTATCCAGCTCTGCATTCCTGTTTCCAAATAATGTGGCCTACTTCGATTAAATATCATTTTTGGACCAGCCTAATGCACATAAAATATATTGCAACATAGGTGACATTGAAGGGAGCACGATCAGATGATTTCTAAAGATCCGGATTCTCACTCCTGGAGAGCCTTACTATCTTTAACAGGAAACAATCTAGTTGTTCCTTCCCCTTAAATCAATTCAGTATGTTAAAAGCAAGTATCCCCTCAATCAGAAAGGCCGCATCCAGGTCAGGCCCCTCCAAATGTGCAAAGTCCCTGTATCAGACAGGAATTCAGTTTTAGACCAGTGCCTGTCAGTGTTGTTACTAAACTTCTCCGTAACCAGAAAAAATGAAATACCAGTCTGGATCTGATCAAATACCAGCAATGCTGCAGAAAATCAGTGCGCCAGCAATTGCAAATCCTGTCGCAACCCTAATCAATGAATCACTGGCGACTGGATACATACCCAAACTCTGGAAGACTGCAAAGGTGGTACCTATCCATAAAAGAGGAGACAATACTTTGGTATCCAACTACCGTCCGATATCATTGCTCCCTGTAATGTAAAAAATTTTGGAAAAATGCGTGTACACACAATTACGTGATTATTATCAATATTGGAACTACTTAACCCCAGATCAATCCAGCTTTCATCCAAATCATTCAACTACAACCGCCCTTTTAAAAGTCTGCAATGCTATCTCAGGCTAGGGTCAGACTGAGGCAGTGCGAACGCGCGTGCAGCCGCACTTAATCACGGCCAATATACGATGTACGGTCGCACAAAAGTCCGGCTGCGCAACGCAAGTGGAAAATGAACGCATTTTTTCGAGAACGTGAAACCGCAGGTACTGACGTACAGAGTGCGCTGCGTCCGCTAGCGGTGTGTGTGTGTGATTAGGAGACGTCAGACGCTGCTAATGTCCGGCAAACATAACGTCCAGACGCAAAAAGGGTTTTATTGATGATCCGTACAAAATCACGGACGAAAATGCGCATAGTATGACCACTATCACGTATTCTGTGACAAAATGCGTCCATTCGTTCGAACGCACTTTTTCACAGACAACATAAAAATGCGTTCGTCTGACCCTAGCCTAAGCTGGGATGGAACAAGGAAACCTAACTGGAGCCATCTTCCTTGATTTTTGCCAAGGCCTTTGACACAGTAGACCATGGCATCTTTTTAAAAAAACTTAAAGACTCTAGTACTGGTGATCGCACGCTAACCTGGTTTCAATCATATGTATCCTACCGATCGCAATATGTGTCCATTTCTGGCAGCTCCTCCCTCCCCCTCCCAGTCACGTGCGGTGTACCCCAAGGCTCAATACTAGGCCCCCTGCTATTTACAATATTCATAAATGATCTGCCTAACATCTGCAAAGCCTCAACTGTACACATGTACGCAGACGACACCACAATCTATACCAGCAAACCAAACCTCCCGCAGCTAGAGGCCGTGCTGCAAGAACAATTCACAGAGGTAGAAAAGTGGATCAAACACAACAAACTTTTTTTAAATACTGACAAAACTGTAACGATGCTCTTTGGAACAAAACCTAAACTACACAAATTGCAAACACCCCATCTATGTGTGGGGACAAAATCAAATGGCACGCTGACCACAGTCACTTCTCTCAAATATCAGGTATGTGGTTAGACCCAAATCTATCCTTTGGCCCCCACATCAAAAAACTCTTATCTAAACTTTACCCCAAACTAGGTGCCCTGTACAGAAACAAATCCTGCCTGAGCCCCGCGGTAAGAAAGCAGATTGTACAACAAATGCTTATGCCAGCTATTGATTATGGAGATGTAGTGTATGCAGCAGCCCCGTAAACACACCTTCATAAACTTACTACATTGTATAACTCATTCTGCTGCTTTGCACTACTATGTAACTACATGACCCACCATTGTGACATGTTAAAAGAGATAAACTGGCCGTCGCTGGAGTCTAAACGCACCCTTCACCTTTCCAGCCTGGTGTTTAAGAGCTTTTCTGGGAAGCTGCCACCCTATCTGAATAGACTGCTTCCCCCAGCAGCTCCCTCACCTATAACCTCCGATCCAGGACCAGCACCTTACTTGCAGTGCCACAATACAAAAAGAAAGTGGCTCGATCCTCATTTTCCTACAGAGCACCACAGTTATGGAATAACCTCCCAGACGCCATCAAATCTTTCCCAGTCTTAAGTCATTCAAGAGCTCCCTATTAACATACACTATATTGCCAAAAGTATTTGCTCACCTGCCTTGACTCGCATATGGATAGGTGAGCGAATACTTTTTGCAATATAGTGTACCTCAATGCGGAATGCACCTGTAAACATGCAACATAATGACTATTTTACTTACATATTTATTTTCTGTTAATCTGTATATTTGTGTTGTTTTTTAATATCTTGCATTGTATTGCTTTGTATTTCTGTAACATTTCAATATTCTTGAACCCAGGACATACTTGAAAACGAGAGAAATCTCATTGTATCATTCCTGATAAAATCCTTTATAAATAAATAAATAAATTTACTTACATCCCTTATTTCCTTCCTATAGTAAATTATTCCTATTTAAAATAATCTACAGACTTTTCCCATCCAGACTTAATCACTAATGCTTTTACTAACCAGTCCCTGCACCAAGTCCTGATTCTCGTTAAGTAACTCACATATAGCGGTGAGCGGAAGAATCAGTCTTGGCTGTTCGATAAAGACCAGGTGCCACATCAAACCGACACATGTCTATAGGCTCCCTCCGATTGCATGACGCACTGCATGATCTCACTAGTACTGGTCTGCTTGTGATAAGGCCCTTTATGTTTACTAAGGCTAGGGTCAGACGAGCGCAGTATTAACGTGCGTTTAGCCACACTTAATCACGGCCGCGCTAGCAGCAAATGACGTCCAACGCCGGGCAGCATACGAAGAACGGCCGCACGAAGGTGCGGCCACGCAACGCAAGTGGCAAACAAACGTATTTTTTCGAGAACATCAAACCGCTAGTACTGACGTACAGAGTGCGCTGCGTCCGCTAGCGGCGTGTGTGCATGATTAGGAGACGTCAGACGCTGCTAATGTCCGGCCAACATAACGTCCATATGCAAAAAGTTTTTTATTGATGATCCGTACAAAATCACGGACGAAAATGCGCATCGTATGTCCGCTATCGCGTATTCCGTGAAAAAATACGTCCATTCGTTCGAACGCACTTTTTCACAGACAACGCGAAAAATGCGTTCGTCTGACCCTAGCCTAAAAGGTATATCGTATTATAAATAAAGTTATTTTGATTTATTTTTTTTGCACATTGCTATTATCAATGTATCCTGGTAAAATACTTTATAAGTAAAATTTATTCCAAGGACACTTAGAACGCGTTTTCGCCAGAAGGCTTCCTATGTGATCCTTTTTAATATACTTTAATATTTATTGGCACATTCAGCCATTTTGCCTTGTGACCTAACAAATAAAAATATTTTTTTATACCAATACCACCTGCTGTTTTTTTTTTATCGTAAACATCTTGGCTATAGGGAGATCACTTAGAGACGCAGTGATCCCTCGAACACACTGCAGGACCGCAATCACGGGAAGAGAGAATATCGCCAAAACATAAGTATCCCGTATGTATATCGTTTTTCAGTGTTCCATCCCACTATATATAACCATATACCATTGCAATGTACTTGAAACCCATAAGGGTAAGAAATTATGCATTAAGCTGCTATATAAGGTTATTAACCTTTACTGCAGTTGTTTTTCGTTTAAGATACACCGTTAAGTTACAGTGTCTAAAATAGTTAAGGTGCGCTTAGGATTTTTCTGCATTTCTAAAAGGTATATTGAGCATTTCATATAGTATATGTTAAAAATTGTAGTGTTTTTTTAAAAAAGATATATATTTATTGCATTATCAGGTCTATTCAAGAAAAGGTGAAAATCAGGAGAATTGGCAGGAGAAGCGGACAATCTAGACCAAATAGCCGATTTGGAAAGTGAGATAAATGGGAGAATTTGTCTGGTTTGGCTATTTTGACCTAGAATTTTCACTTCTCCAGTCATTCTCCTGAGGTTCACCTTTCCTTGAATAGACCTGTTATTACAAAGTATGAGGAATAAGACTATGTAGGAATCACAGAACAAGTAAGAATGGAGCAAAAACCTCCCAAGCATCTGATGCCAGCTGTTTTTATGTTTTGCTTGTGATTTCTATCTTTTTGCACTAGAGGGAAGTATAGGTCAAGTAATAATATGTACGAGAAAATGGGGAATAAGAAAATCACTAACATCTGCCTTTTTTGTAGTTGATTTATATTACTCTTAGGTTATTCAGAAAGCACTGGCAACAATTGCTGTTGTTGGAACAGCGGCAAACACCAATGTTTCACAAAAACAAGAACCAAACAGCCCTTTATATTCTGCTTTTGTGAGGCTCCGCCATTTGTCTCTGGTGCAACAATTGTTGCAACGAGTTTTGATGGTGTTTGCAACATCGGTAAACAATGGCACTTTCTTCGAAACCCCTGTAGTTTCTTTACATGAGTTCTAGAGATGTGCGCAGTTGAGCTTTCTGCCCAAACACCTCCAGGGGTGAGAATAGTTAGGAGTAGTGATAGTGTGGAGTGTCTAAGTTATTAACATTACAAAGAAGAAAAGCTTTCGGTGCTTGACGTTTGCACAACTCTAGGTGCACTATTCACCGCAGGGTCCCCGACGTGCGCCAAACATGGATCCACTGAACTGCAGAAGAAAAGTAAACTCTGCTTTTCTTCTAATAGGTCTTTAAACCAAGAAAAATGTGTTAAAATGTGTCTAAATAAGGTCTGTTACATAATAAAAAACACCTTTAAAAAAAAAATTGGAAAAAAAAGTTTTTGTCTAAAAAGTATGAAAAATACATAAAGGTGTTCCAAAAATAAATAAATCAAAAGACGTTTTGCTAAAAATCACAAAAATATACAGTTGAATATAAAAAAAAAATCGATAATGTTTTTTTAACTTGGAATAGTATTGGATTCGTCTAGTTATAAACCAGTGTAACTGAATCACTGAAAGTCAGGGCGTTTCACTGACACTTCGGTGTAGTTTGGCATTCTCTGAATAGATTAACCATTACTTCTCTATGGGACAATTTTGCTGCCACTGAAACTCCCCGATCTGCTTCAAACTGCACTGTATTTCGCCATAAATTCGCCAGTATTTGGAGAATTGACATCTTTCTGAATAGATGAACTGGCACGAAACTGCACTGTATGGTGAAATTCAACGTTTGGTGCAATTCATTGGCAAGTTCACCGCTCATTGAATAACCCTTTAAAAGTATTAGTGAATAAACTTAATAAAATAATTAATAACAAAAGGAAAAAAATCCCTACTGAATATGAAATTAGAGAAGTAGAGTTTTTGAGAAACATTTCAGCCGACTGGTGAGGATTGCCCGTGGTATTATAGATTGAAGACGATGTAACATGGAAATGCAAATGTTCACTAACTACATTGACTTTGAATAATGCAGGAAGTTCTGGTCTCAAATCTCTTTATATCCTTTCAGGGTCAGATAAGTGCACTGTGCCCAGAGTTATTTTTGGAACCTGCACAACGTGTTATATTTTTTTGTCTACATTTTTCACCATGTTCTGTTTCACAAAGGTTTGGATTTTTTTATCCACCGCTCTATTTTGTGCACACCGTATTGTCCAACTGATGTTATTTAGGTTTAACCAAATCCAATCTATATTGGAACTTTTCTAACTGTGCTCCTGTATAGCTTTATTGCGTCTCATCGTTACCGCCACCTCACAACATTCAATCCTTCTTCTCAAAATGAAAACCCAGTTAAATTATGGATTGCACTTCATAATGTTTTGACCAGAGTATCAAGTGACATGTGGATTCTCCCTGAAGGTCACATCTAGTGTACCATCAAAACATATGACAAAAAAGAAGCTATTCATCACATATTGCCTCAAAGTCACCCAAACAAATGTCCAATCACATTCTTTTGCTTGACCAACCGGAGACAAGACTGCTAATATTGCAAATCTTCTAGAACAGGGGTCTGCAACCTTGACCATCCCGATGTTTTGGAACTACGTTTTCCATATTGCTTTGTCAACCAGAGGGGCTGCGCATCATGGGGGATGTAGCTTAAAAATATCTTGAGAGCCATGGTTGCGGACCTGTGCTCTAGAAGGTATACTCACCTGAGCAAAGCCCTCTACACCTTTGTTTCACCTCGAAGCTTGTTTAGTTTTACATTCTGTGTAAAGCTCTGCCAAACCTGTCGACACTCAAATAATGATAATAAACCTCATCCACAAAGGACCAAATCCCAGTAAAAAGCTTAGCTGTCCCCAGTTATGAGAACCCCACTCTCTGATAGGATTTATTTTTTCAAATATCATTACAATCCAAAAATGAATCAAAATTTTATAAAAAACCACACATACTTACAACAATACAGAGGACATTCCGATTACCAACTGTAAGTGTGTAATTTATACTGTCATGGTGTTATAATAAGCAAATCTCTTGAGCCGTGCTTCCAAACCTGTCCTCAAGAAGTGCTGAAAGACCAAAACTGCCAGATATCTGAAGCACAACGTGCTCAGTGATTGCAGTATTCAGTCTGTATGTCCCCCAAGGTAATCCCTAGATCTGGCCTGTTATGGTTACTCAAGGACCAGGGTTGAATAAAATCGCCTAATAATAAATATGATCAGATTATTACTACTTTAGCCTTGAACTTCACGATGATGATTACCATAAACATTGGCTGTTTGAAGAAGCTTACAGTAAACTATAGGGGTTATTCACAAACCTACAGACTATTTCTTTTTTAAAGACATTTTTGTATTTTCCTGTATTATTTAGATGCCTTTTTTGTTTTTGTTATTTTTTTTTAATTACCGTTTTGTATTTTGTAACAGATGTTTTTATTTTTAAAAGGACTTTTTTTATTATTTAGACACCTTTTTTATTGATTGAAACTCTTATTAGAATAGGGGAAACTAAATTCTCCATCGGTGCAATTCGCTGATGCCAACTTGCCGCAATTTGGTGCAATTCGGAGATTAATGGCGCAATTCTGTGGTTTTCATCAATGTCCAATAACTGCTTTGGCAACTCCAATTGCAGCAAAATTTGATGGCCATCCGTTAAATAGTGAATTGACTGTATTCTTGGAGAAATAGAATTGCCGAAACACGATTTTGGTGCTTTGTGAATAGACCCTTATGTAATGTGACCCTTATGTAGAGAAAAACCTCTAGCAGATTGGGCCAGCCTAAGCTATGTCGTTGCCACAGACAAATTGTGACTGTGGTCATCCTTTATTATTATTATTATTTTTTAAAACTCTTATTTAATTTAAACCCGGAGTAAAGTGATATGAGGAATGTTTTTTTGATATGTTTCTTAAAAAAAGATGTTCGTAACCAAAACGTATATACAACAATCTTTCTACAGCATTAAGATTTGTTTGATTATCCATGACTAGCTGTAAAGGCTGCCCGGAGGGCAGTCAATTGTTGTTGTCGCCAGCTCAGAATTGATGTCCACATATTTGTTTTTCAATGTCCTA
This sequence comes from Leptobrachium leishanense, assembly GCA_009667805.1. NCBI lineage: Eukaryota > Metazoa > Chordata > Amphibia > Anura > Megophryidae > Leptobrachium > Leptobrachium leishanense. Next base: position 129,152,334 of record CM019067.1, read on the forward strand.
TCCAAGAGTATCTCTCTATATAAATGCGTTTGTAACGCATCCGTCACCGTCCCATCTGCAACAGGAGGGCCAACTGAGCAGCTCTGATGGGTGCGCGCACAGCTGACAGCGCATTACAAAGGCATTTATATATTAGAGCAGGTTCCTCTTCCCTTGTAGAGTGTAAGCTCACGGGAACAGGACCCTCAGATTGTAAACTCACGGGAACAGGACCCTCTTAGATTGTAAGCTCACAGGAACAGGACCCCTTAGAATGTAAGCTCGTGGGACCTCTTAGAATGTAAACTCATGGGACCCCTTAGAATGTAAACTCATGGGACCCCTTAGATTGTAAACTCATGGGATAGATTGTAAACTCATGGGACCCCTTAGATTGTAAACTCATGGGATAGATTGTAAACTCATGGGACAGATTGTAAACTCATGGGACCCCTTAGATTGTAAACTCGTGGGACCCCTTAGAATGTAAACTCATGGGACCCCTTAGATTGTAAACTCATGGGATAGATTGTAAACTCATGGGACCCCCTTAGATTGTAAGCTCATGGGATAGATTGTAAACTCATGGGACAGATTGTAAGCTCATGGGACCCCTTAGATTGTAAAATCATGGGACCCCTTAGATTCTAAGCTCATGGGGCCCCTTAGATTGTAAAATCATTGGACCCCTTAGATTGTAAGCTCATGGGAGCCCTTAGATTTGTAAGATCATGGGAGCACTTAGACTGTAAGCGCATGGGACAGATTGCAAATTTATGGGACCACTTAGATTGTAAACTCATGTGACCCCTTAGATTGTAAGCTCATGGGACAGATTGTAAACTCATGGGACCCCTTAGATTGTAAACTCATGGGACCCCCTTAGATTGTAAACTCATGGGATAGACTGTAAGCTCATGGGACCCCTTAGATTGTAAGCTCATGGGACCCCTATATATAGTATACACATATTTCTGATACAATAATTCATACATTTTTGGGGTCCAAAGATATATTTGTAGCAGGCCCTGTCTACTTGTCCCATGGATCTGCCTCTGATGGTCAGGCACGGGATGTTGTTTAGCTCACACACATATTCCCTATAGGTAGCGTCCATAGAGAGACTGCTTCATGAATCTGATTGTGCAGCAGGAGGCACATGAGGCCATGGCTGGTTGCCCTGGACCCGGGGGATCTACCGTGCTGCCGGCTCCCTGTCCCATAAAGCTGCCCTGTGAATGGCGGCGTTTGTCATTACCTTCCTCCTTGCCCAGTATCCTGCAGCACAGGTTCTGCAGCAGCACGTTCGGGGACTTCTGATCCGAAGCCTGAATTCCTGCTTGGGCGGCACGCTCTTCCGGTACCAGGAGCAGTCGCTGCATTTGATGCACCTTCAGTGTGGCTGGGTGCTGTGAGCCACCACTCTCCTCTGCGGCTATAGTGTGCATCATGGGGGAGTGCTGTGAGGAAGTGACATCATATGATCACTTCCAGCGCTACAGAGACACCTGATTGAGGACGTCCAAAACACTCGGCGGCAGGGTGCTCCAGAGCGGAGGCCGGGGATACAGAAACCGGTTGCCGCGTGTCCCACTGAGCGGTGGGGCGGCGTTTATTGCCGCCTTCTGTAAAGTGCCGCCCGGTGGTTGGATGCGCGCGCACCCAACAGTACGCTGGCTGCGTGCATGCGCAGAGGCACTCTGCCTCTTACTGTTTTATGTTATAGAGTATTTGTTAAGACAAGTGTCATGGAGTATTTGACTGCTTTTCCCGTGAGAGTGTCCATCTCTATAGGGAGAGTGCACTTTGCTCAGACAATATACAGACTGACAGAGAAGCAGCAGGTCTGTGTACTGCTTAGGCCGGCGTCAGACGAACGCAGTGATCACGTCCATGTTGCCGCACAGTTTAACATCCGTCGTAGCATAGAATCATGATCAATAGAGACCCACACACAAAGTACGTGCGCACCAAACTGCGCACGCACAACGCACGTGGAAAACGGACGCAAGTTAGGCAAGAACGTAAAACCGCTAGACGGACGCACATAGTGCGCCACATCCATGTAGTGTTCTGTGTGTGTGATGAGATGTCAGACGCAGCGCATTTGCGACGTCCAGAACCCTTGACGCACAAAATGGCTTTTCATATCATTTTCCAATTTGTATAATTTTTCATATTCATTTTATTTCCTATAGTTCCTTTTTTTTCTACGTCCGTTAACAAAAATGGATCGTGTGGTGTCTACAGTATCTTCCGTCAGTACGTCTGTCCGTTGTGCACGCACGCAGAGTGCGCTCAGACTGCGTTCATCTGACATTAGCCTTATTTAACATGTTTCTTACCTGATGAGGGGGGGATGGAATGAACACATTGCTAAAGTGTTAGAGATAATAATGACATTTACTGATCTAATGTGTGTTTTGCGTTCAGTCTGCATATTACTCACAATTGCATGACCTCTGCTAATGGTGGAGACAACATGATCTAATGCATCTGCAGAAATCTAAGATGCAGTTCTAGGAAATAATATAGTTCTAGTTAGTAAGTTTCATGTGTGTATTTTAATAGTGCTGAGATACCCCCTGAGTACCCTGGTGTGGATGATGAGTCACGGAGAAGAGTACCAGGCAGGCACTGACCAGGAAGACAGCCACTCCAAATCATCTACCAGCAAATGAGGTCCTGGCCGTCTGCTGCCCTCAATGGCTTTGTATGATGCTACTGCAGGAGGAGAATCCAGCTCTGAAGAGAAGGTGGCTATAGTGTTGGTGTGTCTGTCTGGAGTACTACCTACCAAGATTATCTTTGAGAGCACTTCTCTTCCAGTCCCTGTGTTCCCTCAATAATCACTCAATTCTGCATTTATAAAGTGTGGTTAGTATTTATTCTATAGATTTAACACCATTTTGGAACCACTAATTTCCTGATGATGGTGAGACTTTGATTTTTGCTCAATTCCTATGGTATTAATTATAGTTTTGGAGGAACTATATGTGGAACCTTTTCACTGTTTCTTCTTTTTGCCTCAAACATTGATTTGTATTGAGCTTATGCAGCCACACTAGTTACCATGAAATATAAATGTAAACACATACCACCATAGGTTACACACTTGTAACAAATGTATCATTTTTTTGTCCTGAAACATTACATACCAGCTCAAATCTACTTTCTGATATAATAAAGCACAATACCAAGAGACTGCAGGGGTAAATCAGTGAAACAGCAACTGGGGTTTACTGGTCTCCGGCTTGAGGACCAAACTCGAACCTGTTACAGCGTCCGTCCATTCTCTCCAGTCAAGCAGAACCGTTGCAGCTTTTCTTCTCTCACAACCCTCAGCCAGAACTTGAGGATTCTATGGATCTCCCCCCAAACACCAGACAAGACTTAGTGCAGGAAAGAAGAATGATCTTTAATGTGAAATGGGGACTAGTTATATGGGAAGCAGGGAGGGGGATGTAAAAGGACATAATTGTCTACTGATAGAGGAATGAAAATCACTAAAGGAGATACAGACATCTGATCACACACACTATACAAGATTAACAAATAAATAACACGACATCAAATCAATCTAAGGGCAAACAACCACACAGACAGCAAGAACAATAGGACTATGTAATATTATTTACACAAACTAAACTCCTAAAATACAATCAGTTTTAAGATAGTAATACATAAAACAACATTAACCTTTGTATGCCCATTGTCTGTTAGAGTTGACTTTGCTGCATTGGTCCGCAGTCCCTTGGAAGGAGGCCAGCATCCACACTTCTCCAACAGGCACAGAGGCCATGTATAGTGTTGGAAAGGAGGGTGAGGGCACAAAGATGGAGGGAGCTTTGGTTACAAACAGTATTTGGATTAATTCTTTGTATTACCTGTAGTGAAAGTTTGGCAGCAGGTCAGCTCGATACAGGTCTGTGCTGTTTCTGTTCAGTGTAGACGTCGGACATAGACAATTATACAATTTTCTGGACAATTACCTATGAGTAAACCTGACACAGCGAGATGAAATGTTGTGCCCAGAGATCGCACACAGAGCTGGCAGGAGCAAAAGCCACAGTTTTGCGGGTTAGATCTATTGACACAAGACCAAAACCTTAACACTGAGCTACAGAAATTATATCATCCTATGGAAAAAGAAATGCAGAACCTATTTCAAACAAGGAAAGAATAAATGTAACACTTTCAATACTTGGAGGAGTAGAAGGAAAATTATATCCAGATCTATTCTACAAGAAGAACAAATAAATGATCTTCATTAATGGTGATGTCTGTCGCAAGTTTGTGGCATAAAAAATATCAGTGGTGAGAGATTTCAAATCGAACAGTTTACAATTATCTCTCTTAAAGATAGAAGTTTAGAAGAGCAATATATTGCGGTGATATACTAGGCAGAAAAAAGAACTTCAAAACAAAGAAAATAAATTCCTTGCTTAACTAACCACACCGTCTCTTGTTCTGGTATATAAGTGACTCCATCAGAGTCCCACACAGACATTAATAAAATAAACACATTTTGATGATAGATTTTACACATATTGACTCATTTTTAAATCAGATCTATATCTGCATGTGGTACAGTTGTGGTAGTTTAAAACTCCAGTGTATTCCAGTAATGTAATTGGATGAAAGTGTTTATAGGAGATTTATATAATAACCACGTGGGGAAGTGTCATTTCAGAGTAGCAACTTAGATCATACTCCATTGATATATAGTGCAGACTGGTGCTAAATGCAAAGAGAATACAGACAGGCATGTGCGTATAGTAGAAATGCACCCCCTTTCCCCAGTTGCTTGACAGTTACAGATTAAAGAAGGAATAAAGTTACAAGGCTTAAAGAGCATGAACAGAACTGCCAGTTTAGGAAGGTCTGAGAGCGTAAGGATGGGAGGCATTGCCAACCGTGGGCATGGGTGTGTTGTAATCTTAGTCATTGGTGACACACCACAAGGGATGTGTCAACCTGGTGTGCATGTGCACCTTGATGGCAGGCTGCCTGAATGAACGGTGAGCAAAAACAAGGTTTATGAGAGCACTGATAATGTGCAGCAGCACAAGTGGCCTGCCCTACATTGCGTCTCCATTCAGGTCTCATAAGGTTGCAGCTGGATGGTGCCATTACAGAGAAGACTGTTCCATATGCAGTTCAGACTGCTATTACCCAGCAGGGCTGGCCAGTGTTGGCATGCCAAGCGAGTCCGATCTGCACTAGAGGTGCAGCAACCCCCTATGATCATTTCAGCCTTGTTAGGCCTCATCAGCAGGGTATAGCTGCCTGAAAAGCCAATTAGGCTGCATGTGTTCCCAGTTTACTACACCGCATTATGCGCCTAGCGTATATTGAACGCTTCAGATAAAACGCATGGATAAATGAAGAGAACGACCATAATAGGAACAGATCCCTTTTAAGTGATATGATGGTGCACAGTCCATGGAACAAGTCTGGTGACCAAACTACATGAAAAAGGAACCTAGTCCGTTAAAGATTATGTGTCATTCCTAAATCATTAAGCCTGCCAGACTGTGTGACACATGGAGCTCTACGCTCAGCAGCAAATCAGATTTTGCATATCTGTCTCTCGGTTAGAAGTTGGTACTCTAAGGCTAGGGTCAGACTAACGCATTTTTCACGTTGTCCGTGAAAATGTGCGTTCGAAGAATGGACGTATTTTTTCACGGAATACGCAATAGCGGTCATAGGATGCGCAGTTTCATCCGTGATTTTGTACGGATCATCAATAAAACACTTCTTGCATCTGGACGTTATGTTAGCCGGACATTAGCAGCGTCTGACGTCTCCAATTCACGCACACACGCCGCTAGCGGACGCAGCGCACTCTGTACGTCAGTACTAGTGGTTTAACGTTCTCGAAAAAATGCGTTCATTTTCCACTTGCGTTGCGCAGCCGGACTTTTGTGCGACCGTACTTCGTATATTGGCCGTCATTGCCCGGCATCTGCTGCTAGCACGGCCGTGATTAAGTGCGCCAGAACGCGCGTTCGCACTGCCTCAGTCTGACCCTAGCCTAATAGTTAGCTTTTTCAGCCGGGTACCTTTCGGAGCAGATGCCTAAAACTGAAGCACCAATAACCCCTATGTTAAAGTTTATTCTGGTCCTGAAAAATGCAACTATGGAAGAAGATAACATGTAATTGCAGCTGAAAGTGGGAAAAAGAACAATATAAACTATCCTTCGTATGTCGGAGCATGTTTAGAATCTCTTCAGTCGATAATTTGTTGCGTATGGGGTTACCCCTTTAAGAGGTGTCCTCTGTTTGCACAATGGATCACTCACCCCTTTGACTACCAAAGGGTAAACAAAATTTGAGTTCATATTTACGTCATTCAGGAGCAGTTTTATAACTGCAGGAGCTTCGAGTCCTGTCCTGGATCCGGCCTAACGCTGACATTAGAGATTTTGTCACCACAGCTGCAAACAGCTCGGTCACAATGCGTCTCAGTGCAGCTAATGTAAACACCAGAGGGATTTCGTAGTATACACACAACTCTGTTTAGTTTGTAATAACCTAACCTCCGTAGACAGAAATCTCAATGAATGATGTGTGTGCCAAAGTAAGCTACGTTTTCTTCTCTACTAGCCATGCTTAAATGCTTTGAATAAAACAGCTTTGCAGTTGGTTATGTACACATTAACTCTTTCAGTGACGGTGTGTGAAAATGTGCTGGAAGGAAGCGATCAATTGATCAAGCTGTGAGCAAGTTTTGGACATTTGAAGGAGTGATTCTCGTTGCACACTTTTTCAAAATTTGCACTGGTTTATTGGAAGATTTGTTGAACGGTTATAGAGGTAAATTAGGGAGGAATTGTCGAGTTTTGGGTCAAAAAGGGTTTTGAAATTCTGCATTCCCTATCCCGCGGCGGGAAAGGTGGCTCAACCCGCTGCTTCTGGCCATCAGGAGCAGAGTGAGACTGGGGGAAAAACTCCCTCCGCAATCAGTCTGCCGACCTGCAGCATCTCGCGAAAGGTGAGATCCAGCCAGTCATGTGACCAGCAGCAGAAACCTCCATGGAATCCTATGGTTTAACGCTGCCCGAGTATCCAGGAGGCTAGTGGCCGCTATGTGGCAGGCTGCTGGACTCAGCGCCTGCCCCGTAATCTAATGGTTACAACAGGGGCACTAAGGGGAAATTGGCGAAGTCAAATTTTTCCCCTTAGCGTCCCCATTTTAGTGAGGACCAGGTGATAGGGCCCTAAGTAAGGCATATTTCAATGGTGATGGGACATTTTTGTTACTCCAAATCAAGCTTTAGAAATAAAATACATTGAAGAGCAATACGAGAAGGTTTTAAAATTAGCATGTTGGCCGATCACATTACAGTTTTTTTAAAACACACATGTATATATAGTTTTAGAATTTGACATAAACCTATTCACAGGCTCAAAGAGCCAGGCTGAGCTGTGAATTGACAAGGTCGGAGTGCTGGTAGGGTATCATGGCCAGGATCAGAGAGCTTTAACCCCTCCTTGGATCCATTAGCTCCAGCATGTATGCCTGATTGTGATTTTCCTGTTTTCTATAAAGCATGCACATAAAAACCCCATAATTTAATAAAAATGTTTTTTGATTTTTTTCTTAATAGATTCTTTATATATGATTAAAACTCGATAATAATCCTCTCCACTGTAAAGTTTTATTTATCTTTTTGCATACAATTTTATGCCTACCTCTCTACTTCTATATACTTTATACAAAATGACAATTTTGAAAACCTAAACACCCTGGCTATATTTCCTCCAGATAAAATTTTTTCACACATCTAAGGCTGGGGTCAGACGACGCATTTTTAACGTGCGTTCTGGCGCACTTAATCACGGCCGCACTAGCAGCAAATGACGGTCAATGACAGCCAATATACGAAGTACGGTCGCACGAAAGTCCGGCTGCGCAACGCAAGTGGAAAATGAACGCATTTTTTCGAGAACGCAGAACCGCTAGTACGGACGTACAGAGTGCGCTGCGCCCGCTAGCGGTGTGTGTGTGTGTGTGATTTGGAGACGTCAGACCCTGCTCGTGTCCGGCCAACATAACGTCCAGACGCAAAAAGTTTCCTGGTTTGGATTCGTAAAACATCACGCACGAAAATGCGCATCGTATGACCGTTTTCGTATATTCCGTGAAAAAATACATCAATGCGTTCGGACGCACTTTTTTACGTTCGCGTGTAAAAATGCTTTCGTTTGACCCTAGCCTAACTCCTCAGCAACGCAGGACTTGTTCAAGTGGTTTCCACACACCATTGCAAAGTGCTGTGTGTTTTTAGGGCAGTTTTGTCTCCGTTCATGCTCACATGGTTTGCTTTGTCACAATTTTGTTATATGGACAATTTAGGGAAATACCAAACTCAGCTTCTAATAGTGGAAGTTTAGCAGGTTGCTTGGTTGGATATGTGACTCACCGAGACAGCAGTGGAAATTGCCCTCAAAGTGTTCTTGTGATATTTATTCTATATTTTAATCACATACATCTTACATTTTTGTTCATCTTCGAGGTCAAGTACAATAGCACTCCTCATTCTTGCAAGTGCCAGATTTGTAAAGCATTACACAGCCAAGCATAGAATAGATAAACCATAGCTTCAAGTATTCATTTATTTAATTTGCATCTTGAAATACATCAAAATTCAGTGCTGGACCGGGAGAAGACATCTTTTGACCAAACACTTGATCAGTCTGGACACAAACACCCTGAACCACTTTATACAAGTCATACTGTATTTTAGCTACGAGACTGTTCAGGTGGCTGCAATAACCCCGTGAGGTAGTGATAAAAAAACATGTCTGCTTTTCTGGGTGCATCTGTTGACCAGCAAGGGGAAATATGCACAGTAATTGCAGTGCCAATTCATAAAGCTACACATACTCTTTACTCAACACTGATAAGATCACAGAGAAAGTCACTGCCCCTCCACTTTACACCTAACACATACAGGGCTCTATTAAATTCATCGCGCAAAAGCGCATGCGCAGCGATATTTTTTTGCACAAACGATAAACGTTAACGCACGAAAATCACCGCTGGAATTACATTCCTCGCGCAGTTTTTCACCCGTCGGGAAATTGCGCTCGTAAAACCGACGCACAAAAATGCACGCAAAGTACCGTTGCGGGCAGAAATCTGAGTGCAATGTAATTTTTAACGCGAGTCCGTCAGACGAACGCATTTTTGTGCAGACTGCGCACAACAGACGTATGTTCTGACGGAAGACAAGGTAGTGCCCGTTATTTTTGACAGATCTAGTAAAAGAAACGTACGTTCTGACGGAAGACAAGGTAGTGGCCTTCATTTTTGACGGATCTAGTAAAAAGAAATGTGCGCATCAACGTTCTCCGTTGTGAATCCGCAGTTTGGTACGGTCAGTTTGTTACAATTTGCCGTTACCACCAGCTTTTCAAAGACGTTAAAATTATGCGCACAAACGTTGTCCGTTAAATTTTGCGCTAAGATTGTAATACCATGCGCGCACCAGCGCACAAATGCATTTGCGCTCACAATGTTAAGTATAGGATGCGCGCACTAAATTGCGCTCACAAAGGGTTCGCGCAGGGTCACTCGCGTTAGACGTTAACGTGCATTTTTGCGCGAACGTCGTAATACAACGTTCAGCGCAAAGGGTTTTTCCACTCGCGTTAATGCGTTTTTGCGCACGCATTAACGTTTGCGCAAAGAATTTAATAGAGCCCACAGTATGTAGAGGAGCCATTATAAAAGTATAATGTAAAGATATGTATCTTCTGCTTCCCGCACACAGTTATCACCACTGAACATGTAGTGTGTGTGTGCACATCTGACGCTACATCATTTCAATATAGAATGATTTTTCTTTAGCAAGCTTTCAAATGAATTGCAGGTCAGGTACACAACACGTCCATCTTCTGGCTGCCCAAAATACTTTATTGTTACAATATACATAAACCAGTATTTGCCAGAGAGGTATGAATCAACATTCTTAACTTTGACAAACATCTGCAGGGTGCAATTTATTACATAGTTACTTGGGCTGAAAGACGTGCGTCCATCGAGTTTAGCAGGATACAAGTCTCATTAAGATCTTTCAGTTGATCAGAAGGTGTCTTTCGACTTGTAGGCTCTCTAGCATGAGATGCCATGTACAAGTAGACATGACCACTTTTTCTGCCACACAATTTAGTTGAGATCAGTAAATGCCACTTATCGTGGCTAACGCAAACACAAAAAATTATCTGAACGTCAAAGAATTATTTTGAACAAAAATAACATGAATATAGTTGATGTCATGCCCATGCCGCTCCTGTGCCATGCTATCCTGCCCGTGTTGCTATTAATGTTGCTGTGAAAAAGATCTATGCTGCTGTGCGCACAATCGCTGCTCAGGCAGCTCCATGAAAAGTGCGGCCCTTATGTTCAGCACTTCCACCAGGCACACAACCAGTTAATCACCTGACACACACACACTCACACCACACCCCTGCCTTGCATAAAGTCCAGTTCCACCCCTTCACCAATGCTTCTGCATTAATCCTGTTTGGCTTGTGTGAAACAGAGTGCCTCCTGAAGCTCCTTGAAAATATATATACAGAATACCCGTGTACCAGACCCCCTGCCTGATCAACGTTTACCCGCCTTCTACCAGCCTATGACCAAAGAACCGTCTCGACCACTCTATTGAAAAACACCACTGTACCTTGCCTGGAGTTCCCCCTTGTGTCCTGTTTGCCTTCCCAAGGTACAGTCCCAGTGTGTCCCAAACGTCCTGGTCCCTCCTGTCAGTCTGCCCCGTTGAATCCTCTGCATACTGGGCTCATACCAACCAGACTGGTACCCCACCAGCGTTGAAGCCTGACAGTTGATGAGCCAACACAGGAAAGTAATCCTTTTAGCACAGAATATTTGTATTACAATTAGGAATATCCCAATCCCTAGTTTTGAGCCATTCCGAGTCATATGGTATTTGGGATCGGTCGATACCAAGTCCCAAACAAATACCACACAGACTTCCTTTGTGAAAGTGAAACCCAAGCCTCAGCATTCACTCCCACCATCTTCCCTGTCTGCTTTTGGGTCATGGAGCAAGCAGGCTTTGGCTAAAGACATGCAACGTATGACTCAAAATACCTTTGATCTGGTTCCCAGATTTTAGGGATCATTCAAGATTCTCCAGAGGGTTAATCTTGTATTTTATACCGTCAACCTACCCCGAGTCAGGGAATGTTCACTGTACCTTTCATACGTCATTACTGAAGCCATTCACCTCCAACTGATATATCAAACAAATAAAGCCTCTGGCCCCGGTCCTAGTAAGAGGTCATGAGAAATATTTGGCAGACTATCAACGACTCCCATATCTTTAGAGGCATGCTCCAGTATTTAGTATGTTTGCAGGGTTACGGTCCAGAAGAAAGGTCCGGGGACATCCATGACCTCTGCCCATTCCACTCCTTTTATTGACGCATTCCATCTAAATTCACTTTAGTCCACCTAGGGGTCATCCCAAGGGGATGGGGTGATGTAAGCCTACCCCGGCTGCTACTCCATCCTTGCGCCAGGTCACCACCAGACATGTGAGCCCATTTCGTTCCAGTCTTCCCCCTGCTGCTGATCATGGTCCTCATGTCGGTCCTGGAGTGAACTTTGATACCTGCATCATCTCTCCTAACTCGGCCAACCATTCCGATACAGTATGCTCACCCAATGCATCACTTTATAACAATCAAAGACATCATAACGCAGATGCACAAGTGCCAACATATGCACACTTTTATGGTGCCGGAAGATGACGTTGGCATAGGCAGGGACCAGTACACCTATTTAAATGCTGACCTGGGTTAAAGTCATTGCCCTGTTGTGGTTTGTTATATGCTTCTCTGTGTACCCAGTTTGACCACAAACTATCCCAGATCTCTACTCCCAAGTACTTTTTTTTCTAGATTAAAAAAACAGACATGTGAGTTACTGTTTTACCATAGGATACCATAAACCATTTGAAGTCAGCAGTATACAAGTTTCATTAGAGGCATGCTTACCTTGACCATTGTAGATATTGACTCGCGTGTAACATCCCAGCTTGACCTTGACTATCCCAGATCTCAACTGGTTTACCGACGCGTTTTGCTATTGACTAAGCTTGTTCTCTGCACCGTACTGCTTTATCCTTCTCCATCCACCCTGTCCCTCTGTATTCTTCTTGGGACCCTGAGCTTTTGCATGTTATAAGCCATAAGGACTGGTAATACGGCCTACTTCCAGGTTCCCTTTTACCATTGCAAAACCCAGCCACATCAAGGACGGGTGTCATGACTGGATTATGGAGTTCTTTGCTCTATGTATAGTGGTCACTAGCACTCTGCTACATCAAGTAGATATGTAGAATATTTCAGAATGAATTAAATATTCTAACTGTAGTATTATTGTCCTGTTTGTTGACACAACATAAATGTTTTACCAGTACATTATAAAAGTGATGGGATGTGGTTAAATAGTTTACATCGGTCATAAAAAGGGCTATTCGTATTTATTTGCTCTCCAGGACAAAACGAGCTAGACTTCCCTTTGTATTGCACACTTTAAAGTCTTCAAATAAATAAAAAATATATATGTTGTTTCCTCATGTCACCATATTCCAGATCTAGATGATCAGGGATTCTACAGGATGTTGCTACATGTTTGGCTGCCAGCCTATACCCCGAGAATCCATTACTGTACATGACACTTCTTCCTAGATTTTTCTACTGTCAGGGGGGAACTTGTGGCCAGCATTCTGACTCTTACCATTGAGCGGTTTGTGGAAAATATTGCTATTTCAGCTTGCAGCAGACATAAATGGCATATGGAGACAGACTTAGGCATATGAAAAAGGTTCATTTTTATGAATAACTAAAATGCTTGGCAGAATGAGTATCTGCGGGATGTGTATAGCTGAGCTACTCATCCTTGTTGTGGTATTTATGACTGTAAAAAGCCACAAAATCTTTATATGGTCCATTACTTCCCTTTACTTTGGGCAATACTTGTAGGCATTGCTGTGCCTTGTTACTGAACTGCCAGAAAAGTACAATTGATGGTTCCTTCCCTCGTGAAACCAGGAGCTGGATTCTATAACAGAAGTCCGTTCATCTCTGATATGAATGGAATTGATCCCATAGTGTTCAAGAGAGAATTTTTCAAATACCCTGGATAAACCAAACTCAAGCCATGAAATTCATCCCGCTACTCCAAATGCAAATTCTGTTATAGCAAAAAGGGGAACAGATGGTAGAATCAGCGTTTCCTTCAATTGTAGCTCCTTTCTAGTTCTTTTTTATCTTCTTTCAGCATAAACTTGTATGTACCTCAAATGAGACAGAAAGGTACCATAGTGTAGCAAATTAGATTATATATGTATAGTTAAATAAAAATAAAGGATACACTCACATTTTTCGGTGTCTCGAATCAGACACCAGATGTAATCAGCAACCGGTGATATTATGGGGGGCACCGGATCTCCCATACAGCCATGTATTTTCTTTTCGCTCGGTACAAAACCAGGATGCAAGGAAATAAAATTAAGGCTATTTTATTAAGTAAAATTATTAAAATAAACGGGAAGAACACCAAAACGCGTTTTGTGAGTGATATCGCTTCCTCAGTAGGTGTGTACAAATTCTGTTATACCTCTTTAATTAGAATATATTATATACTTTTATAATATGCATCAGGATAATAGACATTAAAACGAAGGCTAAAAACAATCCCACACAACTCATCCCATGTAATTTAATCAACTTCAGGTAATGGATTTATTGAACATGAAAGGGGTTATTCAGAGGCAGCCAATCTAGCCCTGAAATGGCACCGAACAGGGAATTTCCCTGTACAGTGCCATTTCGGGGCCATTTGGCTATTCAGAAAGCAGGCAATTTGCCAAATTATGGCAAACTGCCAGCAAGTACGGTGCCTGTTCGACGGCAGTGAAATCCCCCATAGAGAAGCAATAGTTAATCTATTAAGAAAACACCGAACAGCAGTTCAAAGTTGCTGAAGTGCCCTGCTGTTCGGTGGTTTCATTCGACAGGTTTATTCAGGCGAAGCCATAGACTTAAATGTTAAAAATATTCCTGTTTTTAACCAATATCTAATAAACCGTTTATTATTTTAATCTTCATTAAAAAGTGTCTTATTTCTTCATTTTTTTTTAGGATCTTTTTTTCGTTTTTATTATCACTCATAGGATCTTATATGTTGATTCCAGACATTTTCGTCAGTAGTTTTTTGCAAACAGCGTTTCAATTTTGACACTTTCAATCGTTTTGTTTTTTTGTTTTTTTTTACCTGTCCAGTGGCTTGTCGGCTTCTTTGTGCGTGTGCTCGGCGCTGTGATTGGCGGCTCGTCAGCTGCGTTTGGTGGCTGTCTGGTTTGTTCATGGCGGATGTCCAGCGGGTTGGCGGCGAGTGGTTTGCGGTGGCATTCGGCAGCCGATTCCCTGCACTTCGGTGACCCTGCGGTGAATGCAGAATTCACCGCAGGATTGGGAAATTTGATTTCCCCGAAGTGTAGGGAACAACAAACATTTCGGTGCTCTGTGAATAATCCCTAAAGTCGGCATCTTCTCACAAAATTCCATCCTTGTCATTTGGGGGGAAAAAATCCATAAAAATAATTGAATAAATGAATAAATGATATGCTAATCCCTGTAGGAAAAGAACCAGCTTTATTAATCAGTTAAAAAATAGTTAAGCATAATAGAAAACAAAGAAAAAAATTTACAATCAGAAAAATGCAATGCAATTCAAATTTCTAATATAAGAATTATCCGTGAAGTAAATCTTAACGTCGATATATAAAATTATTGCAAAGCTGGAGTTAGTTTTGATACCTTTATATTCTTGTGGTCGGAACATAAAGGCCTAATACGTTATTGTAAAGCAATCGCAGTCTTTTACCACGACAATCAAAGAGTTTTCCATCTCATCACTACCGCCATTAACACAATACTTTGCAGCCTGCACTTTATATAGGCTCCTTGTGTTAAGTGGAAGGGGGTCTGATCATCAATTTGCTTCTGCCATCTAAGCAGAATTCCAGGAAACTGTTTAATTCTAAATCATGGTAACTACCTTAATTCTCAGGATGCAAACAACCACATTAGACTTGGCGGCCCCATATTATTATTATCATCATCGTTTATATAGCGCCAACAGTTTCCGCAGCGCTTTACAATAACCAAAGGGAACGGGAAACAGATAAACGCACATAGGATGGAAGCAAGAGGTGTAGAGGGCCCTGCTCATAGGAGCTTACAGTCCCAGAGAATACATATAAATGAGGGTTTTATCGTCAACTATATATAGGGAAGGGAAAAAACCATTTGATCCACTGCTAAATGTAAAGCTAGAGGTGTATTAAAAGTCATATCTTGGCTTCAGTAAAATGTATTCCTTTTCCCTCTTCATCAAGTTTCTGGCTGATCGTTGGTGGGACTAGGCTATAGAGCAGTGTTTCCCAAACCTGTCCTCAGGACCCGCTGACACGCCAGGTTTTCCAGATATGTGAAGCACAGCACAGGTGATATGATTTGCTGCTCAGTGATTGCAGGATTCAGTCTGTATTTCCCCAAGGTGATCTGTAAAATCTGGCCTGGTTGAGGGTCCCGAGGACAGGTTTGGGAAACACTGCCATAGAGGGTCTCTTTCTCTGGCTAATCACTGCTATAATATGACGGCCAGTCGAGTCCAGTAGTTTGATTGGCGACTGCAGGTCCATAGAGTGATTCTGGGATGAGTCAAGTCAGTGTTTGGGTCTGGTTCACAAGCCTTGGACAGGCCTTTGTGTGTTGCTGTATTTGACTTAGCATAAAGCAAATTACATTCTCGACCCTTAGAAATCGATTTGGCATCAAATATTTCTGTATTTAAAAGTCTGTAGATTCTCCTTATTTAGGCTCTAATTATTAGAAATGTGCATTTTGTTTTCCTCATACAAACTGTAATATGTTAAAATTTTGGGTGAGGTGTTGGTCTGAAATTTAAGTAAATTAACCTACATTTGCATAAATAAACTGAAAAATGAATTGTGCGGGAAATATTTTTTGCTCCATCAAAGCAACTTCACCCTGGGTCCTATTCTATTAGAGCTGCATCAATTAGTAAAAGAAATGGCTCCACTGAAATACCAAGTTTAGCCACAACAAAACTCGGAAGTACAAAACAAAATTGAAAAAACAAATTGTAGATCAGGGCCGGCCCATCCATGGAGCCGGGTGGAGCAGCCACTCCAGGCGGCCCTTTGTCAGAGCAGCATTTTACCACCCTGTCAAAGGCCGTGGCATGCAGCGCCCAGCCCAGACCTCAACTGGGCTTGGACCAGGAATGTGTGTGTGTGACTGGATGTGGATGTATGTGTGACTGGATGTAGATGTCTGTGTGTGTGCATGGATGTGTGTGAACGTGGGCCAGGATATGTGGAGCTCTGTGATACGCTCATACACATGGCACATTACTGTGAGTTTTATTGCTGCGGAGCTCTGTGATACGCTCATGCACACTGCACATTACTGTGAATTTTGTTGCTGTGGAGCTCTGTGATACGCTCATACACATGGCACATTACTGTGAGTTTTATTGCTGCGGAGCTCTGTGATATGCTCATACACATGGCACATTACTGTGAGTTTTATTGCTGCGGAGCTCTGTGATATGCTCATACACATGGCACATTACTGTGAGTTTTATTGCTGCGGAGCTCTGTGATATGCTCATACACATGGCACATTACTGTGAGTTTTATTGCTGTGACGCTCTGAGATACGCTCATACACACCGCATGTTTGTTTTTGTTTTTTTTGGGGGGGCAGCATTTCATCCATGGCTCCAGGCAGCACAGAGGCTTGGGCCGACCCTGATGTAGATCGTAGGAAAGTTGTGTGAACACAGGATATATTATACATATATACCAAAGCCTGTCCAACTCCCATGCTTAGCCAGTTACTATACAAATACTGAGCATTTGGGAAGGGGGAGGAGGGTCTTTTGAATAATTTATGTTGATATATAAACAGCTTGATAAAGCCGTAGGAGGGGGAATCCAAAAAATATGGGGTACATAGTTGATAAATAGGGTGCTATTTTGTGTCAGTGGAGCAACTAATGAAATTACTAGCATTGTAGATTGTGTGTTGGAAGAGTTAAATGAGCCATGATCGCTAAGAATGCTGCCTGTAGCCCAGGCATGTAGATAACAGCAAAATTAGCACGTGTGCGAAGATGCCAGTGACAGGTGTGCAGTACACAAAAGTCTCTTATCAGTGAACTATTTAGCCTATTCATGACATTTTCAACATCAAAAAAGTATGGCTTTGTTCACTCAAATCATGAATGTTAATAGCTGTTTTTTAAGTAAAAGAAAAAATGTTCTGTACACTTGTTCACGTATCTATCATATTTACAAGGTTATATTGGTCTATATATGTGCACTATGTTTACATAAAAATAGCAAAAAACAACTCTAATGCTGTGGTCACACTGAGTGCGTCCGTGTACCCGCACTTCCCTGCGTCCATCGCAGCTTTTGACAGGCTGGAAGGGGACGGGGTAGCTTGCGCACGAATTGCACGAGCTACCACTGGACGTGATTTCAGCCTCCCCGTCAAAAAGCTACGACGGACGCTGAAGGGAGACAAAGAACGATCCTCCATAGTAGGTGGCCACACACGTGCGTCAGAATGGAAGGAACGACCACTCCCAAGGACGTTCCTTTGCTCTGAAAAACGCTCTTGTGCCCTTAGTTAGTGCATTATTAAAAAATAAAATCTCGCAGATAAACCTACCAGTTCTTATCAATATCTACTGGTTCTTGTCCTTTGAACTTCTACGTTAATGCATATGGTTATGTAACGATACAGTCTGGAAAAGAAGCAAACTTCAAACTTTTCTTTAGATAAAAATAAAGACAACTATTTAAAAAGAAACTAAAGACACAAAACCCGATACAATGCAAATACTACAGGCACAACGCACGTTCCATTAGAAGCACAGCTTTTATAGAGTTTAAAAAAGGGTTAAATAAGAATTTTCATAACTTCATCATAAGTGAAAACAAAAATATAATTCATCAGTGTGGTAGAGGTTAACCGTTTTCTGTTCAATTTTTTCTATCCTGGCAGATATCTAGTTCTAAGGATTTGTGGGCCAAATACTCCTAGCAAGTAGCAACATTATCCTGCCAAGGGGTGCTGGAGCAAGGAAGTACTGTGTTTTGGGGGACAGATAAGTGGAGGGCATTTTTACAGACCCCTCATAAATTCATGGCCCACGGAGTTCATAAATAAGACAAGTGCCACTTATCAGCACTTGTCTTATTCATCTAAACAGGTCCCACCTGGTCATCAGGTCCTCTAAGGGCATTATTCCCTTTGTGCCGCTAAAATGGGGAATGCTAACGAGGAAAACCTGCACCTGCAGGTTTCCCCATAGCGTCCCCATATATTACCACCATATTCTGGGGCAGGCACTAATTCAGAAGCCTGCCCTGGAATGCAACACAATCCTCCATGATACTGTCATACTCGCCGCCGCTGACCACACCGAGCTTGCCATTTGTTTCCAGGCAGCACGTGAAAGGTGCTGCCCTTCTGCTCAGCGCCTGATCACTAAACAGTTAAGCACAGTTCACATACACCACACCCTGCTTCAATAAACAATCACTCCTCCCTTCCATCAATGCTTCTGAATTATTGTTTCCAGACTCCTAGAAGCTAGTTATATCCAGAAACTGCTCCTGAACACTCGTGTACCAGACCCCCTGCTTTGCCTACCGACTACCGTACTCTGCCAGCCCTTTGACCATTGGAAAGCCTCCTGACCATTCTCTCTAGACAATCCCTCTGGTACCGCGATCTGATTGACCCCTGTGTCCAGTGTCCTGTCTCCAGCGCCCCTGTGTACTTCCATCCAAGGCTTCCACGTGTCCCCCTTCAAGTGAACCCAAGACCCCGCTGAATCCAAGCCTCCTAGTGATTCCTCCTGTGTTCCAGCTATCTAGTACCCTCCACCCATCTCTGTGTGTGTATACAGCCGCATACTGGGCTCATCCCTGACAGACCAGTGCCCCCCAGGCGCTGCACCTGACAGATACTCGCGGTAGCGCTTCTGCGCCGCTACGAGTATCACCTCCTGGAGTCCATAGGACTCTATGGAGGGTTGCGTTGCCGGGCCGCAAGACCTGCCGGATTTCAGTCTCGCGAGATCGTGCAGGGCCTTGGAGTGATTCACAGAAGGAAACTGGGCACCATTTGTCCCCAGTCTCACTCTGCTCCCAGCGGCCAGCAGCGGTGGATCGGCCCACCATTCTCTCCGTGGGATGAGATTTGAGTATCTGATTTAGTGAGGGGGGGCTAGCTGGGGTTAACTGAATCTGCAAAAGCAGAATCATTTAGCATCAGCTTTTAAGAGGTTTAAAAGTTTAGGTTTGCGCATCAATGCAGTAATTAGCGCTAGAACTTTGTAATACCTTACTTATCCTAACGCTAATTACTGATTGTGCTCCCCATGTTAAGCATGGGGAGCGTAAAGTACAGTAAACTTGCGCAAGCTGATTTGTCACGGTTTAGCGCTGGGAAGGCAATATGGGGTGCCTGCGATAAAGCCACCTATCCTGACATTAACACTTACTCAACCGAACACTACGGTTGGCATTCACTAGGGAGTAGTGCCCTAAGTATGAGACGTCCTAAGGCCTCGCAAAGGACGCGCTGTGGGTAGCTGCGGCCATTTGGAACAGTGCTACAGTGCATTGTGCAGCGATTGGCCATGTATAAGCTGCACAAGCTGATCCTGCGCTACCTCCTGCAGCTGTCAGAGTACAGGAAGCAAAGCTTTCTGGGGCCACCCGGCACACTATAAGTCATGTCATGCCGATGGCAGAACAATGGGTCTTTTTCCCCAGTCGCTCCAACTTCTTCATTGGACTACATACCCTCACTGAATCTCCACTCTAAAAGCTGCAAGAGGCAACACTGGGACAGCGTCCCTTGCCTATACACAGGCCAGTAGCTGCAAACTGCCTCAATTTGTGCTGGCTGGGGTGCCCATCTTTTGTGGTTAAAGCAGCAGGTAATTATATGTGTATGGGTGAATAGCCTATACATCTACAGTCTTCCCAGATTTTTTTATTGTTCTGGTGCTCATGTCATGATCCTGCCAATAAATTGCTCTGTGAGATGCACTGGACTTTCTATACCTACAGCAAGGGAGAGGCTTCCATGGAGTTAACTTGCTCATTTATAAGTATTATCTACCATGTTGTTGACAATTACTGAACTTGTAGTTTTCATTATACCATTTTTGTTTTACTGCCTTACTACAGCCTTTGTGTAAAGTTATAAAAAGTGATGGGATGAGTTTAACTGGGTTTTCATTGATGAAACTTCTCCTGCAGTGGTTTGACGTTACTTCTCTGGATTGTCAAAGTTCATATGTTTGTATTAGGCCTCTCATGTTAAGATTTCCGTTTCCCCTCTACAGCTAGGAAATATTCATGGCAAAGAAAAATAAAATAATGGCTAGCTGTGCATTTTTAAATTATAGCAGTAGACCCGAGAGCAGTTATCTCAGACGGCGATTTCTATTAACTTGCTACAAATAATTTAGCAGGATCCCCTCGACTGGATACTATGACCGTCGGTTCACCCTGTTCCTCCTCCCTCGAGTTCACTACATAGCAAACTTTCTACAAATACCATACCGTGCGTGTTTCCTGGTTCACCTGATTTCCCAAAACACTTTTATATGTGGGGTTTGATGACAGGTAATGTCACCTCTGCTCCAACAATAAGTATCTAGAAATTAGAATACAGATCTGCAGCACATGTGAAATATTGCTACAAAATGCAGCACTTTTGATGCAGCCCATTGCCTTTTTTTCCTTAGGGTCTAGGATGAAACCAAAGGCTTAAAACGACTTACCATTTGATCCGTACAATTACATTCAAACCATTGTCATTCTACTTACTATTGCTCGGGAGACACATTAAAAATGATATGCTTACATTTAAAAATAAATAAAATAGAAAATGCATTAAAAATATGCAATTTATGGAATCACTCGTCACAAAACATACTCTGCAGGAGTCATCCAAGTTGATGTATGCTGTCCGTATCTGCACAGGCTGCTTGTGAAAGGATTTTTACCAGGAAGGATACATTGAGATTTCTCTCGTTTTCAAGTATGTCCTGGGTGGCGAGTATGTACCGTTAGGTGTCTTGCCAAGGACACTTACTGGAGAGGTCGCTCGCTGGGATCGAACCCATGACTCCACAGGATCTCTCCATGCAGAGCGATGACATTACCTCTACTCCACATGCGGACTTTGCTTGGATTGGATGTGTGTGCCCAGTTTGCAGTGAGCGGCAATGAATTATGTAAGTTGAGGGGTCAAAACAAAAATATTTATTATTAAATAAACAAAAACAGCAGAAATAAATGAATTGCTTTGCTGAGCAGAAAATGGAGGAAAAATACTAAACAGGAAACAGAATATACTGAACTGATAATTGATAAAGTCCAGGGCAAGGTATCCAGATATAGGATAAGGCAATCTCGAGGTCGGGATAGCAAGCAGAAGTCAAGGAATACAGAAAGCAGAATATTAAAAGTCCATAGCCAGGGGTCATACACATTGAATCCAAAAAAGGGGGTACTAGCAAAAATGATGAGGGTTACCGGTATATCAGAGGTAGGAAAGTTCACAGGAGGGTTCCAGATGGGTGGTCCAGAGGGTATGACCGGTATCAATTCCAGAGGGTATACAGCACAAGGAGTTTCCAAAAGCAGGTCAGCAATGTACAAAGTCCAGACTTCAATGAGGAAGTGAAGTTCAAGGGGAGTGACCTCCTTATATACAGAATGGATGGGAAACAGGTGCTTGATTAGCATGCATACAGAATCTAAGTCCAGAACCGAGCATGGGAAAACAAAACAAAGTCCTGGAATCTGCATGAATCATGCAAAAAAGAAAAACAAAAAGGTGCATCAGAGGGTCAAAGGGTTCGGACCGTGACAGCACCCAGGTGGATCATGACACTGCTGCACCTGGTAGCTGCTGTCTAAGGCAGGCGGTACAATTAGAGGCTGGCACTACCACAGATCAAGTCAGGCACTGCAAAGGGGGGATGACGAACTGCGGGACCACAGTGTTGTGCTCAGAGATATTACTGAGCTACACTCATAAGAAAGGGATAGGATACCGATAGAAGGGGCCTTGGAACCGATATGAGCTCAGGGCCAAGTGGATGGAAAACTAGTGAAATTGGGATTAGAATATGGTCGAAGAAAAGATGGAGACTAGCATGGGGTATTGGGGTGGGTTGGGAGAGTATAATGTGGGGAAAAATAAAATGGGCAGGCTGTGTGTGTCTGTGTGTATTTTTAAGTGTCGGCACCAGTGATCTGTGTCTGAATGGTGCATTTTGAAAACTTGTGGTTTTCTATGAAAGTGCAATTTCTGAATGTGAATGCCAGTTTCTATCAATCGTATGATATAGAGTAATAATACATAAGGAGAGAAGTAAACATGCACACTCTCACATCTCTTACCATGTACAGTGGCAAAATAAATCATCACATAGATACAGTACGTCCACACTCATTACACACTGTAGACATAGAAGAAAATGTTGTAGCAGTTGTGGCTACATCTTCCATGCCCAGCCAAGCCCAGGGTGAATATATTTATTATTGAATCTCGTCAAAATAAACAGCATTGTAAGTTAACTGTGGGGATGGTGGCCAGATGAAGTGGTCCTGCTTGCCCATCTTTTAATTCCTCTGACACTCTTTTTGGGAATTCTCTTATTAGTTCCTGATGTACAGCATGATCATTGTAATTATTTACAGTTTGTAAATAATAAATCTATCATATGTGTACACTCTAATACGAGCTGCACGCCCTCATGTATATTGCTGTCTTTTAATTCAATGTGTCTTTTATTTACGTTTCATTGATTAGCATGTCACACAAATGACAATTTCATGCATACAGCTCCCCATCCACAGACATCAACCAGCTATACATGGGAATTTAACAATTATTATAACCACCTGAATCTTTTCTCTATACACTAGTGAGGGACCCCAGAGACCTCCCTGTATTCTCTTCTGGAGTTGCTATTCCAGCCTTGCCACACCTTTGCTTGCAGCTCCATCATAGTACCTCCCTACTGTAAATTAACATATCCTATATCTGGTACAAAGGGCATTAATCTGCACCTGGGTTTCGGAGAATGAGCTATTCAAAAGTTAACTTGTTTTATTCTGGAGCCAGTATTTGTCAAAGAAATACAGACTACCTGAACCTAGTTAGTTACAAGTATTTATAAAGCACTAACAAGTTCCATAGCACTGAACCTAGTGTTAAGTGATTTAGCAAACTCACTTAACACAGTGACAGCCCCCTCCCCAAAACAGAGAACAAACTTTACAGGGTTATTCAAAGAGATCGGAATGGCTCCCAAAAGGGAACCGAATGCTGAAAATCAGCGTTCGGTTACCTTTCTTGGCCATTCAGCTATCCAGAGAGCAGCCAATTCACCAAATCCTGGCGAATTGCCTGCACATACGGTGCCTGTTCGGTGCCTGTTCGAGGGCAGTGAAATCCCCATAGAGAAGCAATGCTTCGACTATTCAGAGAACAAAAACCAGCAGTGAAAGGTTGCTGAATTGCCCTGCTGTTCGGTGGTTTAATTCGACAGGTTTATTCAGGCGAATCCCATAGGCTTCACTGTTAAAAACATTCCCGTTTTAATTAAATATCTAATAAACCATTGATTATAATATTCTGCAGTAAAGAGTCTCTTTATGTATAGATTTTTTAGGATATTTGAAGCATTTATCGGGATTTGTTTGTTAAAAAAAATCCTTTTTTTTTTTAACTTTACTTATTTTTTCTGTAACAGCCCTTTTTATTATCATTCATTGGACCTCATATGTAAATTTCAGACATTTTCGCTCAGTAGTTTTTTTGCAAACAGCGTTTCACTTTTCAAACATTCAAGCAAACTGTTTTTTTAATTTATTCACTCCATTCGTCTGCAGTGTCGGCTTTTTCCAGCGGCTGCGCTGCGTGTGATCGGCTCCTGCTCGGGTTTTTCTGGCGTTTTTGACGGGTTAATCCAGATGTTTTTACGGGTTTCGGTGTGCGTTCGCCTCGTTTTGCGGTGAGTTTTTGGCAGGTTTGCGGCAGCTTTTCCCTGCATTCCGGCGGCCCTGTGGTGCTGGCTGAATACACCACAGGGTTGCCGCAGGGTTGCCGAATTGGGATCGCCAAATCGTACCGAATTGAAGACAACGAAAAGTCACCGAACGTGCTGTGACTTTTTGATTCTCTTTGAATAACCCTGTTAGTGTTAGGGTTACTATTTCTGCTCATTTCACAATTACAGGGTTATTCAGAGAAAGGTGAAACTCTGGAGAACTTTTGGAGAAGTGAAAATTCTAGGTCAAAATAGTTGTTTTGGAAAGTGAGATAAATGGGAGAATTTTTCTGGTTTGGCTATTTTGACCTAGAATTTTAACTTCTCCAAAAGTTCTCCAGAGTTTCACCTTTCTCTGACTTACCCTGCTAGTGTTATGGAATTCACTGTATAGTGAGTGCAATTGATTTCAGTCATCCAAACCAGATTATACTCTGATTGATTCAGAATATTTTGGAAGCCCTTTGGATTGGCGAATCGGAATTCAGATGTTTCAGAATCATCAAAAACTCTGACATTCTCTCTTACAGCTTCATCCATGGAGATGGAAAGAAGGAGGCGTCTGGCACAGGGTCTAGGTAAGTCCAGGCATAATATCACATCAAGTGATGAGATAGCAGTTTGATATTCATGAAAATGCATTATCAATCCCCTGATGGAATACCACCACACGAAGGAATTTGTCGATCAGTTTACTTTAAGAATTCCGCGACTCTCTCCACCTCATACAGCGGGTAAGAAGATAGAAGTATTGTGGGAGCTGTTCTATCAAGAAGTAGGAGACCAAAGACTGCTTTCTGCTCACCTACCTTTTATTTAATGGGGCATGGATTAACATAATGGAAAAAAATTGGCAGATCTGTGCAAATGGATCAACATCTGGTGATAACACCAATAACTTGTTGAGTGCCACCATTCAACTGTAGGGCTGTCAATTGATGCCATGTCTTTCCACACTTTGCTGACATCTGCATTTTAACACCAAATGCTAGAAAAAGTATTCATATTATAGTCACAGCCTGCCAAACCTATTGCCACTAACACGAGGTAACATCTTCCATATCTCATCTCTAAAAGATAATAATCTAATATCCACTATTGTCGTCTGACACTCAAACGCCTATCATTTTCAGTTCTTATGATTACAAACTGAAAAATAAAATTGATGTATCCCGTACACCATTAATTATAAATGAAAACATTATATTGAAACATTTGGTATCATCATAAGGAACTGTCCTCCATTGAATGCCTAACACGGTAAAATAATTTTAAAAATCCTGTTTATTCAATTTCTTAATGTTTTAAATACTCTAGTATTAAAAATTCATATGAAAACTATAAAACCAAAGATATCAAAGCTCAAATTCTTTCATATGCCAAGGTCACGTTTATGAATATATGTTAAAATTAAAAATATAAACTGTAGCAAGGCAACCATTCAAATGTCCAATAACTCAATTTCTCTGACTTTGGATTAATGAAAAGCAGATGTTAGGCTATTATTCAAAAAATGGAACAAGATCTCAACCAGGGAATTACAGGTCTCCGTGCTTGACATTGATCGTGAGGAAGCTACTGTAAGGGTTACCAAGGGACGGAATTCAGGAGTACATTTCAGACAAGAATATTATTAATGGCAAAGAACACGTATTTTTATGTAGGATAAGTCCTGTCAAACTTAACTACTTGCTTTTAATGAGAACGTAACTGGAAACCTACATGAGGGAAATTTACAGATTTTCATAAGATTTTCTACATTTTTTTTATTGACATAGTCCACTGGTATTTTTGCCGTAGATGCCCAATAATTCCCAGTCCAGACCCATACATCTACCCAACTGGTAATAGGAGTAGACGTTGGAAGCTCCCTCCTGGTACAGAGGGATTCACACAATGTTTTCTGAATGGTTCAATCAGGATCAAGCCCATTAAATTATCAGTCTGCCACATTGAAGAGAAGGAGATGTATTAAATGCCCAGTTTCACTAGGTTGCCTTTGTTGTTTCATCTCCATTCCAACACATGTCACCTTGACAGGGCAGGGGAATCAGCACCTATTTGGATTCATGGTACCATTAACATAAGGGGTTAATCACAGAGAGACGATCTGGCCCCAAAATAGCATCAAACTGTGAATTTCCCTGTACGGTGCAATTTTGTGGCCATTCGGCTATTCAGAAAGCAGGCAATTCGGGCAGTGAATGCGATGACTGCTGCTAGACAAAAATGCCGCCCTTGGCAAAGTGCTGCCTGGAGCAACCGCTCCATCCGGCTCCATGGAAGGGCCGGCCCTGGCTCACCTAGTGTGTCACCCTTTTCCTCTTAAATTGTAAGCTCTCGAGCAGGGCCTTCTCTCCTACTGTTCTGTGTGTGTAACGTGTATGTATATTCGTTGTTCTGTCTTTCCCATTGTACAACGCTACCGAACTTGTTTGTGCTTTATAATCTCTTGTAACTGTAACTGCGTGCTGGCCTGCTTGCAGCTTTTTTTATCCTCTTTCTCCTCTCTTTCTTTTTCCATTTTCTTCCTTTACTCTCAGCTTTTCATTGGTTCTTCATGCTCCATTTATTTTCACCTACTAGTCCAAGTTTCCCCTTACTTCATTTTATACTCTCTGCACCATTATTGAGTGCCGTCTTAGGGAGCAGACTATCAGGGTTATTGAAAAAGAATCTAAAAGTCACCGGACTTTTGGTGACTTTTCGTTCAATTCAACTTGATTTGGCGATCCCATTTCGGCGACCCAGCGGTGTATTCAGCAAGCATCACAGGGCCGTCGTAGTGCAGGGAAAAGCCGCCGAAAAACCTGCCAAACACTCACCGCAAAACCCAGACGAATGCACACCGAAACCCGCAAAAACATCTGGATTAACCCCACCGAAGACGCTGGAGAAAGCCGAGCAGGAGCCGATCACAGCGCAGAGCAGCCGCTGGAAAAATCCGATCCCGCAGACGAATGGAGTGAAAAAAAACAGTACGCTTGCTTGAATGTTTGAAAAGTGAAACGCTGTTTGGAAAGAAACTACAAAGCGAAAATGTCTGAAATTTACATATAAGATCCAAGGAATGATAATAAAAAGGGCTGTTACAGAAAAAAGAAAAAACGTTGAAAAAAATGAAAAAACTTTTTTGCAAACAAATCCGTAAAAATGCTTAAAAGATCCTAAAAAATCTATAAATAAAGAGACTTTTTACTGCAGAATATTATGATAAACGGTTTATTAGATATTGAATTAAAACGGGAATATTTTTAACATTGAAGCCTATGGGATTCGCCTGAATAAACCTGTCGAATGAAGCAACCGAATGGCAGGGCATTTCGGCAACTTTTCACTGCTGGTTTTTGTTCTCTGAATAGACGAAGCTATGGGGATTACACTGCCCTCGAACAGGCACCGAACAGGCACCATATGTGCAGGCAATTCGCCAACATTTGGCAAACTGCCTGCTCTCTGAATAGCCGAATGGCCAGGAAAGGTAACCGTACACTGATTTTCAGCGTTCGGTTACCTTTTGGCAGCCATTCGGATCTCTTTGAATAACCCTGTATGTTTGTACAGTTTCTGGTATACTTGTTGCTACATCGTTTCATCTGTTGTACTGCCAATCTAGTTACCCAAACGCTAATGGAGTATTATCTCAGACGTGTGCTATATCCATTTGCTATATTCTTTCTCTGTCATATGTAAATATTACTCAATCCGGTCTATTCAGAGAAAGGTGAAACTCAGGAGAATGACTGGAGAAGTGAAAATTCTAGGTCAAGATAGCCAAACCAGAAAAATCCTCCCATTTATCTCACTTTCCAAATCAGCTATTTGGTCTAGGTTGTTCTCTTCTCCTGCCAATTCTTCTGGTTTTCACCTTTCTCTGAATGACCCCTACTGTCTTTCTAATAAAATGATTTCAATACAAAATAAGTCAAATCTGTCCATTTGATGGCAATAAGATATTGTCCACATATAGGATATATAAATTTCCCCAGGCAATACAATAAAGATAGTAAGTTGCATTACAACTCACAAAGAGTCAATACAATGTTCTCAGAGTCATCCCTCATCCTAGAGGTTTGCTGTGTACTGGAGCTGCCAACAGGATCTCTGGTGAAGGTGGAAACGGAGTCGTGGAAAAAAGGATTTCTTTATTACGTGAAAAGAGTTTTTGTTGGAACAAAACTGAAAGTGGGTTTTGTGATGATATCCCAAAATTCTTCATTTCAAAATGCTTTAGAAACAAAAAACATTCATATAGGATAGTAAAGCTGTAAGTGATTGTGTGCATAATGTATAAAAAATCTTATTATTCAAGAACTAAAGAAAAAACTTAAGTAAACATTTAAGGGGTTTTTCACTAACCTCCGAATTGGTCCTGAATTGACTGGACAGTGAACTTCTGTTCACAGAACGCCGAATTGCATCGAAATTCCAATGAAATACCCCGATTTTTCGGTGCTTCAAAGGTTCAAACATGCGAATCCCATAGGTTTCAATGTAAAAGGATATAAAAAATAAAAAAAAAGACTGTTTATTCTTTTTATTTCTTGCAAAAACCCTTTTTTAAAATACCTCTTTGTAATTTTTAGACAACATTTTTCTTTTAAAGACTTTTTGTAACAGACCATTTTATTATTTTTTAAAGGACTTTTTTTATTATTTGGACATGTTTTTACTACAGCTATACTGATTGTGACTCCTATTTAGAGAATTCATGTTTTTTTTTCCCAGTTTGGTGGAATTTGCCAATTGCAATTCGGCCGTTACCGGCGCAATTCAGTTGTTTTTGCCAACGGTGACCGGAATGCAAAGTTACGAAATTGCACGCACATTATTCTATCAGGAGCATTTGCTGGATATGAATTCAAGTTTTAAACCCCTCTTTGAGATGCTTTAAAAATAAATAAAGATTGGACTTCACTGTATTTCATGATATTATCTTAACACTGACTTGGAAGAAAATAAAATGTCTAGAGCAGTTTGCCATGCCACTGTGATGAGCGTGTGCTAGACATACTAACTAATTTGTTCCCCAATTGACCTGTGTCTTACTTACTCGTCCATTGTTCCCATGATTATTGCAGTGTTCTTCTCCCAGGTATTGACCTGCACCCTGCACTGAGTCAGGCCAAAGGTAGGGATCCCTATGAGTGTGCTTGTGTCATTACATCAGAAAATCCCTGTACCAGAGCTGAAGAAAAGTAGTGGAGGCAGAGGTCCTTCGGAGCCCTGTATTTCCACTTCTACACAATCTACAAGGTCATGTTAAACATGTGTAGCGCTGTATTTAAAAAGACTGTTCTGCTGCATTTACTTGCAATGGCCACCAGAGGGAGACAGAGACCATGCTAAGATTATGCTGGACAAACACAGAAAACATTGGGACTACGTTTCCCGGCATGCTTTGGGGGCAGACACAGGAAGTGGGTGGGACACAGACCCTTACATCCTGAGCCTCGTGGAGAGAGCTGGCAGAGCGCGCCAGGGAGTGAGAGAAGCAAGACACAGTGCTGCAGAGCGTGACAGTGACCAGGCCGGAGCGCAGCTGGGGCCTGACAGAGATAAAGACTGGGTTATTCAGCCTTACCAGAGGAAGACCCAGTGATTCACAGGAATACCCACGCTGATACCAAGTGAGCGAGAGGATCCCGAGTTAGGAGCACCGCAGATCGATCGGACAGGGAGAGCAGGCGGTGAGCTGGACATCTTGCAGCAGCTACAGAAAGGCAAGACAGCGGATCCGGTAGCCCAGAGAATCCCAGCCAAGATCGAGCGGAGAGACGTCCTGGGTCGAGGGGAGCACCAAGTATCTGGCGGATGGGTGAGAGGCCTTGCAGGCCGTTTGTGAATAAAGAAAGCACGCTGCTGTTTATTTCCAAAACCCACAGGGCCCCAACTTGACTAGTCGAAGATACCTCTTAAGCAATTCACTGGCCAGTTGAATATTGTACCCGGGTACTGTAACACACACACACACCTACATTCTGGGACATAACCTGTGCGGGACTCACTCCCCAAACACAAAAGGGGGTTAAAGATATATTTTCTTCTTTTCTTTTCCGCTGCGCGTTTCTCGAAATACGAAGCATCGTATTTCTTTTCCGCTGCGCGTTTCCCGCATTACGAAGTACTGTAAAAATATATACGAACACCATGTTATTCATTATATGCCATTTATTCTAGTAAACTATATAATTTATAAAATCCACAACGGTGCTGGAGTATATTTATTCCCTAGTGCGGGGAGACTGACCCGAGGTTCAATTTCAGCGGCTCCTCCGGGAGTGAGCGCTACACATGACAATACTACAAAATAAAAAATATAAAAATATAAAATACAAAGTCATTTTTTGTTCTAACACAGCACCAATATCTGTTTTTCATTTTTAAAGTGGGCATTGCCACCGCAATAACTCACTTTCATTGTGGGAAATGAGAAGGTGAGTGGAGAGGAGATGACGCAGTGCATCATCTAAATCAGTGATACTCATTGCATGGCTCGCACAGCCAGCAGTGGTGGCTCACTTATCGTGTAGTCGACACTGTCGGCTGGCGAACCTCTGCAGACCTTCACCACGGACCCCCGTGGGCATCTTCTGGTGAGGTGCGGGCACCACCCGATGATGCACGGGCTCCACCCGATGATGCGAGGGTGTCACGTGATGGCTCAGAAGAAAGGCTGGCACAGAAGAAAGAAGAAGAGTCAAAGTAAAGAAAAGCACAGAGGTCAGAGTAAAGTAATCAGAGGCACAGGAAGGCACAGACAGCAGATGAAAGAGGCACAGAGGGCAGATGAAAGAGGCACAGAGGAAAGAATGAGGCAGAAGAAAGAAAGAAGCAGATGAAAAAGGCACAGAGGGCAGATGAAAGGGGCACAGAGGAATGAGCATCAGAGGAAAGGTAGAGGCAGATGAAAAAATGAGACACAGAGGAAAGTAAAAAGATTCACAGAGGGCAGATGAAAGGAGCAATGAGGAAAGAAAGAAGCAGATGAAAGATAGAGGCACAGAGGGCAGATGAAAGGGGCACAAAGGAAAGAATGAGGCAGAGGAAAGAAAGAGGCAGATGAAAAAGGCACAGAGGGCAGATGAAAGGGGAAATAAGGAAAGAAAGAAGCAGATGAAATGGGCACAGAGGAAAGAGGCAGAGGAAAGAAAGGCAGATCAAAAGAAAGTAATAAGAAGCATAGAGGGCAGATGAAAGCGCTACAGAGGAAAAAAGAAGCACAGAGGGCAAAAGAAAGTAATAAGAGGCACAAAGGAAAGTAAGAGGCACAGAGGGCAGATGAAAGGGGCATAGAGGACAGAGGCACCGAGGAAAGAGAGAGGCACATGAAAAAGAGAGGCACATAGAGCAGAAAAAAAAGAGGCAGAGGAAAGAAAGAGGCACAGAAAGCAGAGGAAAGAAAGAATGAATGAAAGAAGGACAGAGAGCAGAGTTTGCAAAGAAAGAAGTTGAGACAGTCAGAAACTGAAGAAAAAAATTGAAATCTGGGAAGTCAAAAGCTGAGACAAAATTACAGTTAAGTAAGGTAATTTATTTTTCCACTCATTTCCATATTGGTTAAAGCTAGGATTTTTTCTTAGTTCCTTTTAAAAAGATATACAGGGTTATTCAGAAAACGGTGAAAACCAGGAGAACTGGCAGCAGAAGAAAACAATCTAGACCAAATAGCTGATTTGGAAAGTGAGATAAATGAGAGAATTTTTCTGGTTTGGCTATTTTGACCTAGAATTTTCACTTATCCTGCAATTCTCCTGAGTTTCACCTTTCTCTGAATAACACTGATAGAAGTGTTACAGTTGTCTATATTATAGGCTTAAAATATACAGTATTCCAGGGGGAGCCAAACTGGTAGGCCACAAGGTATTTCGATAATGCGGCTCTCCTCTTGACTGATCCCTTGTCGATGTGACTCCTGAACAAAAAACCACGAGGATCCCTGATCTAAATTGTAAGCGCCACACACAATGACATTTATGCTGCAGGGAAGTGGCAGCTCATTTAGATCCCCATTTCTCTGTCATTTTAAATGCTTAAGAGCCCTAAAACCCAACAGAGGAAAGATAAAAAGATAACTACCTGAACTTCCTAAAAATGCTATTTGGGGTATAATTTTCCACTTGTAACTGTAACTGCAGCATTTTAGTGGAGAGGACCCTGGGAAATGCTTGCATTCAGGTCACAATGTGCATATGTTATCATTCATCACATTTACTTATCCCCAAATTCCCCAGGAGAACTAACCTGTAAACTGTCAGTCTCACCAGGGAAAACCAGATGGCTCATGATATCATTGTAACGGATCACCGCTACCCTGCACGGGTAGATCCGCCATCAGCGCCGAGCTTGTCTGGAGGTGTAGAATCAGGTGTAGCGGGCTGTATGAATTCGGCGGTGATTAAGTGCTTTTGCACGATCCTTGAAGTGTCGCGGTTCCCCAAGCCCTGTTATCCCCAATTACTAGCCGAGGCAGGAGTAAAGGTTCAAACAGGTACCAGTTTATTTAACATGGGGGATACAGGGGTATTTATGGGGAATGAAACCATTGTTCTCCCCTGGCCCGCCCTCAGTCCTCCTGCGGTGATCTATACCTTTGCCTCGAGCCATTGCCCAATCTGCCTTGGTTAACCTGGGGGACCCCTGCGGTGCGCAGCCCTTATCTTGGGTCTCAGCGCCAGCTCGTCTGTCCCCCCCCTCCCAGAACCTCTCCCTGTCCGGGCAGCGCCCGGCCCCCCCTGTGGTGTGAGCGCTCCTTTGTCCTGGCGGCTCCCTGTGGCTTTCAGCCCGAGTTTGGGGTTTTACCAGGGATTTCGGGGTGATCCCCTGGGAGCGGCGGCACGCTGGGGGTACAGCCTGGCAGCTCGGGTCCGGGGGCTGGTTCAGTCCAAAAAGCGCCCTGATCGGATCAACGGAGCCCGACCTATGGAGGGGGAAAGTCCGGCGGCTGTACGGGAGCAAGAGTCACTGTTTGCCGGCCGCGCTCCCGGCGAGGGATCCCTGGTCGGCGTTCGGGTTTCCCGGGGCGCTTCGTTCTGAAATTCGCACCCCGTAAGAACCTATTTTTAGGAACATACTGGCCAAGAAGCGCTCTTCTGCGTGGTTTCCACGCTGTGGGGCAAGGTGGGCAAGTTTGGGCGGCTTGGCAGAGACAGTTAGTGGCGGCTAGAGGCATTCACAGACCGGGCGTCTTCCCGGGGCTGTGGACAGGCGGGGAACAGGTCACCAATGGGGAGAATTACAGGGGGAACTTATAAAAATACAACCTAACGAATTCTTTAATACACCACACCAAATCAACATTTTAAAAATTTCTACCGCGCTACGGTATAGTGGCGGCCGTTCCGTCACACATCTCCCCCAAGTTTCCAGATGGCAGACCTGGTGAGACCCTCTTCGGGTCCGCTTGGGGATGTCCATGGCCCCCACCCACCCTAAGTTTCAAGCTCAGTTTGGCGGGATAGTCCGTCCGCATTGCCATTTTGCTTCCCAGGCCGGTACTGGATGGTAAAATTGAAGGGCTGGAGGGCCAGGCTCCACCGCAAGAGCCTGCCGTTGTCCCCGGCCACCCGGTTCAGCCATACCAGGGGGTTGTGGTCCGTGAGGACCGTGAAGGAGCGCCCATACAAATACGGTTGCAATTTCTTCAGTGCCTATACCAGGGCAAGGCACTCCTTCTCGATGGCCGCATAAGCCACCTCCCTGGGTAAACGTTTCTGGCTGATGTAGGCAACCGGGTGGTCGTGCCCGTCTTCACCGACCTGGCTCAGCACTGCTCCCAATCCGAACATAGATGCGTCTGTGTGGACAACAAAACGTTTAGTGGAATCAGGAGCAGTCAACACGGGGGCTTCCACCAAGGCTCGCTTGAGCTGCTGGAAGGCTTCCTCACACTCGGGACCACAGTACCTGTCGGGGAAGGTTCTTGTGGGTCAGGTCAGTCAGGGGTTTGGCAATAGCGCTGTAGTTGGGGACGAAGCGGCGGTAGTATCCTGCCGTACCTAGAAAGGCTAACACCTGGGTCTTGGTGCGGGGAGTGGGCCACTGGGCAACAGCTTCAACCTTGGCGGGTTCTGGGCGCTGCCTTCCGCAGCCCACCCGGTGGCCCAGGTACTGGACCTCGGACATGCCGACGTGGCACTTGTCTGGTTTTATGGTCAGACCGGCGGTGCCAAGGCGGTCCAGTACGGCCGTAAATGCTGTAAGTGTTCCTCCCAGGTGAAGATGGCTATGTCATCTAGGTAGGCGCTGGTAAAGTCTTGCATCCCCTCTAGCAGCCGATCCGCCATGCGTTGGAAAGTGGCCGGGGCATTCTTCATCCCGAATGGCATAATCCGAAATTGGTATAAGCCAAACGGAGTGATGAATGCCGATTTCGGCACACCTTCCTCGGCAAGGGGAATCTGCCAGTACCCCTTACATAGGTCAATGGTGGTGAGAAAGTTTCCCTGGACAATCCGGTCTAGGAGCTCGTCGACTCGGGGCATGGGGTATGCGTCAGTGACAGTGTGGTCATTTAACTTTCTATAGTCCACACAGAACCTGGTAGTGCCATCCTTCTTGGGTACTAGAACCACCGGGGAGGCCCAGGGGCTCTCAGAGGGTTCTATTACCCCTAGATCCAACATCTCACGGATCTCTTTCTGCATCCCGTCTCTCACTGCATCGGGAATTCGGTACGCCGTCTGCCGCAAAGGGGATTGACTCTGGGTATCGACCCGATGCAGGGCTACGGAGGTGTAGCCGGGACGGGATGAGAACAGGTCTCGGTGCTCCTGTAGCACCTGCTGAGCCTGTTCCTTGTGGCGGGGGGTGAGCCCCTCGCCCAGCCGGACATCGGCTACCCCCTGGGCGCTTGGATTCCCGGGCAGTACCGGCAGGGGGAGATCCTCCAGATCCCCCGCATCCGGCGCGCAGATGGCGGCTACTGCCTCTTCCCTTTCGAAAAACGGTTTCAGCGTGTTCACATGAAAGGTTATGTGTATCCTTTCATCTGAACATCTGGCTGCGGTGAAGGTGGTATCGCAGATCTTTTCTATGATTTTGTAGGGTCCTTCCCAGGCTGCCTGCAACTTATTTTGTTTGACCAGTCGGAGTGCTAACACTTTCTGCCCTATCTGGAAGGTGCGGTCCCTAGCCGACCGGTCATACCACCTCTTCTGCTTGGTTTGGGCCGCTTGGAGATTGTCACGTACCAGGGCGGTCAATTCCTGCAGCCGGTCCCTAAACTCAAGCACATAATCTATGGCCGAGGTCCCCTCCTCCGCCAGTGCACCTTCCCAGTGCTCCCGGAGCAAGTCCAAGGGGCCTCGGACTCTCCGGCCATACAGTAGCTCAAAGGGAGAGAAGCCTGTGGCTTCCTGGGGTACCTCCCGGTACGCGAACAGAAGGTGGGGCAGATGGCATTCCCAGTCCTTATGGGACATGGTAAAGGTGCGGAGAAGCTGTTTGAGGGTCCCGTTGAACCGCTCGCAGAGCCCGTTGGTCTGCGGGTGGTAAGGGGAGCTGTACAGGGGTTTAATCCCGCACAGTCTCCAGAGCTGCTGGGTCACCTCGGCCGTAAATTGTGTGCCCTGGTCAGACAGGATTTCCTGGGGAAATCCGACCCTGGAGAATATCTGCAGCAGAGCTCCGGCAACGGTCTCTGCGTGGATATCCCGGAGGGCCACGGTTTCGGGGTACCTGGTGGTGTAGTCCACTACGGTCAAGATATACTTCTTGCCCGTAGGGCTAGGCACTGCCAAGGGTCCTACCAGATCCACCGCCACCCGTCTAAAAGGTTCTCCCACTATGGGCAAGGGTCTCAGGGGAGCTTTCTTGGCGTCTCCCTGCCTCCCTACTCGCTGGCATACCTCGCACGTCCGACAGTAGTCCCTAACCTCCCTTGATAATCCGGGCCAAAAGAAGCTCTGGGTTAGGTGGTGCAATGTCCGCCGGTGCCCGAGATGGCTCGCCAGGGGAATATCATGCGCGATCCTTAACAGATCGCACCGATATTTCGCCGGCACTACCAGCTGCCTGTGGGGTACTCGGTCTATTCCCTGGCTCGTCCCCCCCGATGTCCTGTACAGCTTCCCTTGGTCCCAGGAAAATCTCACCTCCCCTAACCCTCCCAGGTCCCTCCCTGCTTGTTGTCGATATGGGGCAAGGGTAATATCGTCCCGGGTGGCTTGGGCAAAGTCCATCGGGGAATCCCAGGTCAGGGCAGGGGTGTTGTCAGGGCCAAGGGGGGGTGTTGGTCTGGTCTGGCTTACCGTGGTCCCCTCGGAGTCGGTGTGTGGAGCCTTCCGCGCTTGGTTGCGGGTGGTAACGAGGCATACCCCGCCAGGATGAGGGTCCTCAAAGGTGGAGGTCAGCAGTCCCAGGTCGTTGCCAAGTAAGACCTCGGACGGTAGATTCTTCATGACCCCGACCTCCACGTCCCGGGCATTCGCACCCCAATCTAGATGGACGCGGGCCGTAGGGATTCGATACACATGGCCGCCAGCGACTCTGACAGCCACCGAATACCCGGTTGAAGCAGCCGAGTGGATAAGATGGGGCTGTGCCAGGGTGAGGGTTGCACCGGTGTCTTGCAGACCGCTGGCAAGTTGTCCATTCACCCGGACTTGTTGGCGATGGTGTTGACGGTTGTCCTGCGCGGCTGCTTGCACTGTGTCAGCCTCATGTAGGATGCCCCAGTCTTCCTCGAGGGCGGCTGTGGGTTCTGGTTCCTGATGGCAACAGTATGCCGCAGCTCGGCTCGGTGGGTGCGCTGCCCGGGACGGTGCCGGACGATAGGTGTTCAGGGGACAACGGTCCCGTATGTGTCCGATCTGGTTACACCCATAGCACCGGGGTCCTACCCGAGGAGCCAGGGTGGGGGTGCCGGTGGCCTGGGGGCTCGTTCGAGGGCAGCAGGGCGTAACTGTGGCACTGGATGGAAGCGGGGAGGTGGGACTCGGATGACCGGAGGGGCTACTCGCCTGGCGTCCTGGTACTCGTCGGCAAGGCGGGTGGCTTCAGACAGGGTGAGGGGGCGCCGGTCTCGTACCCAGTCTCGGACCTCTGGAGGAGAGTAGTTGTAGAACTGCTCCAGTAATAGCAGCTGGACGATCTGGTCCGGTTGGGTGGCTTGGCACCCCTGTATCCAGCTACGGAGCGCCTGCTGCATCCTGTGTCCCCACTCCGCATAAGAGTCCTGAGTGCCCCTTCTTAAGGCTCGAAATCGGACTCGATATGCCTCCGGGGTGAGTGCATAGCGGGCCAGCAGATGTTCTTTGACCCGCTCGTACACCATACAGTCTTTGTCCGCCACCGCCCGATAGGCTTCAGCCACCCTGCCGGTCAATTTGCTCACCAGGATGGGTACCCAGTCTCGGACCGCCACCTCCTGCAGGGCACATTGCCTCTCGAAATCCTGCAGGAACCCGTCGATGTCTTCACTCCCCTCTGGGAAGAGCTTGAACGCCACGAACAGTATTTTCTGTTTGGGGGGTCCGGTACTGCCTTGGGGGGGACAGCGACCCCTCGGACCTTTGCTGCATCTCTGCCTGACGGAGCTTGTCTGTGTCGGCCAGGACCCTCCCGATGATGTCGGCGGAGGGGTCCGTTCCGTATAGGGCCAGCCGCCACTGCACCTCTCACCTCCATTCCGAGGTCTCGGAGCCCTCAGAGGGAGCCACGCTGTTACGGTCGTCCTCCATCAGTTCTCCGATGATGACCGCTTTCGCCTTGCCTCCGGGTGCCTTGCTTCTGGCTTTTAACAGTTCTTTCAGGACCGTGCGCTTCAGGCCTTCGTAGCGCTGTGCCATACGGGGTCACCGCCTTTGCTGGTACTGTCCACCTCTCGAACCCAGGGGTGTCTGAGACCGGGGTCAAGCCAGCGGCTGTATCTCCCCCTGCTGGGCTGGTCTCAGATTCTCCCCCCGGATGATGTCTACTCCAGACGCTCGGCGTGTTGCGGTGGCTGAGACCGGGGTCAATCCAGCGGCTGTATCTCCCCCTGCTTGTCTGGTCTCAGCCGATCCCAGCGCTGCCAGCCAATGTAACGGATCACCGCTACCCTGCACGGGTAGATCCGCCGTCAGCGCCGAGCTTGTCTGGAGGTGTAGAATCAGGTGTAGCGGGCTGTATGAATTCGGCGGTGATTAAGCGCTTTTGCACGATCCTTGAAGCGTCACGGTTCCCCAAGCCCTGTTATCCCCAATTACTACAAGCCGAGGCAGGAGTAAAGGTTCAAACAGGTACCAGTTTATTTAACATGGGGGATACAGGGGTATTTATGGGGAATGAAACCATTGTTCTCCCCTGGCCCGCCCTCAGTCCTCCTGCGGTGATCTTTACCTTTGCCTCGAGCCATTGCCCAATCTGCCTTGGTTAACCTGGGGGACCCCTGCGGTGCGCAGCCCTTATCTCGGGTCTCGGCGCCAGCTCGTCCGTCCCCCCCCTCCCAGAACCTCTCCCTGTCCGGGCAGCGCCCGGCCCCCCTGTGGTGTGAGCGCTCCTTTGTCCTGGCGGCTCCCTGTGGCTTTCAGCCCGAGTTTGGGGTTTTACCAGGGATTTCGGGGTGATCCCCTGGGAGCGGCGGCACGCTGGGGGGTACAGCCTGGCAGCTCGGGTCCGGGGGCTGGTTCAGTCCAAAAAGCGCCCTGATCGGATCAACGGAGCCTGAGCTGTGGAGGGGGTAAGTCCGGCGGCTGTACCCGAGCAAGAGTCACTGTTTGCCGGCCGCGCTCCCGGCGAGGGATCCCTGGTCGGCGTTCGGGTTTCCCGGGGTGCTTCGTTCTGAAATTCGCACCCCCGTAAGAACCTATTTTTAGGAACATACTGGCCAAGAAGCGCTCTTCTGCGTGGTTTCCACGCTGCGGGGCAAGGCGGGCAAGTTTGGGCGGCTTGGCAGAGACAGTTAGTGGCGGCTCGAGGCATTCACAGACCGGGCGTCTTCCCGGGGCTGTGGACAGGCGGGGAATAGGTCACCAATGGGGAGAATTACAGGGGGAACTTATAAAAATACAACCTAACGAATTCTTTAATACACCACACCAAATCAACATTTTAAAAATTTGTACCGCGCTACGGTATAGTGGCGGCCGTTCCGTCACAATCATCATATATGTACATGGTGACATCACCAAAACCCTTAACCCCCCACCAGTACAGAGGAGGATTTGAGGTGGTGAGGGCAATAGACCCCCGTATATCCACTTCCATAAGTCCTAGAACAGGTGTCATTGGAAGCATTAAGTGCCTCTTTTTAGGGCTCCTAATGCTACCTAGGGCGACTCAGTCTAATGGGATGTTATTTTTCACAAGACACTTAGAGCTATGTAATGTGTTATTCTTCTTTTTCATTTTCTTCAGCAGAAAACCAAAAGACATAAGCAAATACATTTCTGTGTGTGTATATATATATATATATATATATATATATATATATATATATACACAGTCAGGTCCAGAAATATTGGGACATTGACACAATTCTAACATCTTTGGCTCTATACACAACCACAATGGAGTTGAAATGAAACAAACACAATGTGCTTTAACTGCAGAATGTCAGCTTTAATTTGAGGGTATGTACATCCAACTCAGGTGAACGGTGTAGGATTTACAGCAGTTTGCAGATGTGCCTCCCACTTGTTAAGGGACCAAAGGTAATGGGACAATTGGCTTCTCAGCTGGTCCATGGCCAGGTGTGTGATATTCCCTCATTACCCAAATTACAATGTGCAGATAAAAGGCCCAGAGTTCATTTCAAGTGTGCTATTTGCATTTGGAATCTGTTGCTGTCAACTCTCAAGATGAGATCCAAAGAGCTGTCACTATCAGTGAAGCAAGCCATCAATAGGCTGAAGAAACAAAACAAACCCATCAGAGAGATAGCAAGAACATTAGGCGTGGCCAAAACAACTGTTTGGAACACTCTCAAAAAGAAGGAACGCACCGGTGAGCTCAGCAACACCAAAAGACCCGGGAGACCACGGAAAACAACTGTGGTGGATGACCGAAGAATTCTTTCCCTGGTGAAGAAAACACCCTTCACAACAGTTGGCCAGATCAAGAACACTCTCCAGGAGGTAGGTGTATGTGTGTCCAAGTCAACAATCAAGAGAAGACTTCACCAGAGTGAATACAGAGGGTTCACCACAAGATGTAAACCATTGGTGAGCCTCAAAAACAGGAAGGCCAGATTAGAGTTTACCAAACAACACCTAACAAAGCCTTCACAGTTCTGGAACAAGATCCTATGGACAGATGAGACCAAGATCAACTTGTACCAGAGTGATGGGAAGAGAAGAGTATGGGGAAGGAAAGGAACTGCTCATGATCCAAAGCATACCACCTCATCAGTGAAGCATGGTGGTGGTAGTGTCATGGCGTGGGCATGTATGGCTGCCAATGGAACTGGTTCTCTTGTATTTATTGATGATGTGACTGCTGACAAAAGCAGCAGGATGAATTCTGAAGTGTTTCGGGCAATATTATCTGCTCAC
The DNA here is from genome assembly GCA_009667805.1 of Leptobrachium leishanense. Lineage (NCBI taxonomy): Eukaryota > Metazoa > Chordata > Amphibia > Anura > Megophryidae > Leptobrachium > Leptobrachium leishanense. Next base: position 129,193,025 of record CM019067.1, read on the forward strand.
ATTCAGCCAAATGCTGCAGAACTCATTGGACGGCGCTTCACAGTGCAGATGGACAATGACCCAAAGCATACTGCAAAAGCAACCAAAGAGTTTTTGAAGGGACAGAAGTGAATGTTATGCAATGGCCAAGTCAATCACCTGAACTGAATCTCATTGAGCATGCATTTCACTTGCTGAAGACAAAACTGAAGGGAAAATGCCCCAAGAACAAGCAGGAACTGAAGACAGTTGCAGTAGAGGCCTGGCAGAGCATCACCAGGGATGAAACCCAGCGTCTGGTGTTGTCTATGCGTTCCAGACTTCAGGGTGTGATTGACTGCAAAGGATTTGCAACCAAATATTAAAAAGGGAAAGATCGATTTATGATTATTATTCTGTCCCATTACCTTTGGTCCCTTAACAAGTGGGAGGCACATCTGCAAACTGCTGTAAGTCCTACACCGTTCACCTGAGTTGGATGTACATACCCTCAAATTAAAGCTGACAGTCTGCAGTTAAAGCACATTCAGGGTTATCCAAAGAAATTCGAAAAGTCACCGCACGTTCGGTGACTTTTCGTTCTCTTCAATTCGGTTCCTTTTGCCGATTGCATTTCGGTGACCCTGCGGTGTATTCAGCAAACAGCACAGGGTCCCCGAATTGCAGGGAAAAGCTGCCGAACACCTGACGAAAACTAACCGAATGCACGCTGAAAACAAGCAAAAACATCTGGATTAACCTTCGAAAAAGCCGAACAGGAGCCGAACAGGAGCCGAACAGGAGCCGAATCACACAGAGCCGAAGCAGCTGTGACGTAGAGGAGGCAGTGAATAAATTAGCAAAACCATTTGTATGAATCTGGGAAAAAGAAACGCTGTTTGCAAAGAAACTACTGAGCGAAAATGTCTGAAATTTTCACAGGAGGTCCAGGGAATGATAATAAAGAGGGCTGTTACAAAAAAAATAAGTAAACTGAAAAAAAAAAAAAAAAATCGGACTTAAAAAAAAAAAATCTGAAAAATGCTTAAAGTATCCTAAAAAATCTATAAATAAAGAGACTTTTTGCTGCAGAATTTTATAATGAACGGTTTATTAGATATTGAATTACAACGGGAATATTTTTAACATTGAAGTCTATGGGATTCTCCTGAATAAACTTGCCGAATGAAACCACCGAATGGCAGGGCATTAGGGGAACCTTTCACTGCTGGTTTGTGTTCTCTGAATAGCCGAAGCAGTGCTTTTTCATGGGGATTTCACTGCCCTCGAACAGGCACCGAACAGGCACCGTATGTTCAGGCAATTCGCCAGGATTTGGCGAATTGCCTGCTCTCTGGATAGCCGAATGGTCAGGAAAGGTAACCGAACACTGATTTTCAGCGTTCGGTTACCTTTCTCAAGCAATTCGGATCTCTTTGGATAACCCTGATTGTGTTTGTTTCATTCCAACTCCGGTGGTGGTGTATAGAGCCAAAGATGTTAGAATTGTGTCGATGTCCCAATATTTCTGGACCTGACTGTATATATATATATATATTAGGGCTGGTAATGATTTAAATTTTCGTGTTCAATTAATCGAAAAAAAATTAATTGATTAATCAATTAATTTTGATTAATTATAACGCGGATGGATATATTTGCCCCCAGCTCACACATGGATGGATTTATTTGCCCCCAGCACACACCTCCTGCCGCTGCGTGCTTTACGCTGCGTGTTTGGCTCCTTATGAGCGTCCACCGGCATATGGATGGATATTATATTTGCCCCCAGCTCACAAATGGGTGGATATTATATTTTCCCCCAGCTCACAAATGGATGGATATATGTGCCCCCAGCTCACGGATGGATATATGTGCCCCCAGCTCACGGATGGATATATTTGTCCCCAGCTCACACCTGCCGCTGCGTGCTTTGTGCCGCGTGTTTGGCTCCCTATGAGCGTCCGAAGGCATGGAGCTTGACCGCTCGCCTGGGGGAACAACATGACCAGCCGCATTCTCGCAAGAACCCGGAGTTCATGTGAACTCCGCGATCTCGCGAGAACGCGGCTGGTCACGTGGTTCCCCCAGGCGAGTTGCCAAGCTCCATGCCTTCGGACGCTCATAGGGATCCAAACACGCGGCTTAAAGCACGTGACGGTGGCGGTCGATTAAAATATATTTAGTCGACCAAAGAAATTATCGATTAATGGATGGATTAATTGTTAATTTCTGCAGCCCTAATATATATATATATATATATATATATATATATAGGCAAAAATCAGCAACTGAGCCGGGCACTCATATCCTGTAGAGAAATGCTGCGGGCCAAAAGTTCCCGCAGTCGTGTGAAAGTTGCCTCGGTGCTTATCTCCCAATAGATAATATGGAGTCCGCAATGGAGGAGGCACACGAGGACTTCATAAAATGTAAAAATTTATTCAAAGTTACATTAAAAATCTGATGTGTCGGCCCACTGAGGGCCTTTTTCAAGGTATAGCAAATAGATAAAAAGCAGATATTTATATACTGCTGGAAAGAAAGAGGAATGGCACTTACCCCCCCTGCTCCGTGCCGGCGAGTGGATGTGGGCCGACGCCCAAGGATGCCGGAAGCATCACCACACTTACATAGCATACACCCTCCGTGCCATACCATTACACTTAGTTTAACTTCATACCACCTTTAGTTACATTTCACCTCTGTTGCTTTTCTTTTTTTTTCTCCTTCCTCTCTACACAGTTCTATCTTTTGTGTCATACCATTGCTCCTCATATATATACTCTCATATATACACCCCAATACATATATTACTATCATCTATTCATCTCTGCTCCCCATCCATCTTCCTTCCTCCATGATTGTACTTAACGTCATTACTCGGATCCCAACCAATACGAAAGGATCCTTTTATGTTTTTAAAGTAAGCACAGGTCTTCTACTCCCTCCTGTTTGGCCGGTTGCTAGGGGCGACGCGGCCCCACGGCCGTGGCCTGATGACGTAGGGCCTTGTGACACTCATCCTCTGCGGAGCTTCAGTTGCGGTCTTACGTTTTCCTGCAAAATGTCTTGATAAACTCTGGAATTCATTTTTTCATCAATGACAACAATCCATCCAGGCCATGAGGCAGCAAAGCAGTCCCAAACCATGATGCTCCCTCCGACATGTTTTACAGTGAGGATGAGGTTATGATGTTGGTGTGCTGTGCCTTTTTTTCTCAACACATAGTGTTGTGTGTTTTTTCAAAACAACTCAATTTTGGTTTCATCTGTCCAGAATATTTTGCCAGTAGTGCTGTGGAACATCCAGGTGCTCTTTTGCAAACTTCAAACGTGCTGCAATATTCTTTTTGGACAGCAATGGCTTCCTCCGTGGTGTCCTCCCATGTACTCCATTCTTGTTTAATGTTATCCTTATTGTAGATGTGTCAACAAAAATGTTAGCATGTGCCAAAGATTTCTGTAAGTCTTTAGCTGACACTCTAGGATTCTTCTTTACCTCATTAAGCATTCTGCGCTGTGCTCTTGCAGTCATCTTTACAGGACGACCACGCCTAGGGAGAGTAGCAACAGTGCTGAACTTTCTCCATTTGTAGACAGTCTGTCTTACCGTGGACACATGAACATCAAGGCTTTTGGAGATACTTTTGTAACCCATTCCAGCTTCATGCAAGACAACAATTCTTGATCGTGGGTCTTCTGAGAGCTCTCTTCTGCAAGGCATGGTTCACATCAGGCAGTGCTTCTTGAAACCAGTAAACCCAAAACTGGTGTGTGTTTTTAAAGGGCAGGACAGCTTTCAGCAACACATCCAATAATATCACACTGATTGGACTCAAGGTTGGTTCACTCCTGGCTCCAATTAGCTCTTGGAGAAGTCATTAGGCTAGTGGTTCACATACTTTTTCCACCCTGCACTGTGAATGTTTACATGTTATGTTCAATAAACACATGAAAACACATATAATGTTTGTGTTGTATTATTTTAAGCAGACTGTGTTTTTCAAATTGTTGTGATTTAGATGAAGATCAGAGCACATTTTATGACTAATTCATGCAAAACTCCACGTAATCCCAAAGGGTTCACATACTTTTTCTTGCAACTGTATATATATATATATATATGTATAATCCCCTAGACCTAGAGTTATAGAGCACTTCTCCCTAGTTAATGCTAATGTTAGTGTTTGGCTGTGTAAACGTTACCGCCAGGATAAGTGACTTTAACGTATGCCCCCCGTTATTACCTTCCTGATGCTAAACCCGCAAGAAATCAGTTAGCACATCGATTTTTGCTCTAACTGCCGTGAGCTTACAGTACTTTGCGCATCCTAGACTTAACATGGGGAGCGCAATCTTTAATTAGCATTTTGATAAGTAAGGTATTACAAAGTGCTAGAGCTAATTACCGTAGGGACGCACAATATTAACGACTCCTAAAAGCTGATGCTAAATGATTCCTCATTTACAAAATCAATTATCACCCCTAAAACCCCCTAATAAATCCGATACTCACCTCTCATCCTGCGGCGAGAATGGTGGCCTAATCCGCCACTTCTTATGGCCGCGAGCAGAGTGAGACTGGAAAAAATAGTTCCCAATCTCCCTCCGCGATCACTCTGTGGAACTGTGCGATCTCCCGAGAGCGAGATCGCACAGTATTTGTGAGAGAAAAGGGGGGTGTGAGGGTCCTGAGTATACAGGGTAATCGAGATGTGGACCCCTTGCTTGATGTGCCTAGAGGGATGTCAGCTATACCCTCTTGACGAGGCCTAACAAGGCCGAAATGATCGTCGGGGGTTGCTGCACCTCTTGTGCAGGGATGACCAGTGGCGTCGTAATGTGGGGGCGGGGGGTGCGGCCCGCATCAGGTGATTATCCCCTGTAGATTATCCTGTTCAACCACGAGTCTGAGAGGGGGCGGGACCGAGCCAAGTGTTTCTTGGTTACGTCCGAGGCAACACGCTGTGGTTGCCTAGGCAACCGGTCCGGCGTGCTTATACGGCGCAGAGCGCCGACAGGTACTCGTGGTGGTTTCCGGGATCAGAGACGTCTGGAGATCAATCTCCTTCACCTGGTTTGTTGCAAGAGTTTGAAGTGGCGGGGGTAAGAATGCCCTGCTGGCGCTTGAAATGAAACATCAGATGGTGCATTATTAGGTCGTTAAGAGACTGATGCTTGTCTGTCTGACACTAATTGTGGCGCTTAGTGCTAATTTCCTTGCACACATGTTGTGGGATTGTGGACGTTTTCTCATCACTGGTTGGAGGATGATTTCAGTGGGAGGGGGCTGGTGATTGTTGTTTAATTGGAGTGTCCATATATATGGACACAGGATTGGGTTGTATGTATATTTGTCCTGATGAAGGCTCTGTAAAGAGCCGAAACGTTGACCTTTTTGGATTCATTAAAGAAAACTTTTTCTGCAAATCCCATGAGTGCTTGCATCCTTGCTATCTGTACCAAGTCCAGCCTTTGCTAAAGCACCGGGTGTGAGAGGAACTTCACTGTGAACCGTGAGTGCAAAGACCTTTTTGTTCATTCTGTACTATTGCTGGGATTTGGCGTAATCCGTGGTTTTTTTTGCACCGGCACAATATTGCGCTATTTTGAATAATTATCAAGGACATTACTTTTTTATGTACAAGCCGTGTACACTACTGCAAACGCTATAATGGATATGTTTTTGCAGCAAGCCGGCGCCCATGCTGAACAAGCACACACATTACAATTCAGTGATGATGAGGCAAATGCCATCCTATGGTCCGCTTCTGGTATGGAGCTACAATGCCCAAAATCCTCTAAAGATCTTTTTTTCGAGCTGGTCAAACTTAAGAAAAAAGAGGTAGATCTGGACCTCCACGGTCTTTTTCTTTCGGATTACCACAGGGCTAAACGAATCCCTAGGGGGTTCAGAATCCATAATGTCCCAACTTTGGGACGATCCAAGCCTCAGGTGTGTAAGGAGTGGACAAGTGTGCTCAATAAATGTTCTTTAGACCTCATGCTGGTGGCCATAAAAGAAGTTAAGGAGGAACTAGTCGAAATTAAGATTAAGATCGTGGATTTTGAGAAAGAACATGCGACCTGGATAGGGTCAGCAGAAGGGCAGACGACCCTATGTAAGATCGAACAGGAAGTAATAAAATATAAAAATGAATTGATCCGTTTCAAAAAGGAGAAATTTGAAAAAGTCAAACAAGATTACCTGCAACATCGTGTATACCGCTGGCTAAGTGGAGAACCAAATAGGAGACCCTACAGAAATCCAAGAAACCGCATACGTAAACCCCGAGTGCAAACCATTGACGTTACCTCGGGGGAGTCGGCATCTGATAACGAACCCCAAGTGGGATCCCAGGCATCCTCGAAGGATTTTTTGGGGGTTCCAGACACCCAGAACCCTGGAGGTACGATGACACGCAGCCGCGGAAAAAATGCAGAAGAAGGCGAGTTACTAGGAGGGGGAGACAAAGCAAGTCGAAGTGGCATCAAAAACAAACCACCATTGAAGAAGTAAATCCCATATTCAACCTATCCAACCGGACTTTGACAGATGTGGAAACTGGTGTTCTTAGTAAAGGACTGTCCTTTGTCCCATCATCCAAACCTGATGCTTTCCAGTGGGATGTAGAACTTTACAAGTTCGGACGCACCCTACGTCTAGCTGATTTCTTTAGGAATGAGCCTACCGGTAATGTAACTCCATTTCGACGAAAGAGTCGTTTTGATCCCCTCTCCAATCAGCCGTCTATTAAAGCGTTTCTACGACAGGTAAAGTCCGAAGTGAGTACACTCATGGGCCAACATGTGTCTAAACACAGTAATATTTCCAGACAAGAACGTGAAGCTATAAAGACCTTAGCTGATGATGCCTCTATCGTTATAAGACAGGCAGACAAAGGAGGGGCCATTACCATCTTGAACTATACGCAGTATGCGAGAGAAATGTACTCTCAGCTTTCAGATGGAGTTACTTACTCTTTGTTATCTGGTGACCCAACACGTGAGGTCATGGCCAAATTTGAAAAAAGTATCCAAAGAGGTTTCTCAGCTGGCTATATCGATGATGAACTGCTCCAGTACCTACTCAAACCTCACCCTAGGACTCCTGTGATATATGGGATACCAAAGATCCATAAAGATCCGGTAACTCCACCACTACGCCCAATTGTCTCGGCCGTGGGAGGTGCCATTGAGCCAACAGCCAGATGGCTTGACTTTTTATTCAAGAAACCGGTACAATGTATCCCCACGTGCATTAAAGATACCAACGATTTTTTACAGAGACTTGGGGCAGTGATAACCAATTGTGATGAGGTAGTCTTCATGACATTGGATGTAAAGAGTTTATACACAGTGATCCCCCATGGGGGAGGGATTGAGGCCATGAGGTGGTTACTGTCTAATTCAGAGGCCTATGATGGCCCATGTGTTGAATTTGTTTTGGAGCTACTGGCGTTGGCTCTGGAAAATAATTATTTCAGGTTTGAGGATAAATGGTACCTACAGCGCACTGGTACATCCATGGGGGCCGCGATGGCCCCCATGTACGCCAATGCGTATATGTACAAGTTTGAGACCGATAACATCTTAACCCAGTTTCAAGGTAACATTGTTCAATATGTGCGGTTCATTGATGATATCTTTGTAATATGGCGGGGCACAGTTGAAGAAGCTAGGGGGATTGAACATCTCATAAATAACCTAGATACACCAATTAAAGTCACTAGCACAGTCAGTGAAAGTTCCATCAATTTCCTTGATGTAAGGATTTTTAAAAAAGACAACTGCCTACACTACTCATTGTTTTCTAAGTCCACAGACCGCAACACCTTACTTCACCAACAGAGCGCACATCCAGACCATTTAAAACAATCATTGCCTTATTCCCAACTATTGAGAGTTATAAGGAATAACAGCGATGGAACCATTATGGAAGAACAGATTTCTGACATGTGTCGGAAATTCGCTTCTCGAGGGTATTCTGACAAGGTGATAACAGGTGCTCTGGAGAGAACAAGAGCTCCAAGGCAAGTAAGAGATAAGTCGGATAGATTCAAATTCCCCCTCACGTATGACACAGCCTCAAGACGAATTACTTCAGTAGTAAGGAGAAACTGGTCGATCCTAGAGAAAGACCAGAATTTGCCTGAAACGTTTAGATACCAACCGATGTTTTGCTATCGCAAAAACCGCAGTCTAAAAGATCTTCTGGTAAAGGCGGATCCCATTAAAAGTTATGACCCAGACCAAAATAAATTTAGGAATCTGGGCTGCAAAAGATGTCTAGGCTGCGTTACCTGCGGCCATATGACTCCGTCTAGTGACTTTAGACATCCCCATACAGGGAAGCGGTTTCTCATTAGACACTTTATTACCTGTAGGACAGAATATGTGGTCTATAAGATCTTATGCCCTTGTGGCTTGGCCTATGTGGGTAAAACCACAACCCAATTATGCGAAAGAATTCGCAACCATCGATCCAACATCAGGACCGCATATAGGGATGGCAGGTCGGACAAGCCGGTGGCCCGACATTTTTTTCAGTCTGGTCACCCCTTGTCCTCGTTGAAATTCTTGGCAATAGACCATGTCCCACCCCCGAGGCGGGGGGGTGATCGAGCTTTGATTCTCCTTCAGAGAGAAGCAAGATGGATTCATCGCTTGGACACCGTTTTCCCTCGGGGTTGAATGAAAGAAACTCCCTCCTAGCCTTTTTATAAATATTGTAAAAATGTCAAAATTAAAAATTAAGAAGTAAAAATCCAAAATCTAAAATCAATCTATATACTGATATTATCGGCAGGGTAGTTCCTAATGTGGGGTTTAATAATCAATCTGTGCCGGCCTGAGCCATCTGCTGCGTGCACACATTAGTCGTTGCTTGTACTTTTACATTTGTTTTTAAGGAGGGTAATGTTTTTCTCCCTCCCCTGTAGATTATCCTGTTCAACCACGAGTCTGAGAGGGGGCGGGACCGAGCCAAGTGTTTCTTGGTTACGTCCGAGGCAACACGCTGTGGTTGCCTAGGCAACCGGTCCGGCGTGCTTATACGGCGCAGAGCGCCGACAGGTACTCGTGGTGGTTTCCGGGATCAGAGACGTCTGGAGATCAATCTCCTTCACCTGGTTTGTTGCAAGAGTTTGAAGTGGCGGGGGTAAGAATGCCCTGCTGGCGCTTGAAATGAAACATCAGATGGTGCATTATTAGGTCGTTAAGAGACTGATGCTTGTCTGTCTGACACTAATTGTGGGCGCTTAGTGCTAATTTCCTTGCACACATGTTGTTGGGATTGTGGACGTTTTCTCATCACTGGTTGGAGGATGATTTCAGTGGGAGGGGGCTGGTGATTGTTGTTTAATTGGAGTGTCCATATATATGGACACAGGATTGGGTTGTATGTATATTTGTCCTGATGAAGGCTCTGTAAAGAGCTGAAACGTTGACCTTTTTGGATTCATTAAAGAAAACTTTTTCTGCAAATCCCATGAGTGCTTGCATCCTTGCTATCTATATATATATATATGTATAATCCCCTAGACCTAGAGTTATAGAGCACTTCTCCCTAGTTAATGCTAATGTTAGTGTTTGGCTGTGTAAACGTTACCGCCAGGATAAGTGACTTTAACGTATGCCCCCCGTTATTACCTTCCTGATGCTAAACCCGCAAGAAATCAGTTAGCACATCGATTTTTGCTCTAACTGCCGTGAGCTTACAGTACTTTGCGCATCCTAGACTTAACATGGGGAGCGCAATCTTTAATTAGCATTTTGATAAGTAAGGTATTACAAAGTGCTAGAGCTAATTACCGTAGGGACGCACAATATTAACGACTCCTAAAAGCTGATGCTAAATGATTCCTCATTTACAAAATCAATTATCACCCCTAAAACCCCCTAATAAATCCGATACTCACCTCTCATCCTGCGGCGAGAATGGTGGCCTAATCCGCCACTTCTTATGGCCGCGAGCAGAGTGAGACTGGAAAAAATAGTTCCCAATCTCCCTCCGCGATCACTCTGTGGAACTGTGCGATCTCCCGAGAGCGAGAACGCCCAGGGCTCGCAGCCCGGAAGCCCTATAGACTCCAGGAGGTGATACTCGTAGTGGGGTTAGCACTTTGTTCCGGTGCGAGGAGCTCAGCTCAGCTAGCTCCTGCCCCGGAATATTGCGCTAGAATGTGGACGCTAGCGTTAGCGCCCCCATTTTAGTGCGAAGTACAGAATAGTGTCCCAAATATTTTGTTGTTATTAAAATAATCTGGACTATATTTATTAACCCCTCTTTGGTACTTTTAAAAATAAATGGCAAGTCCATGTTCACTTTTTACTGTGTTGTGTTACTTATTTTATTCGTGAAACACAAGCCACCAAAATATAGGAGAAAAATGATTGAAGTTATTGAAAGAGTGTTGGGTTTGCTGTAGTTGAATACACTAATGAAATCTAATCACCTTTGTTGCAATGCCGACAAGTCACAAAAGAATATTCTGCCAGTGCGTGCAACTTTTTTATTTCCTCAAAACTAAGAAACAAATAGGAAAAAGGAGAATCTTCACTGTAAACCGTCTCCTTTTACTGTTAGAATTTCAGTTTTGAGGAACGCCGGCGTTTGTTGGCACTGCAATACCAGCGATTTTTGCCAGTATTTGCAACGCTAGCAGACACCGGCACTTAGTGGATAACTCTTATAGTGTTCCATATCAGTTCATAACATGCGTTACATGCATAACACTCCATAGATGATTTTATGAACATGCACAATCTCCTTGATTTTGTAAAGTACCAAAATAGGATTATTTACTAACCTCTGAATTTTCCACCGAATTGCATCGAAAAGTAAGGTGAAATACATGGTTTCATAAAGCTGTCAATCTGCCAAATACAGGCAAACTGACAGCGAAATACGATGCAATTCGCCGCAGTTCGGCAGCACCAAATTTTTCCCATTGAGAACAGTCGATTCTATCGATTTTTATTATTTTTTAACAGACCTTTTTATTACTTTTAAGGGACCATTTTTATTATTTAGACACATTTTTACTACATTTTTATTAATTTAAGCTATTAAGAAAATAAGACTTTCTTTTACCTTTTTATTACTGCAGTGGACTTTGCCGAGGCAAATTCGGCGCAATTCGACGCTTTTGCCAATGACCCATAACTGCTTCAGCAATTCCCTTTTCTGCTAAATATGGTGAACATTCGGTGAATAGTGAATGACTTTATTTTCAGCTAAATAGAATCATCGAATTGTGCCGAAATGTGCCGAATTACAAAACACCGAGTTTGGTACTTTGTAAATAGACCCCAAAGTATCCATGCCACATAGACCTCAAAATTAGTGAACAATAAAGTATTTGTGAGAGAAAAGGGGGGTGTGAGGGTCCTGAGTATACAGGGTAATCGAGACGAGGACCCCTTGCTTGATGTGCCTAGAGGGATGTCAGCTATACCCTCTTGACGAGGCCTAACAAGGCCGAAATGATCGTCGGGGGTTGCTGCACCTCTTGTGCAGGGATGACCAGTGGCGTCGTAATGTGGGGGCGGGGGGTGCGGCCCGCATCAGGTGACACCTGCCCTTAGGGTGACACGTCACCCTAAGGGCGGGTGTCTCACCCTCCGCTGCATATTCGCTACCTGCGAGCATCCGAAGCATGCAGCTTCGGCGCTCGCCTGGAGGAAACACGTCACCAGGCGCCTGGAGGAAACATGTGGCTCCCCCAGGTGAGCGCCCAAGCTGCGCGCCGCCGGACGCTCAGAGGGAGCGAACACGCCACGGAGGAGGAGGTGAGACATATCCATGTGCTGGGCCATCATCCATGAGCTGCTGGGGCAAATCTATGAGCTGGGGCATATCCATGAGCTGGGGCAAATCCATGAGCTGGGGCATATCCATGAGCTGGGGCAAATCCATGAGCTGGGGCAAATCCATGAGCTGGGGGGCATATCCATGAGCTGGGGCAAATCCATGTGTGAGCTGGGGCATATCCATGAGCTGGGGCAAATCCATGTGTGAGCTGGGGCATATCCATGAGCTGGGGAATTATCCATGAGCTGGGGCAGTATCCATGAGCTGGGGCAAATCCATGAGCTGGGGCAAATCCATGAGCTGGGGTAGTATCCATGAGCTGGGGCAAATTCATGAGCTGGGGCATTATCCATGAGCTGGGGCAGTATCCATGAGCTGGGGCATATCCATGAGCTGGGGCAAATCCATGAGCTGGGGCAGTATCCATGAGCTGGGGCAAATCCATGAGCTGGGGTATTATCCATGAGCTGGGGCAGTATCCATGAGCTGGGGCAGTATCCATGAGCTGGGGCAGTATCCATGAGCTGTGGCAGTATCCATGAGCTGGGGCAGTATCCATGAGCTGGGGAGCAAATCCATGAGCTGGGGCAGTATCCATGAGCTGGGGAGCAAATCCATGAGCTGGGGCATATCCATGTGCTGGGGCATATCCATGAGCTGGGGCAAATCCATGAGCTGCTGGGGCATATCCATGAGCTTCTGGGGCATATCCATGAGCAGGGGCATATCCATGAGCTGGGGCATTATCCATGAGCTGGGGCATATCCATGTGCTGGGGCATATCCATGAGCTGGGGCATATCCATGAGCTGGGGGCAGTATCCATGAGCTGGGGCAGTATCAATCAGCTTGGGGCAGTATCCATGAGCTGGGGCAGTATCCATGAGCTTGGGGCAGTATCCATGAGCTGGGGACAGTATCCATGAGCTGGGGGCAGTATCCATGAGTTGGGGCAATATCCATGAGCTGGGGCAATATCCATGAGCTGGGGAGTATCCATGAGCTGGGGCAGTATCCATGAGCTGGGGGGGCAAATCCATGTGCTGGGGCAGTATCCATGAGCTGGGGCATATCCATGAGCTGGGGCAGTATCCATGAGCTGGGGCAGTATCCATGAACTGCTGGGGTATATCCATGAGCTGCTGGGGCATATCCATGAGCTTCTGGGGTATATCCATGAGCTGCTGGGGCATATCCATGAGCTGGGGCAGTATCCATGAGCTGGGGCAATATCCATGAGCTGGGGCAAATCCATGAGCTGGGGCAGTATCCATGAGCTGGGGCAAATCCATGAGCTGGGGTATTATCCATGAGCTGGGGCAGTATCCATGAGCTGGGGCAGTATCCATGAGCTGGGGCAGTATCCATGAGCTGGGGAGCAAATCCATGAGCTGGGGCAGTATCCATGAGCTGGGGAGCAAATCCATGAGCTGGGGCATATCCATGTGCTGGGGCATATCCATGAGCTGGGGCAAATCCATGAGCTGCTGGGGCATATCCATGAGCTTCTGGGGCATATCCATGAGCAGGGGCATATCCATGAGCTGGGGCATTATCCATGAGCTGGGGCATATCCATGTGCTGGGGCATATCCATGAGCTGGGGCATATCCATGAGCTGGGGGCAGTATCCATGAGCTGGGGCAGTATCAATCAGCTTGGGGCAGTATCCATGAGCTGGGGGCAGTATCCATGAGCTTGGGGCAGTATCCATGAGCTGGGGGCAGTATCCATGAGCTGGGGGCAGTATCCATGAGTTGGGGCAATATCCATGAGCTGGGGCAATATCCATGAGCTGGGGAGTATCCATGAGCTGGGGCAGTATCCATGAGCTGGGGGGGCAAATCCATGTGCTGGGGCAGTATCCATGAGCTGGGGCATATCCATGAGCTGGGGCAGTATCCATGAGCTGGGGCAGTATCCATGAACTGCTGGGGTATATCCATGAGCTGCTGGGGCATATCCATGAGCTTCTGGGGTATATCCATGAGCTGCTGGGGCATATCCATGAGCTGGGGCAGTATCCATGAGCTGGGGCATTATCCATGTGCTGGGGCATTATCCATGAGCTGCTGGGGCATATCCATGAGCTGCTGGGGCATATCCATGACCTGGGGCAGTATCCATGAGCTGGGGCATTATCCATGTGCTGGGGCATTATCCATGAGCTGGGGCATTATCCATGAGCTGGGGCAATATCCATGAGAGGAGCTGGGGTAGTATATTCATGAGAGGAGCTGGGGCAAAATCCATGAGAGGAGCTGGGGCAAAATCCATGAGAGGAGCTGGGGCATTATCCATGAGAGCAGCTGGGGCAATATATCCATGAGAGGAGCTGGGGCAGTATATCCATGAGAGGAGCTGGGGCAGTATATCCATGAGAGGAGCTGGGGCAAAAATCCATGAGAGGAGCTGGGGCAGTATATCAATGAGAGGAGCTGGGGCAAAATCCATGAGAGGAGCTGGGGCAGTATATCCATGAGAGGAGCTGGGGCAGTATATCCATGAGAGGAGCTGGGGCAGTATATCCATGAGAGGAGCTGGGGCAAAATCCATGAGAGGAGCTGGGGCAAAATCCATGAGAGGAGCTGGGGCATTATCCATGAGAGGAGCTGTGGCAATATCCATGAGAGGAGCTGGGGCAAAATCCATGAAAGGAGCTGGGGCAAAATCCATGAGAGGAGCTGGGGCAATATCCATGAGAGCTGCTGGAGCATTATCCATGTGTGCTGGGGGCAGTATCCATGTGTGCTTGGGGCAGTATCCATGTGTGTTGCGGGCATGTCCATGAGAGCTGGGGCAATATCCATGTGTGAGCTGATCTGGGGCAATATATCCATGTGTGAGCTGGGGCAATATATATCCATGGGTGAGCTGCTGGGGGCAATATATAATTGTGAACTGGGGCAATATATCCATATGTGAGCTGGGGGCAATATATATCCATGGATGAGCTGCTGGGGGCAATATATCCAGAGCTGCTGGGGGCAATATATATCCATGTGTGCTTTCACTGCCTTCGAACAGGCATCTTACTTGCTGGCAGTTGGCAAAAAGTTGTGTGAGCATATGAGAGAGCTCCGCAGCAATAAATCTCACAGTAATGAGCGCTGTGTGTATGAGCATTCAGTGTTATATGGGAGTACTGATTTATGAGTAAGAGTAGTTTAAAAAAAAATCCGTAAAACTCGGGGGGGGTGACACCATAAGTTACCGCACCGGGTGACACCAACCCTAGTGACGCCACTGGGGATGACGTCCTTGGCATTGTCCTTGTCATTGGGTGAGAGCAGACTGATTTGCATATGGAGCATTCATCCCAGGAATGGCACACACAAGCTAAAACCTTGTGAGACCTGAGCGGGCCCCACCATAGAGCAGGCCACTAGTGCTGTTGCTCCTCTTCAGGATCCTCACACCCCCCTTTCTCTCAATAAAGTATTTGTTCCTGAAAAGGGAACACCCATAATTGATGCTAATAATAATAACTTCATATACCTATCTTGAAACAAGTATATAATTAATAAATTAGATTAATACGTTTATTGAAATAAAAACATTTAAATGTGGTTATCTACCTTAAGCAAAAGTGATACGATTGCATCAAATGGGTCAAAAATATAAATACAAAACATGTTTTGCATGTGTTTAAATAATATCACTGTTGTACTTCACCATACCAGTAGATAGTGCCAGATCAGCCCTCAACACACATCTCTCTATGTCATACAGGGTACAGAGCAGGGGACAAGTCAAGTAGGAATGTTCCACTATTTTTACAGGATGAACAGAATTCCCTTTTGGCCCAAACACTGTAGAGATTTTATTAGGTTATTTATCATATGTTTCCTTAATAAGGAAATATGTGATTAGTGCCTTTATACTTAAACATTAAAATCACATACTTGAAAACGAGAGAAATCTCAATGTATCCTTCCTGGTAAAATACTTTACAAATAAATAAATAAATAATTTAAATGCAGCATTTCAATGTTTAATTAGGGAGCAGAAATTTTGGAGAGATCCCACACTTACAGGGTTATTCAAAGAGATCCGAATTGTGGCCGAAAGTTAACTGAACAGTGAAATTCAGCGTACGGTTACCTTTCCTGGCCATTCGGCTATTCAGTGAGCAGGCAGTTCGCCAAATGTTGGCGAATTGCCTGCACATACGGTGCCTGTTCAGTGCCTGTTCGAGGGCAGTGAAATCCCCATAGCTTCGTCTATTCAGAGAACAAAAACCAGCAGTGAAAAGTTGCCGAAATGCCCTGCCATTCGGTGCTTTCATTCCACAGGTTTATTCAGGCGATTCCCATAGGCTTCAATGTTAAAAATATTCCTGCTTTAATACAATATCTAATAAACCGTTCATTATAAAATTCTGCAGTAAAGAGTCTCTTTATTTATAAAAAAATTTTAAGATCTTTTTCGGGATTTTTTTGCGGAAAAAAAATTTCCGTTTGGTTTTTTAAATCGTTTTTTCTTTTTTCTGTAACAGTCCTTTTTATTATCATTCATTGGACCGTCAATGCGTTCGTTGGAATGCGTTCGATGCATTCTCAGATGCGTTCGGCGGTTTCTAGATGCATTTGGCAGTTTACCGGCAACTTTCACGGTTTATTGGATGTGTTCGGCAGATCCATGTGGGGCACTTCTGAGGCCCTGTGTTGAATGCCGAAGTCACTGTAGGGTCGGGCGAATTCAACTAACTGAAGTGCACCGAACGAAAGAGCACCAAAATTTCAGTGAAATTTCTGTGCTCTTTGAATAAACCCTTTTAGTTTTAAAATATTAGTGAAGCTTAAAGGAATAATCTATTAAAAATAGAGTTTTTTTTCTCCTAACGAAAACAAGAATTGTGGGCTAGTACTAGCCTTGTAATAAGGGACTTACCCTGTAATATTCAGAAATTAGCAAACAAAATATAGAACATACAAGGTCTAAAAATTTATCAATTTATTGAGAATATTTCAAAATTTATAAATAAAAGAAGAAAAAAGACATACACATAATTGTGAACTCTGCTCTGATATGTAGGCTTCTCTAGGAATTCTGGATAGGCATAATTCCAATTCTAATCGCAATCTAATATATAGCAGGAGAATAGGAATATAAAAACAGTAAGGCAAGTAGATACTAGCTGAAGCTCTTGGGGTGCAGCATAAGATGTGGGTCTAAAATAAGCACATAAGCCAGAAACCTTCAGATAAAATAACCATAAGTCCACATATCTTGGTTCCTATCCAGTACCTCACAATCCGCAATACAATGCCAACGTGACCTCTATAGCCTCATAAATTATGCCATAATGTAATGTATACACCATTTTCCAACAACATAAAATCGTATCAGGGCTAGTATCCCCCCCCCCCAATAGCACTTCAAGGTGCCTATTCATGTGTCTGCTTTCCAGTGGGATAAATCCCATCACTATCAGGCAGCTATACTGGAACTTAAATCCAACCCCTGGATGCCAAATTTTCCACCTACATCAATGCAATTGGCTAAATTCTTAAAACTATAATTGGTAATTTTCAAACAAGCCAAAATAAGGTTAGGAATGTGGAACAACATAGCCTGGGCAAAAGAAAGCAAAACGTGACTGTTAAAAATGCCCCACTCAACGCGTTTCGCTGTGTTACATTACGGCTTCCTTGAGAATACTCTCTATTCTCCATTCAATGTTTTTCCACCATTGTTTGCAACATCAGTGATTTAAAACTCCATGGAACTCTGACAGAAATAACGCTGATAACAATCCCAGACAACTGAGACTGAAAAACCCATTGAAATTACAATCCAACTGTTTGCCAGTGTTGCAAACATCGAAACATGCCAGCATTTCACAAAAGTGGATTCCAAAAAGCAACCTTTTTTTGCAGTTAGGAATTTAGTAAACAGCACATGAATTTCTTCGGTGTTTGCCAAACTGGCTCTTTGTGAATAAGCCCTTACAATAACTTCAGCAGAAAGTACGCTGTAAACACTATGCTGAAAAAAATGTTGCACCAGCTCAACCTAACCTACCCTGTAAAGAATGGTGTATAAAACAGACCTATGGTGGCAGATCCTTAACCTGCCTGGCGGTATTCCCGAGTGTGACTCAGGGTTAAATTTCGCTACCGCGATCGGTAACCCCGAGCCACACTCGGGTCGGGCTGGATGCATACTCACCGCATCCTTGGCTCCCTCGCCGTCCTTGCAGTCACCGCAATGTGATCGCGGCAGGCGACTTTGCTTCCTGGTTCCGCTCCCTGCGAGTCACACGATGCAGGGGGGCGGGACCAGGGGGCAAATTTGAAAAACTATTAAAAATAAAAAATACTGTAAAATAAACTTTTCGGGTGCTGGGATTCTTGTTCAGATGTACACTCCTTTCCCAATTAAATATACAGGACACGGGGGTACAAAAAAAAGAGTATTTATTCTCAAAGCAGCTTTACAGAAATAAAAGGCAAATAAAAATTATTTCTAAAATGGAATAAGGCTTTGCAATACAATAATGCAATACAATGGGTGCTTGCCCAGATCCACCAGCGAAACTTGTATTGCACAGCCTTATTCCATTTTAGAAATTATTTTTATTTACCTTTTATTTCTGTAAAGCTGCTTTGAGAATAAATACTCTTTTTTTGGTACCCCGTGTCCTGTATTACATTGGCAAAGGAGTCCACATCTGGACAGGAATCCCAGCACCCAGAGGAAAGAGTCATTTTTTTGGTTTGATTATATTATTGAATATAATTTATTTCCATTATTTTGGATAATTATTTTTGGGATAATAAATTATTTCGTGTTTCAAACCTTCTCTGACTCCGTGTGTTTACTAGACTCTTGCTTGCACGGATTTCAGTGAGTTATTCCTACAGAATACAGGCTTACTATATAAAACAACACATTTCCTTTCCAAAAAAATTGAAACGCTTTTAGACACAAAATTTTGAAGTAATTAGACCGCCAGGGAGGTTAAATAGAGATAAAAACGTATTTGATCCACTGTTACAGTTCTCTCTCACCTCCATGAACATGTAGGGGTTATGAGCTAAAGAAACATGTGGTGTTTTATCATTCTAAATTATAATTTCGTTGGTATTGCTTCATTTTCAGGACTTTGCCCGTCAATGGCATCTTATGCTTCCCACCCTCCATTTGGACAAACAAGTGGATTTTACATTAC
Source organism: Leptobrachium leishanense (assembly GCA_009667805.1). NCBI lineage: Eukaryota > Metazoa > Chordata > Amphibia > Anura > Megophryidae > Leptobrachium > Leptobrachium leishanense. The sequence continues at coordinate 129,211,976 of CM019067.1, forward strand.
AATCTGCTACAAATGGCTCAACATTTGACTCCAGTAAGAGCGACAGGATTAAGATGATGAATGTCGAGAGCGATCACACATTTCTGTGGAATTATAATACCTAGCTCATGGTTTCGGTTGATTTATTTTCCCTTAAGAAACACTTCTGCAGATGCCTTTAAACCAAGATAGACATCACCATATGAAACACACTCGCCTTATAAAAATATGTGATGTGGTTTTATCTGACACCAGATGGGCATTTCAATTTTCTTTTTACTTGCCTTTAAATTTGTGGAAATGTTTCTTGTTACCAATTTTAAATATGCACCTGGATCACCATAACCCCTTCATGCATTATTCACGAGATTAAACGCACCTGTGTTCGATAGATCCCCCCTTAGATTGGTCCCACTTTTTTGCCACAGGCCATTCCTTTCATGACCCTCAAAGAAAGCAAGGAAGCAAACGTTAGGTCGCGCTTTGTTGTGAGCATTATTGTAAAAAAAAAAATCTTTTATTGCACGATCCTGCAGAATAATGCAGAAAATAAAAGCAACCTATAAATAGCTGTGTTTTTAGTGCTATGCTCTTTTTTAACTTTGTTAGTCATCGGCAATCCTTAAAATAAAATTGGAGTATCTGTGGCTCTTGGTAGCAGTTGTAAACAGACTCTGGGAGAGAGGAAAAGTAGAAGGGAAAAAAAACCCCACATGAAATCCAGCCAGGAATTCAGCTGTCAAAGGTAGGGGGATGGGAAAGGAGACATGCATGGTTATTGAAAGCAAGACAGAGAGCACACAGGAGAGATGAACATCTGGAGTATAGAGCTTCTGCAGAGGGAGACATGGCTGGGTGTTTGGCAGAGGCCTAATCAAGAGTGTGGAAAGGGCTACTGTGTAACCCTTTCAGTACAGGATGTTATAAATACAGTACATGCAAATTTATTTATTTATTTATTTATAAAGGATTTTACCAGGAAGGATACATTGAGATTTCTCTCGTTTTCAAGTAAGTTCAAGAACATTGAAGTGTTACAGTTACAGAAATACAAAGTAATACAATGCAAGATATTATAAAAACAACACAAATATACAGATTAACAGAAAATAAATATGTAGGAAATATAGTCACTAGGTTACATGTTTACAGGTGCATTCTGTATTGAGGTATGTTAGTAAGGAGCTTTTGAGTGACTTAAGACTGGGGGAAGATTTGATGGTGTCTGGGAGGTTATTCCATAATTGTGGTGCTCTGTAGGAAAATGAGGACCGAGCCACTTTCTTTTTGTATTGTGGTATAGCAAGTAAGGTGCTGGTCCTGGATCAGAGGTTATAGGATGAGGGAGCTGCTGGGGGAAGCAGTCTATTCAGGTAGGGTGGCAGCTTCCCAGAGATGCTCTTAAACACCAGGCTGGAAAGGTGAAGGGTGCGTCTGGATTCCAGCGATGGCCAGTTTAGCTCTTTTAACATGTCACAATGGTGGGTCATGTAGTTACATTGTAGCGCAAAACGGCAGAATGAGTTATACAATGTAGTAAGTTTATGAAGGTGTGTTTGCGGGGCGGCTGCATACACTACAAATGCTCTTAAATTACTAAGGACTATGGATGCTGTAGGGACAGTGCTTGGAAAAAGGGATGCTCCAAGCTAGATATGTCCATAAAGTACTCACTTTCTAAATATACATATTTATTTTACCAGGAAGGATACATTGCAATTTCTCTCGTTTTCAAGTATGCCCTGGGTGGCGAGTATGTACCGTTAGGTGTCTTGCCCGAGGACACTTATTGTAGAGGTGCTCTTGCCAGGATTTGAACCTGTGTCACCACGGTTATAGAACAGTGATGTTACCTCTACTCCACCAAGCCAGTGACAAAAAAATGGAAACACAGCAGCCTTTCTACTCCAGTTATTACCCCTAAACCACTGCATAGGGCTCAGAAGATGTTTGCATGTCTGGGCCATTTTTCTCTGGTCACATATAACTTCTACATGCTAATGAGCAGCAGTATGCCCAATTCATATGCTGCTGGAGGGATAAGAAGTCGATGTGATTTTACAATCCTGCAGTATATGAATTCTATTTTTTGCAGGGGAATACTTTCATGTACCATCCTTTAGTAGGTAGAATGCTATAGGTTAATATGATAGCCCCACCTCAGGAGGAAATGGAGGGCAAACGCTAGCCTCTAAGTTAAGAGCGCTCTCTGAACCCATCAATATATTCAAATAGTTTATCAGCTTCCAGTGATAAGGCATTATGGGAGAGCTGTGAATTTGCCTAGGGGTCCAGCAATGTAGGAAAACTATTACCTTACTATTTTTCGCAATCACCCGACACTTTGTGAAGCTTTAATTTATGTGTCATTCGTGTTTCCTTAAGTCACAACAAAAACAGCTACTCGTCAACTGACAACCTATGTGAGTTACACACGTCCGTACTGTCCATAATATCTAATGTAGCGCTCACTCCCGGAGGAGCCGCTGAAATTGAACCACGGGTCAGTCTCCCCGCACTAGGGAATAAATATACTCCGGCACCGTTGTGGATTTTATAAATTATATAGTTTACTAAAATGAATGGCATATAATAGATAACACGGTGTTCGTAGATATATTTACAGTATTTCGTATTTCGGGAAACGCGCAGCGGAAAAGAAATACGAGGCTTCGTATTTCGGGAAAACGCGCATCGGAACAGAAAATATAATGCTTCGAAATTCGAGAGACGCGCAGCGGAAACAGAAAAAAAATACAATGCTTCGTAATTCGAGAAACGCGTATCGGAAAAAGAAATGAGAAACAAATCTTTAATCCCTTTCGGAGATTAGGAAGTGAGTCCCGCACAGGTTAAGTCCCGGAATGTAAATGTGTGTGTGTATTGTGGTACCCGGGTACTATTCAACTGGCCAGTGAATTGCTTAAACGGTGTCTTCGACTAGTCAAGTTGGGGCCCTGTGGGTTTTTAGAAACAACAGCAGCGTGCTTTCGTTAATCACAAACGGCCTTGGAGGCCTCTCACAGATCCGCCAGATTCTTAAGGCTCCGCTGACCCAGGACGTCTCTCCGCTCGATTTTGACTGGGGTGCCGGCTACTGGATCCGTTGTCTGGCTCTCTCTGCTCCGGCCGTGACTTGTCCAGCTTACCGCCTGCTCTCCCAATCCGATCGACCTGCGGTACGCCTAACTTGGGGTCCTCCGGCTTCCTTAATAGCAGCTTGGATAAGATGGTGGATCGCTGGGTCTCCCTCTTGTAAGGCTGAACAACCCGATCTGGAACTCTGATAGGCCGCACCTGCGCTCCGGCCTAGTCACTCTTGTGTTCTGCAGCACTGCGTCTCGTCTCTCTCACTCCCTGGCGCGCTCTGCCAGCTATCTCCACGACGCTCAGGATGTAACCCTGTGTGTCCCACCCACTTCCTGTGTCCGCCCGCAAAGCATGCCAGGAAATGTAGTCCCAATGCAAAGTTCAGTGTCTCTCATCACGCTTGTCTCCCTCCGGTGGCTAAAAATAGGTACTGCCACGACAAGGATTTAAACACAGCGCTACACTAACAAATAATAAAGTCTCAATAAAGTATAAACTGTTGCACACTCTGTAATAAGTACCAACAAAGGAGATGAAACTGTTAGAATGCTGTAGATCAGGGATGTCAAACTCCGGCCCCTCTGATGTTGATTTCCTACAATTCTCAGAATTGATTGTAATAACTGGCCAGAGAATCATGGAAATTGTCTTTCATAAACATCTGGGGGACAAGAGTTTGACAGCCCTGCTGTAGATGGTATAAAGCCACTATAGAAAGAAAAGTGACATGTTTAAAAGTCACTGACAGCTAATCGACGTGGATCACTAACGAGCAATATATGAAGAAGCCATGCATGCGCGAACAAAAAACTTTACTATGAGCTCCTAACAAAGCCATAACAATATGGTGCGATATGTAGAGCATTTGGAGCTGTCTGGCTACAGGACGACTATCTCTCGGTCAGTATAGCGTTGAGTCATTTCTCATGCTCATCCCGCTGTTGACTGCAATAGTTTTGAGATTTTAACCATTTGTCCTTTTTTTCCTCATACCTCTCCCTTTTGTCTTTCTTTTAGACAGATGCTTTCCATTATTCAAGACCCTCGGAGGGCTACGTTCCTTTCTCCTGACCAGGGACATTCTTCTCCCATCTTCCATTTGAGGCATCGGTCACCAGTGCTACACTGTATCTTATCTCGGTGCAGGAGCTGATATGGCACAGTTGTCCACATTTAATGGTTTATGGATGTTAATATTTATTCCTTTCGTTTACTGTTGCATTTTATGATTTTAGATTTTTTTTATTTAATGTTCTTTATTTTAAGGTTCACAGAAGGGGAAATAAAAATGACAACTGCACAAAGTAATATAAAAGTCAGCAAGGGTCACAGTCATGAATGTACAATAAAAGAAGATCAAAATGCAGCTCTTACAAAGGGGTCGTCTATACCAAAAACAAAAACGGGGCACACATCAAAAAGTCAGCTGGGACCGAATAAAACATATAATCAAAAGAGTGGGAGAGAAGGAGTGGACAGCAAAGGCCAAACACGTGACTTTCCTGGCTCACTCCCGGGAGTCCGGAGGACATTAGGAGGCATGGAAAGGAAAATGTCACGAGGCCAGGGCACTCTAGGACAAAATATGATGACAGGCAGAGCCATGGTATCTGCCACAGTGGCACTCCATGAGACAGCCCTGAAATGCCAAAAAAAAAGGACGGGCTCAAAAAGGTCCACGGCACGAACTGAAGTGCAAAAGTTAAAATAAAACAAAAATGGAGGGGCAGTCGATCAACCAGGTTCCGACATCTGAGCTGGAGGTGCTTGCTTTATCGCCACGAGTCCAAATTGAGACAGAACAGCCTGCGCCTCTGCGGCCTTGCCGAATAGGATTTGTCATCTTGGGTCACGATGAGGGAACCCAAGGCACCCCAGAGATAGTGAATTCCACCTTCCCGGAGTAGAATTGTGACCTCTCGGCACCATCGTCTGGCCGCCAATGCCAGAAACGACAGATCTCGATAGATAGTGATGCAGGTAGAGGCATACGTGACTGTAATCTCAGAGCCGACTGTGGGAAGGATCCGTGAATGGATGACATCCCATGGAGCCTTCACCAGGGCAGTGGCAGCCATGGACAAGACAATGGCCGAATCCGGAGATACCACATCATTTGACAGGAGGTGAGCCACCAAACCCCAGACGTAAGCGAGGACCCCTCCATCACGTACATCCTCCGGGATCTTCTGCAGACGGAGATTCCTGCATCTATATCAGGCTTCCATAGATAACACTGCAGAGCTGAGATGGGTAACCTGAAGCTGGAGGTCATCAAACTTGGCATTGGAGGCAGCCTGTGCCGTCACTGTCTTCCCAGACCGAGTGTGCACCTCAGCAAACCAGGACTGCAAGGTCTCCACCGCTGAGCGTACCTCTCGCACATCATTGTGCCAGAGGCCCCGAAAATCTTCTGTGATGCTGTGAATGTCAGCTGCAGTAAGCGGCAGGGCGCAGGGCTTATCCACAGCAGCACCACCACATGTCCCGAGATCCAGGGGCCAGCAAACCTCATCCGAGGATTCCGAAAAGGATGATGCCCCGCAACGACGGCCCGGGCACACCCATCATGCCCAGCGAGTCACGTATGACAGGGAGGTGAGGGCCCTCCACCTCCCCTGGCTTCTAAGACTTCTTCCCCATACTCGCAGGTAGGCCGTTCTAGGGTAGAGGTCAATCCGTGAGAACACAGACATGCCACAAGATGGCCATCACCCACACCAGGTTGAGCAGGAAGGGAGATGAAAGTGGCTATCACCACCACGGTCTCAGCTGCAGGGCAAGCCAGACAGAACCTGGGACCCTCAGCAAGCGTTCTGAGGAGAGCGTGTCGAATTTGGGTAACAGGACGACCATGGTTACACAGATCCCCGTGGCATGGCTCGGAGCTAAGCATGATGGCGACTGCTCTCCTCGGCATCCAGAAACGCCACCCATGATTTTAGTTTTTTTTTTTTAAATTTAAAGTTTTTTATTTTGAAATAAGTCAGCATTACATCATACTGTAAAATAATGGATGACCTCGCAGGGCCAAACAAGAAGACATAACAAGCAACGGAAACCACACATGGCCAAAAAAGTGTCATCGTAAAAACAGCGAATCGAAAAAATCTAAGGATAGCAATATGTTAGCAGAAAACATCCCCTAGACGGGGGGTCTCATCAAGGTGGGAAATCAAACATATATAAATGCAGCCACTTAAGGCCGGCCAAGGTAACTACGGTCAGCTGGTCAAAAAACATGCGTCGCAAAGAAGGACAGGGCGGTAAAAATAAGTAAAAAGGCAGAAAGTACCATGTGCAGGCAAAAAAGCAAAAGCCCTATGCAATGCAGGCTGGGACTGATCAAAACAAATTACGAACCGTCCTGAAAGTCCAGGCACTAGGCCAAGCTAGAGACCAGGGACATGTAAGCATATAAGAGAAATGCAGGGGAGGGGGTGTAATTCAGTAAAGCTCAGACCTGGAGAGGTAGAGGGCATAGAAACCAGCCTTCAATCCGGTCGAGGGTCCGGAGGATCTGGTGAGAGGCCCGCAGCCGCAAGGTCAATCCAAGCCACCGCGGGATCCATGATGGTATAGGGGACATTTGCGTGGGTCACCACCAAAGCTCCTGCCAGACCCCAGCGATATCGGACACCCTGTCGGCGAAGAACTGATGTCACTTCACGAAAACGCCTGCGAGCCATCAGGGTCTGGAATGGGAGATCATGATACAGGGCCAGAGTGGAGCCCTCAAAGCGTACGGGATCCCTCGCGCCCGGAGCAGACATAACCTTGACCTTGAAAGCCACTTCACGGAAGGCCACTACGACGTCTCGAGGAGCCCCAGGTGGGTTCGTCGCAGGTCTCCTGACCCGAAACACCGACCCAAGCATGTCAGGTGTGTCAGGGGGAAGCCCCGTGACCTGAAGCACAAGACGAGTCACGTAGGACGGCAGAGCGTCGGAGGTAATAGAGTCCGGGACACCCCTGACCCTGATGTTTCGGCGTCTGTGTCTCGTTTCAAGCATCTCCACAGAGCGTGTCAGAAGTTCGACTTGGTATCGCAAACCAGCAACCTGACCAGACAGGTGAGTTTGTTCCGTTGTCACAGCAGAAGTCGTCTCCTGTACCACCTTCACCTGAGCACGCATCGCCGCTATCTCCGTGCGGACCGCCGCCACCTCAGGCTGCCACACCTCACGTATCACCCGAAGCTCCTCCAAGATCCTGCGGAGATCCCCCTTCGTGGAGGGGAGATGGTCGTCCTCCTCCTGCACCTGTTGCTGTCGAAGTCCCGTCCCCACTGCAGACCGATGATCCGAGGTCACACTATTACTAGCGGAGGTAAGGGGAATCTCAGTCGGGTCCCCATCAAAAATATCCTCTGTGTCCGGCGTTGCCCCGGACGATGTCCGCATTGCTGATTTTCTCTTCTTCTGTGCCCGTTTCCTAGCAGCCGCCGAGAGGGGTCGGGAGTCAGACGCCGGTGACTGCAGGGCAAGCCAGGGCATCCCAGTAATACCCCCTGAGGTTCATAGTCGCTGTCAGCCTCCGAGGAGCCATAGCCCGGGGGGAGGGAGGAAGAAGCAGTCAGTCCCGTAAAAGCGGACCCACCTCGCAAAACATCCCGAATGTCCCTCTGTCGGTGGGCCCGTCGCTGGGAACGACCGGTAGGCATGGTTCCGGAGATGCTGGGCTGGCACGAGGTCGCAGGGCGGTGAGGGAATCTCAATACGCCTCGAGTAGGCTTCCAAGATGGCCGCTGTGACTAGGCCCAAATCGCGCTGCCGGCAGCAATCTGTCCCCGGGCACGAAACTCAGGGCTAAATCAGGTACCTCAACTCTCCAGGATCCCTCTAGCCAACCGGGAAGCTCACAGGGCAGTGCAAACGGCGAAAAAAGCAATAAAATCCGTGGTAGACACAGAGCTCCTCCAAAATGCTGCTGCTCGCTTCCACAGCTAGCTCCGCCTCTGATTTTAGTTTTTTGATTGAAGTTACGTTTTAATAATTTCTAGCATTTTACTGTACTTCACCACACTTTGTTACATTCTTGTGAGTATTGCCCCCTTATTATCATTAGTGTTTTCCCTGACTCTATCCTGTTTCATACCTTAACTGATTTTTCTGGCACGAGTTTCTCTACACTCAGGGCCCGCCCGACAATGGTGCAGAGCGGAGCAGCGGGAAATTCGGGGGCGGCAAATTTCAGCCCCCGGCACCGCTGCTGCGCTCTGCACTATTTTTTTATGCGGCGGCAGCAGATTGTGTGGCCGCCGCGTTCGTTCCTTCAACGAGCGGCAGCCGCATGAGTATCTGCCACTCGCCTGAGATCCATCCTCCAGTCTGCCGCGATCAAGATCACGTGATCTCGCGAGATCACGGCAGGCTGGAGGGTGCATCCCAGGCGAGCGGCAGATACTCATGAGGCTGCCGCTCATTGAAGGAAGGAACGCGGCAGCCGCAGGATCTGCCCGTCGGAGGGGCCTGGCAGAGGTGAGCCTGGGGGCAAATATATCCATGAGGGCAAAACTATCCATGTGTGAGCCTGGGGGAAATCTATCCATGTGTGAGCCTGGGGGCAAATCTATCCATGTGTGAGCCTGGGGCAAATCTATCCATGTGTGAGTCTGGGGGCAAATCTATCCATGAGTGAGCCATTGGGGGCAAATCTATCCATGAGTGAGCCTGGGGGCAAATCTATCCATGTGTGAGCCTGGGGCAAATCTATCCATGTGTGAGTCTGGGGGCAAATCTATCCATGAGTGAGCCTGGGGCAAATATATCCATGTGTGAGTCTGGGGGCAAATATATCCATGTGTGAGCCGGGGCAAATCTATCCATGTGTGAGCCTGGGGGCAAATCTATCCATGTGTGAGCCTGGGGGCAAATATATCCATGTGTGAGCCTGGGGGCAAATCTATCCATGTGTGAGCCTTGGGGGCAAATCTATCCATGTGTGAGTCTGGGGGCAAATATATCCATGTGTGAGCCTGGGGCAAATATATCCATGAGTGAGCCTGGGGGCAAATCTATCCATGTGTGAGCCTGGGGGCAAATATATCCATGTGTGAGCCTGGGGGCAAATATATCCATGTGTGAGCCTGGGGGCAAATCTATCCATGAGTGAGCCTGGGGCAAATCTATCCATGTGTGAGGCTGGGGGCAAATATATCCATGAGTGAGCCTGGGGGCAAATCTATCCATGTGTGAGAGCCTGGGGGCAAATATATCCATGTGTGAGCCTGGGGGCAAATCTATCCATGTGTGAGCCTGGGGGAAAATCTATCCATGTGTGAGTCTGGGGGCAAATATATCCATGTGTGAGCCTGGGGGCAAATATATCCATGAGTGAGCCTGGGGGCAAATCTATCCATGTGTGAGCCTGGGGGCAAAACTATCCATGTGTGAGCCTGGGGCAAATATATCCATGTGTGAGCCTGGGGGAAAATCTATCCATGTGTGAGTCTGGGGGCAAATATATCCATGTGTGAGCCTGGGGGCAAATATATCCATGAGTGAGCCTGGGGGCAAATATATCCATGTGTGAGCCTGGGGGCAAATCTATCCATGTGTGAGCCTGGGGGCAAATATATCCATGAGTGAGCCTGGGGGCAAATCTATCCATGAGTGAGCCTGGGGGCAAATCTATCCATGTGTGAGCCTGGGGCAAATATATCCATGAGTGAGCCTGGGGCAAATATTTCCATGTGTGAGCCTGGGGGCAAATATATCCATGTGTGAGCTGGGGCAATATACCCATGTGTGGGCACTGCTGGGTATGTGATGCTGGGCACTGCTGGGTATGTGACGCTGGACTCTGCTGGGTATGTGACGCTGGGCTCTGCTGGGTATGTGACGCTGGGCTCAGTTATATACACCTCACATTACTGTATCACAGAGCTCCACAGTAAGAAAATTCTAATGTACGGTGTGTATGAGTGTTTGAATTTTATTGCTGTGGCGCACTGTGATACGCTCATACATGCTGCGTGTTTTTTTTGGAGGGGCAGCATTTCATCCTTCGCTCCAGCCAGTACAATGTCTTGGGCCGGCCCTGTCTACACTACGTGCATCCCAATGAACAGGTCACCAGAGAGCTGTCCATGGCTAAACAACTGCAATTTTTTAGCCTCTCTTCATAACTAAATAGTCCATTTATTTTATCACCTTTGTAACGTGCCTCTGTGCTTTCCCCAAATCCATAATATATTTTTTCAAAACTGGTGCCCAAAACTGCACAGAATATTCAATATGGGGTCTTACCATTGCTTTGTAAGGATGTGAAATATGAATTTATGTCTCCAATGCAGAAGATTATCCATCAAAAATAAAACCAAGGTACAAAACTTGACCTAGTCAGTGGAGCAGATGAATGAGTATTGTTGTGACCATTTGAAAACAGGATTCTAAGTGTGCAAAAGGGAGTGTGATTCCTTTAACCTCCCTGGCGGTCTAATTTTTGCAAAATTTTGTGTCTAAAAGCGTTTCAATTTTTTTGGAAAGGAAATGTGTTGTTTTATATAGTAAGCCTGTATTCTGTAGGAATAACTCACTGAAATCCGTGCAAGCAAGAGTCTAGTAAACACACGGAGTCAGAGAAGGTTTGAAACACGAAATAATAATTTATTATCCCAAAAATAATTATCCAAAATAATGGAAATAAATTATATTCAATAATATAATCAAACCAAAAACATGCCTCTTTCCTCTGGGTGCTGGGATTCCTGTCCAGATGTACACTCCTTTGCCAACGTAATACAGGACACGGGGTACCAAAAAAATAGGTATTTATTCTCAAAGCAGCTTTACAGAAATAAAAGGCAAATAAAAATAATTTCTAAAATGTTGGATCGGGGCAAGCACCAGCGAAACTTGTATTGCAAAGCCTCATTACATTTTAGAAATGATTTTTATTTGCCTTTTATTTCTGTAAAGCTGCTTTGAGAATAAATGCCTCTTTTTTTGGTACCCCGTGTCCTGTATTACATTGGCAAAGGATTGTACATCTGGACAGGAATTCCAGCACCCACTGCGCAGCACAAAGTTTATTCTAAAGTATTTTTTACTGTCATATTTATTTATTTTTTAATTTGCCGCCTGTCCCGCCCCCCTGCGTCATGTGACTCGCAGGGAGCGAAACCAGGAAGCAAGTCGCTGGCTGCCACGATCACACTGCGGTGACTGCGGAGACGGCAAGGGAGCGAAGGATGCGGTGAGTATATACAGCCAGAGTGTGGCTCGGGGCTACTGATCACGGTAGCGAAATTTAACCCCGAAATTTAACCTCGGGAATATCGCCAGGCAGGTTAAATTTTATCATGATCGGATGCTGAAATTCAATCGCTACGAGGAAGTTACATTGGAGAGGTTCTTTTCCTAAAATGCTACATTCTACCATAGCTGTGTTGAAACCATAGAAAAACGCTAAAGAAAAGTCTATTCTTTAAAATATCCCCAACTGTATGTGTAATATATAATCTTCTTAAAATTGTGCACTAAAATTATATTATAGTATATCTCTCCAAGTCTTCACTTTTGGTATGCTTTGGTGACCTGACACCCAAACAGCTAAATGCAGGCTCTGAGTTAGCTACAATACTCAGAGTAAGAATGATCAATTGACGACACCTCTGGGAAACCGTAGGGTTTACATTGCACCGGTATATAAATTATTGTATGTTAGGACATTTACACGCACTCCAAAACAAGGCTCTCTATGCAGAGATACCCGGGGAGAAATAAAATGTGTCACGGAGATATACACAATTACTCCAATTCCATGTTGCTACTATTTCCTTCAATAGATTTATCAGCTGCTATAGTAAGGGAAGATATGTCAAAGGCATTTTTGTAAAGAAGACATAAAATGTTTGTGTATATGTGAAAATTTTTAAACCACACATTTATTCGACATGAACTACCAAAATCTTCTATTCTAACTAAAAGGACAGTGCAACAATATTAATGATTGAACAGCAAAAAACTGTATATTGGAGAGAATCTAGCTTAAATTTATTTATTTACAAAGTATTTTACATTCATCAGGAAATAAATCTGTCAACACTCACAAATCATTTAATGATGACGCAGATTACACTTTTCTAGTAGTACTTTAATTGAAATTTTTGTTTCTGTACAATATTACGTTACTATTCCAATGGTTATGTCTAACGGGTGCACAAGATAGCTTGATGTGTCAGTGTGATCTGGCCCCACATTTTTACCTCAGAAACTCTTCCGTGAGTACTTCCGCAACACTGAGTGACTGAAGATCACCCGAGTTTCTAACAACTACAACTATAAATTGCCATTGCTGCAACTACGGCGTTCTTCAGCTATCCACAGTAGGAAAATTTTACATCAGCAGGCGAAGTTGAAGCAAACAAAACGAAACAATGACCATTATTCTTCCGTAAAAGGTCTAAACTCCATTCAGCTTTGTCCCACTTTTGTTTGCAACACCGGCAGGGGTCAAGTCCTGCAGGAACGCATAGGAACGCAGTTCCATTACTATTTTACAGGAGGAACTTAGTTCCCTTTCGGCTGATATACTGCATACCTTACTACAGGGCTCAAAATTTCAAGTCCCAAGCTACTAGCCAGACATTAAGAGTTACTCGCCACCAGTTGCCCCACCTATCCCCTGCCCTTAACCTCGCCCTTAACTCCTCCCCTAAACACGCCCTCTTAAAATATCTTACAAAATGACAGTATGACAGTGGATTTGCCCCAGCTCATGGATATGCCCCAGCTCATGGATATGCCCCAGCACATGGATATGCCCCAGCACATGAATATTGCCCCAGCAAATCGATATTGCCCCAGCTCATGGATATGCCCCAGCTCATGGATATGCCCCAGCACATGGATATGCCCCAGCAAATGGATATTGCCCCAGCACATGGATACTGCCCCAGCTCATGGATATACTGCCCCAGAACATGGATATACTGCCCCAGAACATGGATATACTGCCCCAGAACATGGATATGCCCCAGAACATGGATATACTGCCCCAGCTCACACATGGATATACTACCCCAGCTCACACATGGATATGCCCCAGCTCACACATGGATATGCCCCAGCTCACACATGGATTTGCCCCAGCACATGGATATGCCCCAGCTCACACATGGATTTGCCCCCAGCTAACCCATGGATATGCCCCAGCTCACAAATGGATTTGCCCCAGCTCATGGATTTGCCCCAGCTCATGGATATGTCCCAGCACATGGATATGCTCCAGCTCACACATGGGTGTATAGCCCCCAGCTCTCACCTCCACCCGCCAGCGTTCTTCAGCTGTCCCAAGGAGGTGAGCGGCCACTGATATGCAGCTTGGTCGCTCGCCGGGAACCACCTGACCAGACGGTCAGGTGGTTCTCATCCCAGGCGAGCGGCCAAGCTGCATATCAGCGGCCGCTCACCTCCTTGGGACAGCTGAAGAACGCTGGCGGCGATTTTCCCTCCTGGATCCACTCCTGGCTGCAGCGTGCCTCCCACACTCATAACACGAGTCTGGGAACGGCACACTGCAGTGGTTCTGCCCCCTCCCGCGCATCACCTGACCCGTCCTATGAGATGCGTCGCACACTCGCAGCGTGTGATGCATCACATGGGTGGGCAGGTGACCCGCGCGGGAGGGGGCAGCGCCGATCAGAGACAGCTCCGGATTCGGACTCCAAGAGTCCGATACCGGAGCTGTGAATAAAGGCGGCGGCACACTGAACCTGGCCCCAGCACGGGTCAGTCCGCCCCACTGATAATTTCCACTCGCCAAATGCGAGTAGGCGAGTGGAAATTTTGAGGGCTGCCTTACTATATAGACACAATTTTATAAAAACGTGTATTTTTAAGGGTTTTTCTTGAATGAAAGTACATTGGGAAGGCGTGGAAATGACAATTTCTCCGTGTTTGCCAAAAGAATGGCATTCTCATGCATGAAGAAGCGTTGCAGCTGCTGCGGCTCCCAGTAATCTCTGAGACCAAAGTGTACAGAAATGTTGGCGACTCGAGTTCCCACACTTAATTTTTTAGGGCTTGACCCCTGAACACCGGTGAATACATTTTGGTGATTTGATAGCAGTGATCTCTATTGAACTCCCATGGAAGTAACGCTGAAAGCAACCACAATAAAAACAACTTTTACTTGCTGCGTGCTAAAATGGGTATGCTAATGGGGAAAACCTGCACCTACAGGTTTCCCTGTACCATCCCCATTTAACCCCTTCACTGCTGAGGCATTTCACCGCTGTGTGCTGAGCTAATTTTTACCGCTTTCGCTCATCATGTTTAAACGCGATTTGAAGCCACATTTTATTATATGAGCCATATATGAGACAGACATATTATATATCATTCTTTCCGGTAGACTCCGCAGATTAATAATATATCATTTTTATATGTATATGTCATGTCCTGCCTGCATATTATAATAAAAAATGCAATAACCTTTGAATTTTTAATCATCTACAGCGTATAAAGTGTTTTTTTCACATTTTATCACATGAGCGTTTGCGGTTATATTTTCTATGGGGTTCGCTTGTACGAAAATTTGTAATGGGGACAATGTGAACAATATTGCTGCATTAATAAAAACAACACACAAAAAAACATGTATTTATATATTTTTTATTTTTTTATTTGTTTTAATTTTTGTATTACTTTGTACCTAGTCATGTTTGGTATCATTCTAAAGGCCATGCTCAGGCCTTTCAAATGATAGCCTACTTGACCCCCTAGCTGCCACGTTTCAGGAGATATGGGAGTTCAAAGGAACCCCCATCTCCACCAGGGAAATCCCTTGAGAAATCCTCCTTGGGAAATCCCCGGGCAGCTAAGGGTTCCCTGGCTAACTGACATCATTGCACCATGTGCGATGACATTAGGTAGCCAGGGGGGACCCGGAGGTGGAGCCGCCATCCAATGGCGGCCTTCACCGGAGCTAGGCTGCGACACAGCGCCGGATGGCGCTGTATCATAGCCCAGTATGTGAGGGGTTAAAAACAGGCACCGCTTAAAAGGGGAGACTCTCCCCTTTTAAGTGGTGCCTGGTTTGTGCGGCAGCGACCTCCCAATCGGGAGGGAGAGGGATCCGAAATGATCCCCCCTCCCTTTCGTGCGATGTCCCAGGGTCGCCCGAAAATGACGTCATCGCGCACGGTGCGATGATGTCATTTACGTGGGGCGGCCCTTAAATGACGCGTTTGACTTCAGGGAAGTCAGACCGCCGCGGGACCCCGGAGGAGAGAGGTGAGTATCTCTCCGGGCTCCTGCTTGCGAATGACGAGTGGGGAACGTCCTCTGCACATAGCGGGAGTCAATGAGGACATTCCCTATGCGTCTTCCGCAGCAAAGGGGTTAAGAGTGATTTTTCCAGGTCCGGTGCTGTCTCAGCACCTTGACCTGGAATGCAGCACTACCCACAGTTATACTCACGCAGCCGTGAGCATCACCTCCTGGAGTCCGGGCCGTGAACCCTGTGCAATCTCACTCTCACGAGATCGTGCTGCGCCACGAAGTGATCACAGGGTGAGATTGGAAATTATCTGTCCCCAGTCTCACTCTGCTACCGGTGACATGAAGCAGCGGACCAGGCCACCGTTCTCGCCACAAGATGAGAGGTGAGTATCTGATTTATTGAGGGGGGGTAGGGGATGCTATTTTTTTTCCTGCAAAAGCGGAATGAGTTAGCACCAGCTTTTAGGTGTCGTTAAAAATTTGACTTGTGCATCCCTGCGGTAATTAGCGCTAGCACTTTGTAATACCTTACTTATCTTAATGCGAATTACTGATGTTAAGTATAAGATGCACAAAGTACAGTAAACTCACAGAAGCTAGCGCAATCACCAATGTATTAATGGATTTTTCATGAGTTGACCATTAGGGATGTAATATGGGGGCAATGCATTAAAGTCAGTTATCCTGGCGGTAACGCTTACTCATCTGAACGCTAACGTTAGCGTTCACTATGGGATAGTGCCCATTGATGACACATCCCTAAATAGTGAATTCTTAATCCACTGTAGTATGTTGAAGTTAAACTAAATAAATCCACAGGTTTTTTTCAAGGAGGGAACAGTAGACAGAGAATATCCCCTGTACAGTGTACAGTAAAGTATCAGATTGTACTTTACCTGCTTGCTTATAGTCATTCTGGGTTGAAAGGTTAACATCCAAACTGCCTTTATTCGGCTCATCCCACAAGTCATCTTTGTAGAGCAACATTTTTATTGTTATTTAGCACAGTTTCAATTTTTCAGATTCGCCTCTGCAAATTTCATATCTGACTCGGCTACTATTTTTTAATTTTACAGCTGTTGGGAGCATACTTAAATTACTTTGCTATCATTTAGTCATCCTTATTTGGTTTCTTAGGCTGCTATGTATGCTTGCGGTGAAAACTGTAGCGCAGTTCAAATTAATGCAAAGTGTAACACTAGGTTGCCTCGGGTAACAATGTCCAAATAGAACACACAGGGTTATTCACAAACAGACGATCTGGCCCCGAAATGGCACCGAACAGTGAATTTCCCCATACAGTGCCATTTCCTGGACATTCGGCTATTCAGAGAGCAGACAGTTAGCCAAATTTTGGCGAACTGCCTGCAAATACGGTGTCTGTTCGATGGCAGTGAAAGTCCCGATAGAGAAGCAATGGTTAATCTATTTAGACAACACCGAACAGCAGTGAAAAGTTGTTGAACTGCCCTGCTGTTCAGTGGTTTCATTCGGCAGGTTTAATCAGATGAACCCCATAGGCTTCAATGTTAAAAATATTCCTGTTTTTACTAAATACCTAATAAACCGTTTATTCTTTTAATCTGCAGTAAAAAGACCTTTTAGTAATTTTTCGGCAAAAAGTTTTTTCTAATAGCGGTTTACTTTTTTCTGTAACTGCCCTTTTTATTATCATTCAAAGGATCTTATATGTAAATTCCAGACATTTTCGTTCAGTAGCTTTTTGCAAACAGCAGTTCAATTTTGACACTTTCAAGCATATTGTCGACCCCCCCCCCCCCCGTTCGTCAGCTTGTCGACTTCTTCCGGTCACTGGTCGGCACTGTGTTCGGCGGATCGGTGAAATTTTCCGAAAGGGTTCGTCAGGTTTGCAGCAAATTATCAGATCGGATCCGATAATTTATCGGATCAGGCCGGATCCGATATTTTCTGCATGGGTTCAAAAAGAAAAAAAAGTCGCAAAACTGCCGAAATTATTGGATCTGATAATTTCAGTGGTTTTGCGGCTTTTTCTTTTTTTTCATTTGGCGGCTTTGTGGCGGCTTTTCGCCACACTCTGGGGACAATGTGGTGAATGCTGAATTCACAGCAGGGTGGGGAACAAAAGAGCACCGAAGTGTTGGCGACATTTCGGTGCTCGCTGAATAACCCGTATAGTTTATGTAGGGATGACTTGTTGTTCTCTGGCTGTATGATACTGTGATGCCCCAACATTGGCTAATTCATTTACTACATTGGCCTCCTCACAATCGTCTATTCTTCTCAAATATTACTAACAGGGTTATTCAGAGAGAGGTGAAAAGCAGGAGAATGACTGGAGAAGTGAAAATTCTAGGTCAAGATAGCTGATGTGAAAAGTGAGATAAATGGGAGAATTTTTTCTGCTTTGGCTATTTTGACCTAGAATTTTCACTTCTCCAGTCATTCTCCTGCTTTTCACCTCTCTCTGAATAACCCTGTAGGTTTTCTCATTTCAGAAACCATTAATAAGTCTTTGTCTTTTTCACTTTTTCTCATAGTTTCTGGTCTGCATTTTGTAAGCTGGTTACACAGTTAATTTGACTTTATGAAAGGATCAAGGTCCCTGGAAATGAACACCGGTAGTTAGTCTCCCCTTGATTAATATCAATGGCATAGAAAGGATCACATGAGAAACAACTAGTAATTAGTCCCACATCCCTCCCCTGCCAGTAGGCTAAAAGAAGGATTTTAGTTTATTTGTAAACTGTGCAACTCAAATCAGAACAGTGAACTGCAGAAGCAGCAGTCAGCACAGGAACGAAGCATGTAGGTAAAACACATGCATTCAGGCCAGGAATAACAGAAACAGAAACAGAAATAACTCACTACACATTGTAATTAAATAAGTAATTCAATTATTAAGATGTTTGTTGTGATTTGCTGAATTGATTTACATAAAGGTAATAGGTACCGGCTGGATGGAGTAGAGGTAACATCACTGCTCTATGACCATGGAGACTGTGGAGACCTAAGTTTGAATCCCGGCAAGAGCACCTCTCCAGCAAGCGTCCCTGGGCAAGACACCCAAAAGTACATACTCACCACCCAGGACATACCTGAAAACAAGAGAAATCTCAATGTATCCTTCCTGGTAAAATACTTTCTCCAAAAAAAAAATAATGGGCCATATTACAAAGTTGGTGGTAACTTAACCAGAGCTGCTGTAAACTTAAAACCCCCATAGGGTATAATGGCTCTGGGAAGCTTACAACAGCTCTGGTTACATTAGCACCAACTATGCAATATGGCCCCTAGTCCATGGAGTTGCTAAGTTTACAACAGTGCTGGTTAAGTTAGCACCAACTTTGTAATACGCCTCAATGACTATAATGTCCTTTAAAGACACCTATGCAGGTTTAGCCCTTATAATTATTCATGTAATTTCATAGATTTTTCAGTTGTGCAATTGTATTTCCATTTACTTTTTTTATAGTATATGTTGGATTTATTATAATGTATTATTTTGGAGGAATATAAAGTGAAATTTGCAGGAGAAGTTTATTACACTAGCCAAAACACACTTTGGTGCCTCAAATGTTAGACGTGTTTCTGGGTATATTTGACCTGCCGATTCCAAAAATGGCACCCATTTTCACCTGTCAGCTCTAGTTTTTTAGATACGGACCATATGCCGTATACCACTCTTCACTCTGCTCACCCATAAAAAATCTGGATATTTTAATGTAGTGTTTAAATTAATATATTTTAAGCATAAAGGAAACATATTAAAAATTAAAAGGAACGTGTACTACATGAAAGTCTACTTATTTCATACCAAAAGCACAAGTTGATGATACAAACTTTCCAGTTAGTCACAGTCACTTATATAGCACCAACATATTACATAGAGTTTTACAATGGGAAAGCACAAACGTGGGACGATGACATAATAATGATACAATAGGAACAGATGGACCTGCCCATATGATAATTGTCCGGCTAATACATCACTTAATACAAGTGCTCAGCCAGACATTCCATGAGCTAACGATCTAAGGGGCAGAGGTATGTGAAACAAGAGGGAGCAGGGGGAAAGTGAAGCTGGTGGCCAGAAATAAAATAGCAGGGATAGCATGGGAAGGACTAGAAGCCCGGGCTTGAAAAGGGTAATTAGAAAGAAAAGTGGAAGCAGCTGGAAGGGAGAGCTATAAGTTTAGGCCCGAGACTTGGTGGACGGGGAGGGTGAGTGGAACTGCAGAGTGAAAATGCAGAAGCTGGAAATGGTGATGGCTTTGGATGGTGAGTGGTATGAAGAAAGAGTCACAGAGTACATTCGAGTCACTCGACACATGAGAAGCTCCTTCCATAAGACATCAGAGAATGGGATCTGCCAGGATAATACCGCATAAGATTCCAACAATAGTCTACCATCATATGTGTATCCCATCTTCCGTCGTATTTGGCTTCCTTTGTTTGTATGTCTTTGTGAAATCTTTCACCTTGTGCTTCGCTTAAGTCACCAAGGTTCTCTGGAAAGCAATTTAACAGGGTTATTCAAAGAATTGTGGGATCAAATTCAGAAAATATCTGATTTGATCCCATAAGCCGCCGCAAACCTGCCAAACGTATGTGAAAAAAGCAGACAATACGCCAAACACAGTGCAGACCAGCCCCCGGAAAAAGCCAACAAGCTGACGGACTGGGTAGATAAATTAATAAATAAAACATATAAGGTCCTATGAATAATAATAAAATGGTCTGTTACAGAAAAGAAAACGGAAAAAGATTCTCTGAAAAAATCCTGAAAAAGCCCTAAAAAAATCCTATAAAAAAAGATTTTTTTGCTGCAAATTAAAAGAATAAACGGTTTAATAGATAGTTAATAAAAAACGTGAATATTTTTAACATTGAAACTTATGGGATTTGCGTGATTAAACCTGCTTAATGAAACCACAGAATATCAGGGCATTTCATTGACATTTCTCGGCTGTTCTGTGTTCTCTGAATAGATTAACCATTGCTTCTCTATGGGGATTTCACTGCCGTTAAACAGGCACTGTTTTTCACCGGCAATTTGCCAATATTTGGCAAACTGCTTGCTTTTTTGAGTAGCCGA
Organism: Leptobrachium leishanense; assembly: GCA_009667805.1. Classification (NCBI taxonomy): domain Eukaryota; kingdom Metazoa; phylum Chordata; class Amphibia; order Anura; family Megophryidae; genus Leptobrachium; species Leptobrachium leishanense. Next base: position 129,232,352 of record CM019067.1, read on the forward strand.
ATGGCTCCGAAATTGCACCGTATGGGGAAATTCACTGTTCAGTGCAATTTCAGGGTCAATTTGTCTCTCTTTGAATAACCCCTAAAGTAACTGTGCAGATAATGGACTTTAACACTCATGTTACAGCCAAGCCTGTTGAAATGAACGAGCATATACTCTACTAATTGTGTGTAGTTGTCTGCCTTCTTGGTGCAAAGAAAGTTTTTCACAACAAGAGCAAATGAAGACCAGACACAGAGTCGATTTCATTCATCGTTGCTATGGAATATGGGTCATTTATATGTTGTCTGATCTGTGGACCATAGAAAATTCCTCCCTTCAGCTTTTCCATGGTAAGTACAGGAAACGTATGCGCTATGTATTCAATGCATGAACCATCTTTATTCAGAACCTTTGCAAATGGTTTCATCAGGCCTAGCTTTATATATAGTGTTGTCGGTATGATTCTATCTTGTGCTACCAAAGGCTCATTGATTACATTTTATCCTTCAACTACCATATATTCCCTCGGAGGCCAATCTTTTCTTGCCCAATGTTCCTCTTTGTCTCTACTTCCCCAAAGACATAAAAAGCAAGAATACTTTCAGGGTTATTCAAAGAGCTCCGAATTGCTGGAGAAAGGTAACCGAATGCTGAAAATCAGCGTCCGGTTACCTTTCCTGGCCATTCGGCTATCCAGAGAGCAGGCAATTCGCCAAATCCTGGCGAATTGCCTGCACATACGGTGCCTGTTTGGTGCCTGTTCGAGGGCAGTGAAATCCCCATAGAGAAGCACTGCTTCGGCTATTCAGAGAACACAAACCAGCAGTGAAAGGTTCCCCTAATGTCCTGCCATTCGGTGGTTTAATTCGGCAAATTTATTCAGGAGAATCCCATAGGCTTCAATGTTAAAAATTAGGGATGCACCGATACCACTTTAAGATTGAGTACGAGTACCGATACTTTTTAAAAGTACTCACCAATACTGAGTACCGATACTTTTCTTTAATGTCATGTGACGCTTTCCAATAAGAACAGACCATATAAAAATGCCCCCAGCTCACATGTATATATCCCCCAGCTCACAGGTATATATCCTCCAGCTCATGGATATGCCCCCAGCTCACACATGGATATGCCCCAGCTCACACATGGATATGCCCCAGCTCACACATGTATATGCCCCAGCTCACACATGGATTTGCCCCAGCTCACACATGGATTTGCCCCAGCTCATGGATTTGCCCCAGCTCACACATGTATATGCCCCAGCTCACACATGGATTTGCCCCAGCTCATGGATTTGCCCCAGCTCTCACATGGATTTGCCCCAGCTCATGGATTTGCCCCAGCTCTCACATGGATTTGCCCCAGCTCATGGATTTGCCCCAGCTCACTCATGGATATGCCCCAGCTCTCACATGGATTTGCCCCAGCTCATGGATTTGCCCCAGCTCTCACATGGATTTGCCCCAGCTCATGGATATTGCCCCAGCTCACACATGGATTTGCCCCCGCTCACACATGGATTTGCCCACCCAGCTCACACATGGATTTGCCCCCCCAGCTCACACATGGATTTGCCCCCCCAGCTCACACATGGATTTGCCCCCCCAGCTCACACACGGGTATGCCCCCCCAGCTCATGGATCCCCCGCGCGACGATACTTACCTTCCTGGGCGCCGCCGGGAATGTCTCCGCGCGTGCGCTCGTTGGAAGGACCCCAGCTGCGACCACGTGGGACCATGTGATCACGGCTGGGGTCCTTCCAACGAGCGCGCGCGGGGAAACTTTCCCAGCGTCGCCCAGGAAGGTAAGTATCGTTGCGGAGAGCAGCTGCCCTGCAGCTGCTCACTGTGTTTATACTTACCTTCCTGGGTGCCGCCGGGAAAGTTTCCCCGCGCGCGCGCGCTCGTTGCAAGGACCCCAGCCGTGATCACATGGTCCCACGTGGTCGCGGCTGGGGTCCTTCCAACGAGCGCACGCGCGGAGATATTCCCGACGGCGCCCAGGAAGGTAAGTATTGTGTAAGCAGCTCCAGGGGCGGCTGTCCGAATGCCAATAGAGCATTCGGACAGCCGCCGCAGCCCCTCGGATGCCGGCAAGCCGGCTCAATGCCGGCTTCCGGTATCGGTAAAAATATCGGGGGGTACTGCACGAGTACCAAGTACTCCTGCAGTACCCAGTATCGGCCCCGATACCGATACTAGTATCGGTATCGGTGCAACCCTATTAAAAATATTCCTGTTTTAATTCAATATCTAATAAACCGTTCATTATAAAATTCTGCAGTAAAGAGTCTCTTTATTTATCGATTTTTTAGGATACTTTAAGCATTTTTCATTCTTTTTATTTTTTTAAAAGTCCGATTTTTTAAAAAAAATGTTTTAAGTTTACTTATTTTTTTCTATAACAGCCCTTTTTATTATCATTCCCTGGACCTCATATGTCAATTTCAGCCATTTTCGCTCAGTAGTTTCTTTGCAAACAGCGTTTCACTTTCACAGATTCACACAAACTATTTTGCTAATTTATTCACCTCCCTCGTCTGCGGTCTCAGCTGCTTCGGCTGTGTGCGATCGGCTCCTGCTCTGGCTTTTTCCGTGGTTTTCGGCAGGTTAATCCAGATGTTTTTGGGGGTTTTCGGCGTGCATTTGGTGGGTTTTGCGGTTAGTTTTCGTCGGGTTTGCGGCAGCCTTTTCCTGAAATTCGGGGACCCTGTGGTGCTTGCTGAATACACTGCAGGGTCACCGAAATGGGATCGGCAAAAGGAACTGAATTGAAGAGAACGAAAAGTCACCGAACGTGCGGTGACTTTTCGAATCTCTTTGAATATCCCTGACTGTATAGCCACTTTGTTGACCAAGAAGAAAGTTAACCATCTTCATGTCTATACGAATCACCCATTGATGTTCTTGGTAATTTATCTTTTCCAAGACTAAAGAGATGGCCTTGTTCTCCTCCTTCCTTCTGGTGGAGTGACCTATTCTAAGAAACTAGAGCTGAGGCAGTCTATCAAATGCAATTTTTTGAATCAGCGCTCCAAAAACACCCCAGGAATAGGCCTAAACCCAAGCCACCAAGAACAAAATGCTTTGTTGGGCTATGTTATCGTTATCCTATGGAAAAGTTGCCACCTAGTGGACGACACAGGTTATGACTCATAAAAAAGTCACCGAAAGGGGGGCGTGTCTGGATGCCGAGGTGAGCGGCCGCTTTTACTGCTGAGCTCCTGCTATTCCTTCTATTTCGGGGTTATCTACCCCCAGTAGCCCCGGATTTTTGATCGCCTTGACTCCCTTGACCCATCGGAACCTGCTAGCGCGGGGAGGTTTTAAAGTCTTTTTTCCCAACGGTCGGCGGAGACCCGGCGGCCATCTTAGCCACCGCGTGGGTACCTGGTGCTTCTGTGCCTGAGCGCCTGCATGGGCAAGAAAAGTAAGCGGCTGGAGGTGACTCCTCCGGACCAGCCCGATTTTGATGGGGATAGGAGTCGAACGGAGAAGTGGGGATGCCGGAGCTCCGGAGGTGGACGCCTCCCCGGACGTAGAGGCCTCGGCCTCGTCGCCAACCACGATGCCTGCGGCGGCTCACTCAGACAAAGGAGACCGCCCAGCCACAAAGGATGACATTAGAATGTTGCTAGAAGAATTTCGATCCCAGTGGCGCTCGGAGATCACTGTGCTGCAGACTGACTTGCAATTGTTGAAGAGTGAGGTGACCAGGATGCATACTCACCTGCAGGCCGCAGACGCTGCTCGGTTGGTCTCGCAGTCGATGGACATGGAGCTGAGAAGACAGGTAGAACGGCTGACAGCGGCGGTGATCGAATTAGATTAGAATCCAGACATCGTGCTAGAAATATACGGATTCGTGGAATCCAAGAATCAATTCCTGATACTGACCTCAAGACCTGCGTTTCCGACCTGGTGATAGCGCTTCTCCAGCTCCCCCCTGGCATGACCTCTCCGATCTTAACGGCGGTGTGTATTCGCAAGGCAGGCGACAGCGCCCGTGGGGGCACCGAGGGACACTATTGCCACTGTTCGTGACATTCACACTCATTCTGCTCTCCAGAAGATAGTTGGTAATTTACCTGTCATTCATCATGGCTCCCTATCAGTGGCAATATTTAGAGACTTACCGTTCCTGGCATTGGCGGCTCAGAGAAAATTTAAGGAAGTTACGGGTCTCCTGCGCTCTCACACGGTCCGATATCGGTGGGGTGTATCCGGATCACTACTTGTGCTGCGAGATGGGAGGCTATGCTCGGCCACCACGGTGGAGGAAGCCTGGTCCCTACTCCGCGATATGGGTCTAGCTGCTGCGGACTTTGGGACTTTGACTGATGAAAGTGCAGGACCCGCACCGCCTCACCCGCGTGACCCGGGTTGATGGAGACCTGCTTCACCGCCTTAGTCCTCCCTATATTCCGTTTTCTGATATATTTCCCCTGCTTCCCCCCACCTCGTTCTGCAGTATCTCAGCTGCACCCTTCCCTGTAAATTGATCAGGGATTCCCCCCTCCGATCACCCCGTAGCTGCCGACACTAGAGTCTATAGGTTTTGTTACTGACACTTGACCTGCCAGAAATGGTGTGCTTTTCCTCCCCCCCCTTTTTTTTTTGGGATGCCCCGGGGTGCACCACTGTGGCATCTACCATGGCTCTGGCTGCCATGACTGGCCCTCGGGCTCCCGGGCCTTGTGACACTACTCTTCCACGGCCTCCTTCGGGAGTGAGCCGGGAAAGTCACAATTCTGGCCCCTACCATCTCCTTCCCCCCCCCAACGTGTTCATTACTTATTTTTACTCCCCCCCCCTTTTTTTTTTTTCTCTTCCCCTCACGCCATTGCTGGCATATGGGCGGTGGTGCTTGTTTCCCCTTGTTTCGTCACTTATCGGCTATTTTCTTTCCTGAGACTTATCTTGAGACAATCTCTACTGCTGATGAGTTAACTCTTTACTTTGATGAGACCCCCCTTATTGGGGATGTATACTGTTTCTTCTCTGATGTACCCTTGTTGAAGATTTCAGTTGGCCCTGCGTGGCCGTCTTCTTTTCTTTTCTTACATTGGAGGTTTTGTCGCAGATGCTTGTTTCAAAATAAAAAAAATGTAAAAAAAAAGGCACCGATTAATAATGTTTCATAGCATTAAGATGCTTGGAGAAAAAGTTGCCTTTAGCATAAAAATGGTACACTGCATAAACATAAACATAAGCAATGTTTATTAATCCATTGTGTTCCACCAGTCAGTCCATACAGGACATTCACATGATCAGATTGTAATGTGATTATAGGATGGCTTTATAGGACACAGCGAGCCAAGCGAGCATGACATGATACTGTACCCAGGAATCAAAATCCGCAATTACATCATAAAATAAATTTATTATTAATAACAACAATAATAAAAAGAATTCTGGGGAATCACAGGGATAAATAGGAGAAACAAAGACAGGAATTCCACATATGAGGGAATGCTTAGATTGAGTGGTGCTTATGTGAAGTGGAGAAAACAACTATGGGAAAACAGGAGTGAAGAAAGCAGCGAACAAAGCTTGTAGACCGTGGAGCAAACTCCCTGGCCTACAGCTTGGATGTGTGCCATGGTGATCCAGGCAACGGCATTAAACAGGAGGAAACAGACTGGGGATTCCGTCATTTCAATCCAGGGAGAAGGGAAGGCATTGAGAGCAGACAGGAAAGAAAGTCAGAAGACAAAAAAAATCCTTTTCCCTTAATATTGCCTCATCACATGAAAACAAACAGGGCCAGGTAGAATGTAGAATAACAACATGCAGTATGTAGAGTTCTGGGCACTATCAGGCTGCCAGAGCTCAGAATTATGCTGTCTGGGCACAGTGTCACTGCTGTTCAAACACAGGATACAGAGGAGGGGATCTCACAGGTCAAATGTCCTTACATGCCTGTGATTGATCAGTTCCACCACTGTTAGATGCCCATTAACCGTGTTTATTCATCCAAGCTTGTTAAAAAAAAGTTGAGAACCATTTTTATTGATTAGAAGTGTTGACCCAACAATTAAAAGAATTAAACAACCTTCTCTAAAATATAAAAAAAAAAAACTTTAATAACATTATAAGGCTTAAAGGAACACTCTAGGCTAAAAATCCTCCCCTTTTTTTACATTATATTATACCTATTGCCCTACCTAAATATTCAGGTTTTTTTTTAATGTAATACTTACCCTAAAAACCACTTGTTTCTAAGGGCGTTTTTTTTTTTACACTCACCTCCCTCCTCTTCCGCTCCCGTCGTGGTAACTCTGCAATTTGGCTAATGGTTTACGTGAGAAGCGCGCATGCGCGCCTCTCACGTAAACCAGCCAATCAGCAGGCTTCCTCTCTTCTTCGATTAGTGTTACGCGCAAGAGGATGCGCGCAACACTAATCACAGCTGCCGACTTTTGCCGGCGGCTCGCTCCCGCCAGCTACTGCGGCGAGTAGGAGACGTCATTGCGCTGAAAGCGCAATGACGTCTCCTACTAGGCAATAGTCGGCAGAAGCGGGAAATACAAATCCCGCTCTGCTGACTGACAGCTGGGAGGGCAGAGTAAAGTCCTCCGCGTCTCTCAGCTGTTTCAGCTAATCGGCTGAGTGGAGGGAGGGGGGAGAAAAGAAGAGGGCATACTTAGGTCATCATGACCACCTAAAAAGCTTAGGTGGTCATGTTGCCTAGAGAGTATCCCTTTAACTACTTCACTTCCAACATTTTATGTTAAAAAAAATAAAATCAAAGAAGATTGTAAAGGAGTCCAGATATATCTCTGCAGATATAATAACTACAGTTGTGTTCAAAATTATTCAACCCCAATGCTGTAAAGGGTTTTAGGGAATTTAGTGTACATTTGTAATTGTATTCAGAATGAAATCCTACAAGGACTTTTTAAAGAACCATATGCAACTAAAATGACATCAATTGGTTTTGTAATACAGTAGTAAATGTTTCTTTTGTGAATTCTTCATTGACACAATTATTCAACCCCTTAAAGACTACCACTCTGAAGAACAGAGGTTCATTCAAGTGTTTTCAATCAGGTATTGAAAACACCTGTGGATGTCACGGAGCAGCAATAAAGCATAATAAGCACCAATTAGGCAGCTTTAAAATGACTGTGATACTCAGCTTCTTCTAGACATTTACTGGTGTGGTTACAAACATGGTGAAGTCGAGAGAATGGTCCAGGAAGACAAGAGAAGAGGTGATTACTCTTCACAGGAAGGGCAATGGCTATAAGAAGATTGCAAAGATGTTAAACATACCAAGAGAGACCATAGGAAGCATCATTCGCAAATTCAAGGCAAAGGGCACTGTTGAAACGCTACCTGGTCGTGGCAGAAAGAAGATGTTGACTTCAACTGCTGTGCGCTACCTGAAGCGTAGAGTGGAGAAAAGTCCCCGTGTGACTGCTGAGGAACTGAGAAAAGATTTGTCAGATGTGGGTACTGAAATTTCAGCTCAGACAATACGGCGCACACTGCGTAATGAAGGCCTCCATGCCAGAACTCCCAGGCGCACCCCCTTGCTGTCTCCAAAGAATAAGAAGAGTCGACTGCAGTATGCCAAAAGTCATGTGGACAAACCACAGATGTTTTGGGATAGTGTTCTGTGGACTGATGAAACAAAATTAGAACTGTTTGGGCCCATGAATCAACGCTATGTTTGGAGGAGGAAGAACAAGGCCTATGAAGAAAAGAACACCTTGCCTACTGTGAAGCATGGCGGGGGGTCAATCATGCTGTGGGGCTGTTTTGCTTCTGCAGGTACAGGGAAGCTTCAGCGTGTGCAAGGTACCATGAATTCTCTTCAGTACCAGGAGATATTGGATGACAATGTGATGCAGTCAGTCACAAACCTGAGGCTTGGGAGACGTTGGACCTTTCAACAGGACAATGATTCCAAGCATACCTCCAAGTCCACTAGAGCAGTGGTCCCCAACCCAGGCCCTCAGGGCCCATTAACAGGCCAGGTTTGCCAGATATCTGAAGCACAGCACAGGTGTTATGATTTGCTGCTCAGTGATTGCAGGATTCAGTCTGCATTTCCCCAAGGTGATCTGCAAAATCTGGCCTGTTAGTGGGCCCTGAGGACCAGGGTTGGGGACCACTGCACTAGAGCATGGTTGCAGATTAAAGGCTGGAACATTTTGGAGTGGCCATCGCAGTCACCTGACTTAAATCCGATTGAGAACCTCTGGTGGGACTTAAAGAAAGCAGTTGCAGTGCGCAAGCCTAAGAATGTGACTGAACTGGAGGCTGTTGCCCATGACGAATGGGCGAAGATACCCGTAGATCGCTGCAAGACACTTGTGTCAAGCTATGCTTCACGTTTAAAAGCTGTTATAACTGTAAAAGGATGTTGTACTAAGTACTAAGATTGAATGTCACTTGGGGGTTGAATAAAACTGATAATGATGTGAGCACAGAAAAGACATTTGTGGTTATTTCATTATAAATGTTATGTTATATTTGTCTGACCTACACGTGCCTCTTTGATTTAATTGTAAGCAAGATGACTGAATGATCAAAATCAATGTCAAACTGGCCAAAACACTCAATTTCAGTGGGGGTTGAATAATTTTGAACACAACTGTAGGTTTAAGTAGAACTAGAAGTGCTACATGAAGGGATAATGTTTAAATAACAAAATTAATGAAAGTAAGAACAGGGAAAATGAAGTGTAGTGTTCACAATTTTTAATCCCAACAATAGGTCTGGACTTGATGGACACAGAAACGACAAACTAAAAATGTGCAAATTTACATTGTTTTAACCTTTTAACAAACTTGAGATGTAGGAATAACTGTCACTGAAGAACCACTACCACCATAAAATGAAATGTTCTTATTTTGTTATCTATTTTATGTTGCGGAGGTGTAGACGGCCCTGCTCATATCTTGCATGCGCTTTGTTTTTCTCTTGTATGTTTAGTTAAAAAAATATTTTACTCTAAATGTGTCACTGTGTGGATACATTTTATTTTGTCTTGTAAACTACCCCCACAGTGGGCCATATTACATTCATAACGCTAATGTTAGCGCTCGCCTGTGTGAGCGGATAGGAAAACTGACGTACAGGAATCTTAGTTACACTTTAGGCTAGCGTCAGACGAACGCAGTCATCACGTCCATGTCACCGCACAGTTTTAATGTCCGTCGTAGCATTGATTTGTGATCAATAGAGACCAACACACAAAGTACGTGAGCACCAAAGTGCGCACACAACACGCAGGTGGCAACAGACACCATTTAGGCCTCGATGTAAAAGCGCTACGACGGACACCCAGAGTGCGCCGCGTCGGCGTAGCGGCCTTTGTGCGTGATGACGCAACGTCAGACACAACGCATTTGCGACGTCCATCACGTTGACGCTCAGAAGTTTTTTTGGTCTGTCTATTAAATTTGATTAATTTTGTTTCCCATATTTCCCTTTTCTTTCTACATCCATCAAAAAACCGGACTGTGTGGTGTCTACAGTATCTTCCATCAGTACGTACGTCCGTTATGCACATACGCAGAGCAGGGGCGGATCCAGACACAGGTTTCGGGGGGGCACTCTACCAGTTTTGGCTACGAGCTGGTGTTGGGTTTGCAGTGACAGGCAGAGATGCCCCTAATCGCAAGCTGTGCTCGTTACACTCACTCTCCCCAGAACATTGCACAGGATCTGTCCTCATGTGGCTCATGAGCCCTGCGAACCCTTTCCATACAAGGGGCCCAGTGTACCCCCCTCCCAGCACATACCCCTTGAAGCTATGCAGTGTAGGGTAACCCAGGTGTGGGCTGCCCAGTGCACCCTTTCCATGCTGGCAGGATACACGTGGCACCCCATCTACGCAGCCCTGCGAACCCTTTCCATACCATGGGCCCAGGGTACCCCCTCCCAGCTCACATGTAATATATTGCCCACAGCTCACATGGATATATATTGCCCCAGCTCACACATGGATGTATATTTCCCCAGCCCAGCTCACACATGGATATATATTGCCCCAGCTCACACATGGATTTATATTGCCCCAGCTCACACATGGATATTTATTGCCCCAGCTCACGCCTGGATATATATTGCGACAGCTCACACATGGATATATATATATTGCCCCAGCCCAACTCACAAATGGATATATATATATTGCCCCAGCCCAGCTAACACATGGATATATATATTGGTCCAGCCCACTCATACGTGGATATATATTGCCCCAGCTCACACATGGATTTATATTGCCCCAGCTCACACATCGATATATATATTGTCCCAGCTCACACATGGATATATATATTTCCCCAGACCAGCTCACACATGGATATATATATATTGCCCCAGCCCAGCTCACACATGGATATATATATATATTGCCCCAGCCCAGCTCACACATGGATATATATATTGCCCCAGCCCAGCTCACACATGGATATATAGTGTACCAGCTCACATGGATATATATTGACCCCAGCTCATATGGATATATTGCCCCAGCTCACATAGATATATATATTGGCCCCTGCTCACATGGATATATAGTGTCCCTGCTCACATGGATATATAGTACCCCAGCTCACATTTTATATATATATATTGTCCCAGCTCACGTGGTCCCATCGGTCTCCTGCCATCTGCCCCCAGGCCAGGCCCCCTCCGAGTGCTTTTCTCTACACGAGCGGCCGCCGTCATGATGCTCAGCCACTCGCCTGCAAACACGCGCAAGCCGCGGTCTCACAAGATCCCGGAAGTTCACGAGATCTGGTGAACTCCGCGAGATCGCGGCTCCCAGGTGAGCGGCCGAGCTTCATGCCGGCGGCCCCTCAAAAAGAGGAAAGCACTCGGCAATATTTTCTCGGGGGGGCATTTGTCCCGTTGCCCCCCCTGGATCTGCCCCTGCTCAGATTGCGCTCAGACTGGGTTCGTCTGACATTAGCCTTAGATGGCAGTAGATTCTAATAGACCTTGTATGATTTAGAGTTTTTAAATGAAGAAACCCACGGCCAGACTAAAAAGGGAGTTGTTTGGATTTCTTTTTTAATTCCAAAAAGAGACTATTTCTGTTCTGTTTACCCTCTTGGTCCATAGAGTAACATTTTTGTTGTTTTAAAAACTGAAAGATGTTCGAGATTTCGCCCTAACAGTTAAACAGAGAGTTAACTTTAAAAACTGGAAGTAACCCAACAAACTAATAAAAGATTCTGAGCAATATTACAAAGTTTGTGCTAACCTAAACAGAGCTGTTGGAAACTTAACAAATCCATAGACTATAATGGCTCTGGTAAGTTTACAACCGCTCTGGTTACGTTAGCACCAACTTTGTAATATAGCCCCGCGGCCTTTCTAATGACATCTCAATGAAAAATGGAATTAAAGTAATTGCCAAAAAAATCTCCAAACTTTCACAATACGTTAACTTTGACTTTGTATAGAGAAAAAGGGACAGATAGTTCAACTATGATGGAAAATGTAGTGTGGAAGACACCCTTACAATTAGTGATACATGAAGCACAAACAGTAACCCTAACCCTATTACTAACCCTAAAAGTATGAGACATATTTTTTGTCACGTCAGAACTTTGCTCCATTTAATTATTTTGCACAGTACTCTCATCAGAAACCTGATGCTATACCACAGAGATGATATAATGATGAGTATCTATCCATATCTTAGACTTACATCAGTTTTTTGCAGTTGAACAGCAAGAAGAGTTTTCGGTTTGAAGGATTCTTGGTTTTTGGTGATGTCCAAAACAAGGACCTGTTCATACTTCATGCTTTAACATCAGTCACGAGAAGAAAAAGGGTTTAAAATATCAGGGTAACCTATTCTGTCAACACTTTTAGGGGATTATTCACAAAGTGCCGTAGTTTGCCATTATTGCAACTATGATATATATTGGCTGTTCCCAAAGTGGTGATTCAAACAATGGAAATAGAAGATTCATCAATGAAGCCTCTCCTGTCACTGTTTGAATTTCCCTCTCGAGATCACCAAAATTTATTGTCATTGCACAACGTCAAACTATACACTTTGTGAACTGCTCCCTAAATACATCCCCTCGCTGCCTTCTTTGAGTAGGGTGAACAGCAACTCAAAAATCAGATGTTAGTCCTATACTTATTAGTAGGTCATTTGTTGAGTGACACATGCCTGGCCAGGATGTAAATATAGTCATAATAAAACTGACAATCTATGTGCTATCATTTAATGTTATTGTTCTACTTCCATCACAGTGTTGGTATGTAGAGCTAAAACAACAAAACTGTCATCATATTTCTGTTTGTACTGGACCCCTGTTACATGTCCATCGACACAACGAGCCAAAGTCCTGACTCAAAAACATCTAACTCACTATAGCCTAGTATCAGGAAAGAAGAGACTGAGGGCTCCATTATAATCCTCATGCTAAAATGGGGACGCTAGGGAGAAAAAACGGCACCCGCAGTTTTGTCCCTAGCTCCACCGTTTTAGCACGGGATTACAATGCGGGCGCTTAAAAAGCTGCCTGCATTGTTAGCGGGCGCTACGCCCCGGGATGCGCGCAGCAGCACTAAGCGCTGCCGCACGCATCCACTCGATGGAGTCCATAGGAATCCATTGATTTTCTCGACTCCCGATCACATGACCTGCCGGATCTCGCCTCGGTTATTGGAGTGAGGTCAGAGAGAAGGAGAGAAGCTACTGTACTACTCATGCCTATTCAAAGTCACAGCACGCAGGCTTACTGTAGTACCTCTATCATACCGTCTGGTTGGAGTAGAGGTAACATCACTGCTCTATGACCATGGAGACACAGGTTTGAATCCCGGCCAGAGCACCGCTCCAGTAAGTGTCCTTGGCAAGACACCTAACGGTACATACTCGACACTCAGGACATACTTGAAAACGAGAGAAATCTCAATATATCCTTCCTGGTAAAATACTTAATCAAAAAAATAAATAAATAAATATCGGTCCTTGATGGCACCACTAGAAGAGCCATCAGCACATGTATTATGAGATTATTTATCTATTTTTACACTGTTGAATTATGTGTGAGGGTGTGGAAAGAATGTAATTTGATAGATATATGAGGTACTATTAGTGTTGTCAGATCCTCTATGGTTTTTAATCAGGATGGGAACTCATATTAACTACCTTATTAGGTAAACAATTGTGTTTGATTTGATAAGATCAGGGATGCTTGGCAGCATCTGACCTTTAAACCATATAATGTGGTGGTCTTGCACTATAATATAGCAATCATGTGCAGAGTGATAAACAATCTGATGCAATTTGTGGTAGTGTGATCGTCACGGCACACCATGCAGTGAATTCTTATACAGACAAACACTAATATTGCGCGATGATCTTCTACAAAGAGTCAGATAATCTGAAGTCCCGGGGGCGGGACAAAACGCGTCAGCAATACGTCACTTGGAACACACAGATGACCTACTTACCAGACGACACTGCAGGCACGCGATAGGAGCTCCCCTGCAGGATGCGGAAGAATACGTGAGGACAGACTCTGTTATCGACTATGCTTCTAAGTGGGTGAGATCATGTCAATATGCCCACGTTTTTAATGTACGTATGTGGGGTACTTGTCAATAAAAAGGTCTAAGCACTATAAGGCACCTTTCTCCTTTTATACGGTATCTGGAGGTGATAAGCCACCCAAGATTGCTACGGGAACTTGGGAAGTCCATTCCATCGATATACACAGCAGATTGCTGGGGGACCTGAAGAATTCTTTGGACATCCGGATCCGAGAGGCGTCACTTTTCAGGTTATATCCGTGAGAGCAAGATGAGATTGTTCCTCGTTTGTGAGTTTGATTCTTGAAATTTTTAAACAAGATTTTTTTTTTACACAAACTCTACTTTTAGATTGCGATTGTTTTTCTTATACAGGATACAGAGCTGACTCTTAGTAGAAGATCACTGCGCAATAGAAGTATTTGTTTGTATAAGAATTCACTGCATGGTGTGCCGCGAGGATTATCACTACCACATATTGTATCACATTGTTTATCACTCTGCACATGATTGATATACAGGGTTATTCAAAGAGAATCGAAAAGTCACCGCACGTTCAGTGACTTTTCGTTCTCTTCAATTCGGTGCGATTTGGCGATCCCATTTCAGCGACCCTGCGGTGTATTCAGCAAGCACCACAGGGCCGTCGTAGTGCAGGGAAAAGCCACCGCAAACCCGACGAACACTCACCGCAAAGCCCGGCGAACGCTCACTGAAACCCGCAAAAACATCTGGATTAACTCTGCCGAACACGCTGGAGAAACCCAACTAGCCGCGGATCACAGCGCAAATCCGACACCACAGACGAATGGAGTGAACAAAAAAAAACTGTTTGCTTGAATATTTGAAAAGTGAAACACTGTTTGCAACAAAACTACAGAACGAAAATGTCTGGAATTTACATATAAGATCCAATGAATGATAATAAAAAGGGCTGTTACAGAAAAAAGAAAAAACTATTTAAAAAAACTGAAAAACAATTCGCAAAAAAAACCCAAAAATATCTAAAAGATCCTAAAAAATCTAAAAATAAAGAGACTTTTTACTGCAGAATATTATAATCAACAGTTTATTAGATATTGAGTTAAAACGGGAATATTTTTAACATTGAAGCCTATGGGACTCAATTCGCCTGAATAAACCTGAAGCCACCGAACAGCAGGGCATTTCAGCAACTTTTCACTAATGGTTTTTGTTCTCTGAATAGACGAAGCATTGCTTCTCTATGGGGATTTCACTGCCCTCGAACAGGCACCGAACAGGCACCGTATGTGCAGGCAATTCGCCAACATTTGGCGAACTGCCTGCTGCTCTCTGGATAGCCGAATGGCCAGGAAAGGTAACCGTACGCTGAATTTCACTGTGCGGTTACCTTTCGGCCACAATTCGGATCTCTTTGAATAACCCTGAAAGTGTAGCGCAAGACCACCACAATATATGTTTTTATGTGTTTATATTCTAATAAGGTGGATATCACGGTGGTGTGTGCAGCTGATTTGGGAACAGGTGCAGTGGGTAACAAACAGGGTAATTCAAAAAGATCTGAATTGCTTGAGAAAGGTAACCGAACGCTGAAAATCAGCGGGGCCGGACTGGGGATAAAAACCAGCCCTGGAAATAATTTCCTACCAGCCCCAGTAATGTGCGGTGTGTTTGAGGGTATCGCAGAGCTATACAGTAATGTGCGGTGTGTTTTGAGGGCATCGCAGAGCAATACAGTAATGTGCGGTGTGTGTTGAGGGTATCGCAGAGCTATACAGTAATGTGCGGTGTGTTTTGAGGGCATCGCAGAGCAATACAGTAATGTGCGGTGTGTTTTGGGGGTATCGCAGAGCTATACAGTAATGTGCGGTGTGTTTTGAGGCTATCGCAGAGCTATACAGTAATGTGCGGTGTGTTTTGAGGGTATCGCAGAGCAATACAGTAATGTGCGGTGTGTGTTGAGGGTATCGCAGAGCTGTACAGTAATGTGCGGTGTGTGTTGAGGGTATCGCAGAGCTGTACAGTAATGTGCGGTGTGTTTTGAGGGTATCGCAGAGCAATACAGTACTGTGCGGTGTGTTTTGAGGGTATCGCAGAGCAATACAGTAATGTGCGGTGTGTGTTGAGGGTATCGCAGAGCTGTACAGTAATGTGCGGTGCGTGTTGAGGGTATCGCAGAGCTGTACAGTAATGTGCGGTGCGTGTTGAGGGTATCGCAGAGCTGTACAGTAATGTGCGGTGTGTTTTGAGGGTATCGCAGAGCTATACAGTAATGTGCGGTGTGTTTTGAGGGTATCGCAGAGCTATACAGTAATGTGCGGTGTGTTTTGAGGGTATCGCAGAGCTATACAGTAATGTGCGGTGTGTTTTGAGGGTATCACAGAGCTATACAGTAATGTGCGGTGTGTTTTGAGGGTATCGCAGAGCTATACAGTAATGTGTGGTGTGTTTTGAGGGTATCGCAGAGCTATACAGTAATGTGCGGTGTGTATGAGTGTATGACACAGCTATACAGTATTGTGGGTGTTTTTTTGTCTTTAATTCCTGATTTTCAAATAATTTACAGAGAGAAGTTATGAACAAACAACAAGCACACAAGTTGTGTGCTTGTTTGTTCATAACTCCTCTCTGTCTGTAAATGGCAGGCCTCTCTCACCCCCCCTTCTCCTCAAACAACCACTGCCCTGAGTTCCCGAACTCACCGCTGTTTCTGATAAGGAGCAGCTTGAAGTGGTGGTCGTAGTCCCGGGTCCGTAGTCCCGGGCTGCCTGCCTCTGCTTGGATGCTGGAGCCTGGGGAGGCCGCAGGGGCCTGGATGGGAGCCGGAGGCCGCAGCTGCCTGGCTGGATGTCGGAGCCGGAGGCCGCAGCTGCCTGGCTGGATGTTGGAGGCCGCAGGGCAGGGAGACTCAGCCTGCCTGGATGCTGGAGGGAAGACCGCAGGGGCTGGTCTGACACCAGAGGCCGCAGGGGCTGGAAGATGCTGCCTGGTGGAGGCCACCTGCAGGCTCAGACTGGATGGTGGTGCCTTGCGGTGAGTGAGGGGCAGAGGGGGACGAGGGGAAGAAGAGCGGCGGGATTTCCAACACGGGCAGGCGCATTAATCCCGATTCCCACCACTCTGTCTCCCTGACCGCGCCCACACACATGTGGTCTGACGTGCGGAGGCAGCATCGCGGCCGCCGCTGCCTGCTTTAAAAACAAATAGTGCAGGCTGAGGCAGGCAGGCGGCGTGCAGCGCCGCAAATTTAAGGATTTGCTTACGCGGCTGGTCCCATTCCAGGGGGGGGCACGTGCCCCCCCTTGCCCCAACCTGTGGACGCCAACCTGTGGACGCCCATGCCCGCGAGTCGTCAGTTTCAATTAAAAAAAAAAAGGAAAAAATAAAACCGGGCCCAAAGTTTAAGCAGCCTACCGGGATTCCTCCCGGTATCCCGGTAGGCCAGTCCGGCACTGATCCAGAGAGCAGGCAATTCGCCAAATCCTGGCGAATTACCTGTACATACGGTGCCTATTCGGTGCCTGTTCGAGGGCAGTGAAATCCCCATAGAGAAGCAATGCTTCGTCTATTCAGATAACACAAACCAGCAGTGAAAGGTTCCCCTAATGCCCTGCCATTCAGTGGTTTCATGCGGCAGATTTATTCAGGAGAATCCTATAGGCTTCAATGTTAAAAATATTCTAGTTTTAATTCAATATCTAATAAACCATTCATTATAAAATTCTGCAGTAAAGAGTCTCTTTATTTATAGATTTTTTAGGATATTTTAAGCATTTTTCTGGATTTTTTTTTTTAAAAGTCCGATATTTTTTTTTAACCCTTTCGCTGCTGAGGCATTTCCCGCCTCTGTGCTGAGGTCATTTTTACCGGTTTTGCTCATCATGTTTAAACGTGTTTTGAAGGCTTATTTTAGTATATGACCCAGACATATTATATATCGTTCTTTCCGTCAGACTCGGCAGATTCATAATATGTCATTATTATATGTATAGGTAATGACCTGTCTGTATATTATAACAAAAAATGCAATAAAATATGAATTTTCAATCATTTACAACGTGTAAAGTGTTTTTTTTTCACATTTTCACATGCGAGCAATTGCGGATATATTTTGTATGGGGTGCGCTTGTTAAAAAATTAGAGATGGGGTCTCGTTACATTTTTTTTGGGGAAAATTACGCGATTTGTAACAAACGCGCCGCATACAAAAATCGTTAGTGCAGCATCATTGTTCACATTATAATTGAAATGGGAACAATATTGCTGCATTAACGAACCAAAAAAAAGAGAAACAAACTTGTTTATTTTTTTTATTATTTTTTTTAAAATATATATATATTTTTTTAAAAAAACTTTTTTCATAGTCATGTTTGGTATTGTTGGAACGGCCATGCTCTGGCCGATCCAACAATATCAAACATTAACCCCTAACTGCCACAGATCGGGAGATAGGGGGTTAATTGGAACCCCCTATCTCCACCATTGGTGGCAGTTAGGGGTTAACTCCAGGACTGGCGTCATCGTACTATGCAAGATGACGCCAGTCCTCAGGGGGCATTCCTGGAAGCTTGGCCGACATCCAAGATGTCGCCCAGCTCCGGGAAAGGATCACGAACCGGCGCTTTTCGGCGCCGATTCGTGATCCGCCCCCATGGGGTTAATTCCAGGTACCGTTAGGAAGGGCAGGCTGTGCCCTTCCAAACGGTGCCTGGATTAACCCCCTGCACCCCGGCGATCGGGAGGGAGAGAGGTCCGAAGGACCTCCCCCCCTCCCTTTCAGGCACCTCCTCCGCACATGCGGGGGGGCGCCTGAATTAGATGTCATCGCACCGCCGCGATGACATCTAATTGTGCCGGCGGCAGTTCCGGGTGCTGGGCTGACATCGAGGATGTCAGCCAGCACCGGGGGGCACAGCGATCGGCCAGAACCCAGCCGATCGCTGGCCCCAAAGGGAGGACGCGCTCAGCGCATCCTCCGCAAGGAACGCTACCTGTGGGTGGACGCGCTGAGCGCGTCCTCCTCAGTGAAAGGGTTAAGTTTACTTATTTTTTCTGTAACAGCCCTTTTTATTATCATTCCTTGGACCTCATATGTAAATTTCAGACATTTTCGCTCAGTAGTTTTTTTGCAAACAGTGTTTCACTTTTCAAACATTCAAACAAACTGTTAATCTAATTTATTCACTTCACTCGTCTGCGGTGTCGGCTTTTTCCGGCGGTTTCGCTGCGTGTCATCGGCTCCTGCTTGGGTTTTTCTGGTGTTTTCGGCGGGTTTGCGGCAGCCTTTCCCTGCAATTCGGGGACCCTGTGGTGATTGCTGAATACACCGCAGAGTCGCCGAAATGGGATCGGCAAAAGGAACCGAATTGAAGAGAACGAAAAGTCAGCGAACGTGCGATGACTTTTCGAATCTCTTTGAATTACCCTGAAAGTGTTTTTGTAGCATCTGACCTTAATTGATCCATATCATTGTGATGGTCCTCACAAACCCAAAGTAGAATTATTTTACAGTCTCCAATACTAGTCCTAGCTGTATAAAATCTGAATATTCACAGATTTTTGTCTTTCTCTCTCTGCACTGTGAGTAACTGAACTTATGTCACGGTGTTTTCTGCATATGAATTAATGTTGCTCATTTTCCTTTCAATATTAAATGTAAGTCTTCACCTAGCTCTGCTGTTAGCCTTTTACACACAGTTCTAGTAATATCCATCAGTCATACCAGAGTCAGAAATGTCACTAAGGTTTCAGCTTGTACTTGAATTGAAACTTGAAATATGTGACCCCTGTGTGAATCATTCGTGGTTGAATATCTACATCTCCCCCTTTGCTTTCCGAGACCCGGTGAATTTAATCATTAGGTTGTGAGTTAGGAATCAAATGTTTCAAATAATGGTTTAAATAAATACTTGCGCTGAACTAATGAGGCAAGACTGAAAGGGCTCACAGATTTTAATTCATCACAAAAATAAAATAAATAAAAATTCCTATGGTTTCTGTGAATCTCCAGGCTAAGGTAATCATGGTGCAATATCTGAAACCAAATGTAAAGTGTGAAAGTAGGAGTCGTTGGCTGGAACACGAAAAGCAGCTCAGATTCCTACAGTATATAAACAATAGAAATTATATGCATTTTTTTTTTTTACTATTCCGCAATCGTTACTTATTTCTTTTCAAGGCACTGTTTTTGCCTCGTGGTTAGAACGCTGATTTAGCATTTTTTGTTTATTGATATTTTGTACTGCTTCTCGAAGGCTTGTTTTCTGTGCTTCACTTGGTGCCTTGTAGCTGTTTATTGTATTATTTATAAAATCAATAAAATTGTGTTATTAAAAAAAAAAAGAAATTATACGCAGACATAGATTGATACATTGTATAGGATAAATGAATTGAACATTTCATTGTCAGTGACACACATTAGGCTGGTGAGCTCATGGAGAAATGTGTTGCTAACCCGTATTGATTAGCAGCTCCCTATTACCAGTGAGCTGCTATATTAGAGGCTTGACCTGCAATATACGGGAGATGTTAACACTTACTGGCAGCGCCGCCGCTGGTAGCACCTACTGGAGTCCATAGGACTTCCTGGAGAAAATAGGGAGTCCTCTGCAAAGCTGTATGTCCATGACCTCACAGGGTTGTTGGGAGCATCATGGGAAATATTGGTATACCTTGCAAACACCCTATCACATTCCATTTCTATAAAGGGCTTTTGCAATCTAATCAGAAACTCTTAGGCTAGGGTCAAACGAACGCATTTTTCGCAGCGAACGTCAAAAAGAGCGTCCGAACGCATTGACGTATTTTTTCACGGAATGCGCGAAAACGGTAATACGATGCGCATTTTCGTGCGTGATTTTTTTATGTATCGTCAATAAAACACTTTTTGCATCTGGACGTTATGTAGGCTGGACATTAGCAGCGTCTGACGTCTCCTAATCCTGCACACACGCCGCTAGCGGACGCAGCGCACTCTGTACATCAGTATTAGCGGTTCTGCTTTCTCGAAAAAATGCGTTCATTTTCCATTGCATTGCGCGGCCGGACTTTGTATATTGACTGTCATTGCACATCATTTGCTGCTACTGCGGCCGTGATTAAGGCTAGGGTCAAACAAAAGCATTTTTACACGCGAACGTAAAAAAGTGCGTCCGAACGCATTGACGGATTTTTTCACGGAATTCGTGAAAACGGTCATACGATGCGCATTTTCGTGCGTGATTTTTTACGGATCCAAACCAGGAAACTTTGGGTGTCTGGACGTTATGTTGGCCGGACATGAGCAGGGTCTGACATCTCCAAATCACACACACACCACTAGAGGACGCAGCGCACTCTGTACGTCCGTACTAGCGGTTCTGCGTTCTCGAAAAAATGCGTTCATTTTCCACTTGCGTTGCGCGGCCGGACTTTCGTGCGACCGTACTTCGTATATTGGCCGTCATTGCCCGTCATTTGCTGCTAGTGCGGCCGTAATTAAGTGCGCCAGAACGCACGTTAAAAATGCGTTGGTCTGACCCCAGCCTTATGGATTTGACTGTCATTACCCTTGTGACAGGGGCTAGTAGGACTTTGTTTTCATTGACTTTTTAATGGAACTCATAGATTTGGCCAGATCCTGCTCGAGTTCCAGTCCACTTTTGGACAATACCAGTCGTATGCAGTGACACAGCTTGTCTCATAGCTCTTTGACCACCACAAAATTTAGTATGCTGCCTAGACAAACTCTTAAAATACTGATACTGCTATATAAAAGCCATTATTATACACAGCAATACTTCTAGAAAAACACAGATTATATCATGTTTATCACACATTAAGGTATATAGGTCAACCTTAAATGCTTGTTAAGGTGTTTTATAAACATGCAGAAACATTCCTAATGCATAAAGGACATGTGGGACCCTATTACAATCTTCGCGCAAACGTTTGCGCCGGTGCAAAAACGCATTAACGCAAGGGGTAAAACCCTTTGCGCTGAATGCCGTATTACAATGTCGGCGCAACAAACGCACATAATCGTCTACCGCGGGTGAACCTGCGAGAACTCTGCGCGAAGCTACTGTACTGTGCGCGTCCTATACTTAACATTATGAGCGCAAATGCGTTTGTGCGCTGGTACGCGGATGATATTACAATCTATGCGCAGTTTGTAACGCACAGCCTTTGCGCGCATTATTTTAGCAACTCCTAAAAGCTGGTGTTAAAGGCAAATTCTATCAAACTTGCCGAACCCAAATACACCAGCCCAAAAAAAAATAATCTGCAAAGTATAGTTACACATTCTACACATACCAAACCAATAAATTTGAGAAGTTGTGTGTGCGCATGTATTATTTCTGCAGCATATATGCGCAGATTGACTTTGACAGGCGCAAAAACTTAACGTGAGATAATTGTGGTTCTTAATTCTGATTGGCTGAATCGCGTGAAAAAAACAGTCCGCACACTGATTTCTGCGCACAATGTTACTGCGCGTGCATTGTTGCGCGTCCGCTTTACACGCGTTATTGCTCGACGGATGAAAAAATGCGCGAAGATTGTAATTCCAGCGTTGGCTTATGCACGTTAACGTTTAACGCTTGCCGCACAAATTCACGGGTTGCGTGAGCGTTTTAACGCGAAGATTGTAATAGGGCCCGTGATGTGGTAATTGTGGCTTCATAGTAGATTTTTTCACTAATGCATGAAGATACAACGTGCGACCCCTGTGAATACAAATACCATGCCAGAAGATTTAAAACAAAACTTAGATGTAAAAATGTCTTCAATGTGATGAATATACACAGTACCGTGTATAAAAGAGTTAAAGAATAAAAACAGCCATATTCTATGTGGCCATATTATTATTATTATTATTCTTTATTTATAAAGTGCCAGCATATTCCGCAGCGCCGTACAATGCCATATATTATAAAGCCAGAGGAGATGCACTCTGTAATCTGTTTTTGTAATCGCTATGTGCTCAAGTTCTGCTGATGCTGAAGCATCTTCACTAAAAATTATTAAAATCACTGCATATATTAATGCCCTCTGAAACATATCTACCTATCTTATAGATTAATAAAATATGTCAGTAACGTGTTAAGTTGGGGGAGCAGAATTTGCCATCAAAAAAGGCTCCACCCACCTATATGAACAGGTCCATCCCATGCTCAATTTAAGCCCACCCCTAAACCCACCTAAAACATAATAGATAATGCTGATATCACAGTGTATAATCAGTAATTCACAGGCACTGCCTCCTATTCTCAGTATTTAATCATCTGCTCCTTAGAATTGAACACTCGTCCTCAGCCAGTTACAGGAAACGCAGGAAAGATGGCTACCTCGCCGGATGTAAACACAAACTGCAGCACGATTTAAATCTTGTCACCATTTCTTTCTAGTAATTTTAAATTACCTTCATGTTTGTATCAAAAAGAAAATGCTATAAGATTAAGTGCAATGTGAATAGAATAAAGATTATTGACAAAGTTTTGAGAAAAAAAAATGCTGCAAGACATGCAGGGTTATTCAAAGAGATCCGAATGGGGGCCTAAAGGTAATATCGAACGCTGAAATTCAGCGTATGGTTACCTTTCATGGCCATTCGGCTATTCAGAGAGCAGGCAGTTCGCCAAATGTTGGCGAATTACCTGCACATACGGTGCCTGTTCGCTGCCTGTTCGAGGGCAGTGAAATCCCCATAGCTTTGTCTATTCAGGGAACACAAACCAGCAGTGAAAAGTTGCCGAATTGCCCTGCCGTTCAGTGGTTTCTTTCGACAGGTTTATTCAGGCGAATCCCATAGGCTGCAATGTTAAAAATATTCCCGATTTAATTCAATATCTAATAAACCGTTCATCATTTTATTCTGCAGTAAAGAGTCTCTTTATTTATAGATTTTTTAAGGATCTTTTAAGCATTTTTTCGTGATTTTTTTGGAAACAAAAATCCGTTTTTTTTTTAATCATTTTTTCTTTTTTCTGTAACAGCCCTTTTTATTATCATTCATTGGATCTTATATGTAAATTTCAGACATTTTCGCTCAGTAGTTTATTTGCAAACAGCGTTTCACTTTTCAAACATTCAAGCGTACTGTTATTTTTTTTCTCACTCCATTCGTCTGCGGTGTCAGGTTTTTCCGGCGGCTGCTCTGCGCTCTGATCGGCTCCTGCTCGGGTTTCTCCGGCGTGTTCGGCGGGGTTAATCCAGATGTTTTTGCGGGTTTCGGTGTGCGTTCCCCGAGTTTTGCGGTGAGTGTTCGTCGGGTTTGCGGCTGCTTTTCCCTGCGCTAGGACGGCCCTGTGGTGCTTGCTGAATACACCGCAGGGTCGCCGAAATGGGATCACCAAATCGCACCAAATTGAAGAGAACGAAAAGTCACCGAACGTGCGGTGACTTTTCGATTCTCTTTGAATAACCCTGATGGTGAATAAATGGTCAAAGGTAAATACACACTAAAGGGGTTATTCAGTAAGTGGCGAACTTGCCACCGAATTGCTCCGCACAGTGAATTTCAACGTATGATGCAATTTTACGGCAGTTTGTCTATTCACTAATCTGTCAATTCGCCAAATACTGGTGAAATGACAGCGAAATTTATTTATTTATAAAGTATTTTACCAGGAAGGATACATTGAGATATCTTTAGATTTTGTTGGATGCGATGATGTCATTTTCAGGTGGCCACCCAGCAAAGCCGAAAGATCACCTGAAAAGAGGGGTTGATCCTTTCGGATCCCTCTCCCTCCCGAGCGGGAGGAGATAAAAGTTAAAGGCATGCACCGCTGAAAAGGGCAGAGTCTGCTGTTTCAAGCGATGCCTGTCTTTAACCCCTGAGGTGCCGGTCTGCGATCCAGCACCATTCGGCAACGGATCACAGCCTATTTCCGATGGGGGCCGCCATCTAAGATGGCGCGATGATGTCAGTTAGCCAGGTAAACCCTAGCTGCCCAGGGATTTCCTAAGGAAATCCTATGGTGGAGATAGTAGGTTCCTTTGAACCCCCATATCTCCCGACCAATGGTAGCTAGAGGGGCATGTTTAGTATCGTTGGAAAGGCCAGAGCATGTCCTTTCCAGTGATACCAAAAATGATCATGTTCAAAATAAGATAAAAATAATAAAACCCAGAATAAATTTGTTTTTAAAAATAAAAAGTATTTTTTTGTGTGTTCTATTTTATTAATGCAGCAATATTGTTCCCATTTCAATTATAATGTGAACAATGATGCCTCACTAACGATTTTGTCTATCGGTTTTTAGTTAAAAATCAAGTAATTTCCTAGAAAAAAGTAATGAGTTTTTTTTCAACATAGTTTATTGAATGCACATCATATCAAAGTACATCACTTGTATACAAACATCACCCTGCCTTAGTATAATAATTCATAGTATCTTACAAAAGGCACAACATAAGCATCCATTTTTTCTTTTTTAACATCACTAAAGAAAGAGCATAAAGAAAGAGAAAGAAAGAGAGAAAAAAAAGGGAGAAAGAGGCTCAGCCCAAGCCAGATAACAAAAATAACCCACATCTAAATATATAACATATATACATCCGTATACACATCTATAATATTATTAGACATATATATAAATATAAATACAACCCACAATAGAAAAATAGGCAAAATAAAAAATATAAACCCGCTACAGTCCTGACTCCAGCCATGGCCCCCAGGTTTTATTATACGAAGGTAATGTAAAGTGGACCAACGCAGTCAGCTCGTCCATAACCCGGGTATCCCTAATTTTAGCATAGACTTTAGCCATCTTTGGTACTTGTGGCTGTCGCCAAACCTCTGCCACCGCTCGTCTAGCAGCCAATGTGATTTTGGCCATTAACCTATTCTCATGAAACGTAAACCCTGTGACCGGTCTGGAGAGCAGGAATGCCCAAGGGTCCATAGGAACAGATTTGTGCAATATTGATGAGTTCCCATTTCTAATTTTTTTAACAAGCGCAACCCATAGAAAATATAACAGCAAAGGCTCAGGTGATAAAATGTGAAAAAACACTTTACACAATGTTTGAAAATTCCCACCCTCGAATCCGAGTCGTCCCCTGCTCTCCCACCCGCGCATCCGAATAAAACGTGGCTTTAAAACAATCGCGTTTAAACATGATGAGCAAAACTGGTAAAAATGAGCTCAGCACACAGAGGTGAATGAAGGGGTTAAACAACCGATTCCATAGGATTCAATGTAAAAAGTATTATCGCTTCTATCCTTTTTTTTTTATTCAACTGTTTATTCTTTTTCATTTTCAGCAAACTGTGTTTTTATTTATTTATTTTTGGGAACATTTTGTTCTATTTTTTTGGACAAAATTTTAATTCCCAATTTTTTTTTAAAGGCGTGTTTTTTTATTATTCTATAACAAACCTTTCTCTTATTTTTTATTATTCACACACATTTTCACGCATTTTTACTGGTTTAAACACCTTTTAAAAGAATAGCAGAGAGTTACGGAGTTTTTTTCTGTAGTTCGGTGGTCAGTTCAGAGTTCTGATCCGTGGCTCCATGTCCGGTGCACTTCAGGGATCCTGTGGTGAACAGTGAATTCACCGCTGGGTCGGCGAAATGGAATCGCCGAAGTGCGCCGGACAAGAAAGCACCCAAATTTCACTGAAATTCCGGTGCTTTCTGAATAATCCCTTTAAGTAAAAAAAAAAAAAACGAACATGAACTTAGTCACTCAAACTTACAAAATGTTCTTCTTCTGCTTGGCATAGAGGGCAATGGGAAGTGCAGCTGTTTGTAGAAGATAGAGGAAGAGGAGTGTTCAAAGGATTTGTTACATCGTGACATGTTAAAAGAACTACAGTAAACTGGCCATCACTGGAATCTAGACGCACCCTTCACCTTTCCAACCTGGGGCAGTATTACAATGTTGGTGCTAACTTAACCAGAGCAGTTGTAAACTTAAAACCTCCATAGGCTATAATGGCTCTGGGAAGTTTACAACAGCTCTGGTTAAGTTAGCACCAACTATGTAATATGTAGGCTTGTGCACCGATTTTTTTTTGGGTTCGATTCGGTTCGATTTGTTCGGATGTTTAAAATTTTCGATTCGACCAATTTCTGTTTCGATTCGGTTCGGTTCGGCTCGTTTTTCGTGTACATTTTTTTTCGGAATATCGACCATTTTTCGTGTTTTCGGGTCACTTTGCTCGTTTTTTGTATCGACTTTTCGGAAATTTCAGAAATGTTCGTTTTTTCGGAACGTCTGTTCTCCTCGTTTCAAGGTGTCTACGATAATTCTGGCGATTCTATCGTGTTTTTTTTTATTAAATAAAGATCCTTTTTTTCTTATGAATAATTGAATATACATTTCACAACTTTATTTAATCATATTAAAATGGTATGAAAGCCAAGGAACAAAAAAAATGAACAAAACGATTTAAAAAACGCTAAACTGACCCGAATGCCACAAGAAACAAGTGATACGCATTTACAAATACAAAATTTACAGAATCAGCGATATAACCGATAATAGTTAAATATACGATTTCTAGAATTACCGAAATGGAACCGAAATCACGAATGGAACTGAAATCATGAATAGAGCAAAAATAAATTTCGATTTGACACATTTCAAGTCCATTCGAAAAATCCAAAAAATTTTCGTTTCGGCTCGGAAAACTTTTCGGATCTATCGGTTTTCGGGTCCGACCCGATTCGGAAATTCAGCCGAATCCGAAGACACGAATCGGGAAATTTCCTGAAAATTCCGAAACCCGAAACGCACATCCCTAGTAATATGGACCCTGGTGTTTAAGAGCTTTTCTGGGAAGCTACCACCCTACCTGAATATGCTGCTTCCCCCGGCAGTTCCCTCATCCTATAACCTCAGATCCAGGACCAGCACCTTACTTGCAGTACCACAATACAAAAAGAAAGTGGCTCGATCCTCATTTTCCTACAGAGCACCACCGTTATGGAATAACTTCCCAGACACCATAAAATCTTCCCCCAGTCTAAAGTCCCTTAAGAGTTCCCTATTAACATACCTCAATACAGAATGCACCTGTAAACATGTAACATAATGACTATATTACTTACATATTTATTTTATGTTAAACTGTATATTTGTTTTGTGTTAATATCTTACATTTTACTACTTTCTATTTCTGTAACCACTCAAGGTTCTTGAACCCAGGACATACTTGAAAACGAGAGAAATCTCAATGTATCCTTCCTGGTAAAATCCTTTATAAATAAATAAATAAATCTACTATAGTAAAGGCAGGAACAAGCCCTTTAGTGCCTTTTAGCAAACAGACCTCAGACTTCAACCAGATATCATCTCTACACTCACTGGCCAAGCTGTCTTCAACCACTGCTCTTTTACACAGCTGATGCCACTCCTTTGCATTCTATTCCACAGCCTAATAAAGTTTGCCGCAGTTTATTTTATTTTACTGTTGTTCGAATAGAAATTTCACCGAAGTTTCAGTATATTCAAACTACCGTGAACAACAACACCACCTTCGTTAAGAAAATAGTACAGGGGTTATTCATAATGCACCAAAATTTCAGCGCACTACGTTGCGCTTTGGCAATTCCATTTCACCGACCCTTTGGTGACTTCACTATTCACCGCAGGGTCACCATAGTGCGCAGAAGATGGAGTTGCCAAACACCGCCGAACTGGCTGCTGAAGACCGATGAACTGGCCGCCGAATACTGCCGAACTGCACAAAAAAAACGGAACTCTCCTATTCTCATAATAGGTGGTTAAACCAATAAAAATGTATTAAAATGTGTCTAATTATTAAAAAAGGTCCTTTAAAAAATAATAAAATGGTCTGTTACAGAATTTAAAAAAAGCCTTTTAAAAAAATTGGGAATCAAAAATTTTGTCTAAAAAATAAATAAATAAAAAGACGTATGGATGAAAAGAGTAAACGTTTAATTATTTTTTTTAAATTATATATTTTTTTACATTGAAATCTTTGGGGCTCGTCTGTTTAGACCCTTGAATGTGGATGACATATGGGAGACGTCCTCATGTGTTCCCGCTGTAGGTGGAGGACGTCCTCCACATGTCATCGCTTTAAAGTCCCCTCCCGCCCGATACTCACCACTCCGTCCAGGGTCCCACGGAGGTCTGACTTCCTTGAAGTCAGTCCTCTGGATTTATAACCCTCCTGGCGTACTGACGTCATCGTGCCGGACGCGATGATGGCAGTTTCATGCGCCCCATGCCAGAGCATGGGGAGTGCCTGAAGGTGAGGGTGGGTCTTTTGGAGCCCTCTATCTCCTCATCACTGAGGGGTACAAAGTCAAGAGAGGCATCGTTGGAAAGGACAGAGTCTGAATTCTGATTTCCTGTATCACTCCAGTCCCAGACGTTGGCTGTGTCTTTCTCTTTATTTATGTACCTCCATTCTCCTTGCCCCTTGCTTATCTTTGGACTATTCTTAGTTCAGCTCCATTACTCGGGCCAATTAAGTACCGATTTAGCTTAGTCTATCTGTTTTACTTTCTTTGTTCTTGTATATATGTGTACTAGGTAGATTCTATATATACTGTGACACAGGTGTTTATTTTTATGAAAACTTTTTTGTTCTTTAGATGATTTGATACCAATTTTCTTCCTGCTTTAACACGTCATAGTTCCTGATGATGAGTCCTAAAGAGATGGA
Organism: Leptobrachium leishanense; assembly: GCA_009667805.1. Lineage (NCBI taxonomy): Eukaryota > Metazoa > Chordata > Amphibia > Anura > Megophryidae > Leptobrachium > Leptobrachium leishanense. The sequence continues at coordinate 129,261,483 of CM019067.1, forward strand.
GACTGAGGTCCAGGTATAGGGAGAGTTTGCTTTTCAAGCACTGTCCATTGGAGTAATATGTGAATTGCTCTGTTTTTGTGCTCTGTAGTCTGTATTAATATATGCAATGATTTTAATATTTTTCAGTAAAGAGCTGTCAGATTCAGGTTCCGGGGTGGAACCGGGTAGAGGGGATATGGCCCAAATACAGTAACTACAAACAGAGGAGTAGGTGGAGGAGGGTGAGCAGATGGAAACTGACCAGATTCTTGAGAAGTAGCTGGAGCTTGGGTGAATACTTGTGGAACACGGTGGGAATTTGGTAGAGACACGGAGGGGACACACAGGAACAGGATACAGGGGGTAACAGTAGACTTGGACAGCAGAGCAAACACCCTCTCTCTGCTAGAGAAGGTGTAACAATACTGAAGCACTGAAGGAAAGGGGGAGGGGACTTTTATTTTAGGTGGGGAAAGTGTGGCGCATGTGCGTTGTGAGTTAACTGTTTGCTGGATACTGATTACCCAATGCAGCTTTCAGGAGAGAAGCAGCACAGGAAAAGTGCTGCCAAGATATGGTTCATGGGGGAATAATGCCAGCCTGGCTCTTCTTCTGGCGGCGTGAGGCATGACAAGAGCTTTCAGAGTAGCATTACTTGAGCACATACAGATTAAGAGAAAAAAGATTGTATGACGCAACTCTAAATCTGCAGCAATGTAACTTGAAAGTGTGTATAGAATAGTGGTATGATGTAAGTGTGAATCTCTGTAAATTAACGTCAAATAGTGCTTGTTCAATAACTCAATTAGAGCATCTTTACTTGTCAATGACCTTCCTTTTTGCTAAACATACTTACTCTGGTTATCGCCATTTACCAATGTACAATGTGCTTGTTTATTTTCCTGCCATTTTTACTGCACGGGAAACAGACCTTCGGGCAATATATGTAATTGGGCTCTGAATAAGCAAACGTTTACTACAGACAAAGCTAATTTTTTTAATGCCCACTGGAACTATGGGACAATGATTTTGTCAGCTGTAAACAATCCACTGGTTACAATTATTAATGTAACCCTATAAAGTGGTTCCTTGGCATAACATATGTTATACTCGCCACAATATGGATAAATAGATTATATAATGAACACCATTATACCCTGATTTAAAAGTGAACATTAATAATCCAGTCTAGATGATGCTGTGGAACAAGGTACATGATGATACAGGAAGAGGGATAAAATTTAGTGCACTCAGTGGAACATTTTTGAATAATGATTGAATAAAGTAATTGGCTTTGAAAGAAGAATCAGTAACTGCCTGCGAATCCCCAGAAGTACTAGATATTTTTCTTTTATTGGGTTTATTTAAAACCACATGCTGGTGCTGTGCAATGGATTTATGTATATTTTAGACACCAGACCTTTAAACCGCCCTAACACTCACATTCCATCTATCCAAAATATGCACCTACAGCCTGCCAAGGGCGACTCTTAAGTATAAGCAAGCAACTGAATATGGGATTGAATTAACAGAAAAGGTAAGAAGACATGTTTAAAGGAAAAATAGCTCTGCCACTTGGTCTTGAAAAATTTTTCCAAGCTGAGCCAATGCCAATGTGCAAAAGTAACATGGCGTCTCTTACTCCTGATATATGTACTTAAAAAAGTACATTTCGAAGGTGCTCTATTGCTGTCTATAAAAGGCACATTAATAGTGTGCACATGCTTTATGAAGTCGAACCTAATTCTTTGGACAAATAGGTAAGTTATGAATTGCCCCGGCCACTGTTGATCTTGTAGTGTACATGCATTTATGTTAGCTGAATATAAAGCATTGACCAGTCTTGCCTTCCAGTCATTTAGAGGAGTCACAAACGTATTAAATATGTACAATGCAACGCAAGCGGCAAACTAACGCATTTTTTCTGTAACGTCGAACCGCTAGTACCGACGCACAGAGTGCACTGCGTCGGCATAGCGGCGTGTGTGCGTGATTAGGAGACGTCAGACGCTGCACATGTCCGACCAACATCACGTCCATTTGTTTTTAATAGCTCTGTCAAAAATCACGGCCATAAATGAGCACAGTATGACCGCTATCAAGTATTCCGTTAAAACGTGCGTCCAGACGCACTATATGACGGTAGACGTGAAAAATTCGTTAGTCTGACCCTAGCCTTACCTGGGTAATCCTCAGAATTCAGACAACTGGAACCTGAAGAAAACCAAAGAAAAGCAGAGTACCCAGAGGCGTTTGGATACTTTGCAGTTTACCCGGATAAAGTCCGAGCTTTCATTTCACATCACACTTTATCCAGCAGCACTAGGATAATGTGTGTTTTACCCGGGTAAAACACAGCAGAAAACCGGATTACCCAGAGTCCTTTGGATACTTTGCAGATTACCCGGATTAAGTCCGAAATTTCATTTCACTTTGGACTTTTGCTAATAACGCCTGGTTAATGTCAGGATTCCCCGGGTAATTCTAGCATTAACCGCACTTCGGACTTTAACTGTAACATATATATATGTTATGGGTAAAGCCCGAAGTGCGGTTAATACTAGGATTACCCGGGTAATCCTGACATTACCCAAAACCGCTGGGTAAAACTGCAAAAAAATGAAAATTTCTGACTTTACCCGGGTAATTTTAAGACTAACCAACTGCCATTAGGTAACAGTCTGGAAGAGCTGAAAAATCTGCACTTTACACAGATAATGTGCAAATCTGACGCTTCACCCGGGTAATCTGAGGACTATCCACAGCTTCACCTGGGTAATCTGCAGAGCATCCAATTCTGCTTGGGTACCAGTGAATTTTGCTATTATCTAAGGATATTATGAATGAAAATGGCAAAAAACAAACTTTAAAATGCATTGCGGATATAATGAATATACAGAATAACAGGATATGTTTCTTATATGAATGTTAAAGAGTTACATGATCTTTATTATGTGTCATATGTGCTTATATGTCATTTATAAAACATAATAACCATCAGGTTACTCTTTGTGTAATATCTTTATCTTCATAAATTTATTTTCAGACAATTAATGCACAGAGTTACATGACGGTTATTTAGTGTGGTTTGTGACTGTGGATACAATTTCATTAAAAATAACAAAAAACACAATTTTGTTATCAGTCAGATAACCGTTTGCAGCTTTATCCGGGTAATCCTCGGAATTTAGACACCTGTAACCTGCTGAAAACCCAAGAAAAGGGGAGAACCCAGAGGCGTTTAGATACTTTGCAGATTACCCGGATAAAGTCTGATGTTTCGTTGCACATCACACTTTATCCACCAACACTAGGGTAATTTGCGAATTACCCGGTTGAAACACAGCAGAAAACTGGAGTACCCAGAGACCTCTGGATACTTTTCCGACTTTATCCGGGTAATCTGCAATTTAATTTCACTTCGGACTTTTGCTAATGACGCCTGGGTAATGTCAGGATTAGTGATGAGCCGACCACCCCTGTGTTCGGTTCGTATTAGAACAGCCGAACGGCCGAAATGTTCGAATACGAACTCGACCACAATGTTAATCAATGGGGGCCGAACACGTAAAATGTGTTCACAGTTCTCTTAAATTTATCGGCGGCTGCGGTACATTTAGGAGACCTGTGGCTGCGGCCCCCGGCCCCCGTAACTCACCTCGGCCCCCGTAACTTCAATATTGAATTAGAGCCCTGATTGGGCAAAGTCCAGGTCAGGCGCAGGACTTTGCCCAATCAGATCATTCAGCATGAAGACGTGGGGCAGAGGAGCCGCGGCCAGACGGACCAGAGGAGCTGATGGGCCATGGAAAAGGAGGCTGGGACAGCTGCAGGACAGATGAGTTACGGGGGCCGGGGGCCGCAGCCACAGGTCTCCTAAATGTACCGGCAGCCGCGGGTACATTTAGGAGACGTGTGGACGCATTTTTTATTATGGAATGTCCATGGTCGAACAAACCGCGAACATCCCATAATGTTTGGCGTTCGCCGAACACCCGAACGGCCGATGTTCGATTCGAACTCATGTTCGAATCGAACCGAGCGCCCATCCCTAGTCAGGATTACCCGGGTAATTGTAGGATTAATCTCACTTCGGACTTTAACCGTAACATATATATATATTACATAAATTTATCTTATGTCTCATCTGAAGTTCAGTTCCGGGGGGTGAAACAGATCAGTTGAATATTAACTAGGGATGTCCCGATCCGATCCTTATGATTCAACATGCTGTAAATGATAGAAATCTGAATGGAAATGTACATTTTTTGTTACAGCATTCTTATGTGACATGACATATACACATAATAATGATATATTTTGAATCTGCTGAGTGCGCTGAAAAACGGATATATCATTTGTCTGTATTCTTTAATAAAACATGACTTCAAAACAAGTTTGAACATGATGAGTACAAAGTAGTCAAATTGAGCTGAGCTAACAGGGGTGAAATGCCTCAGCAGTGAAGAGGTTAACCAAAATAAATTTACCAACTCCATAGACCTAAATGGCTTTAGGATGTTTCCCAGAGCTCTTGTTAGGTACTTTGGAGTGTCATTGAAGTTCTTGGTGTTATATTGCTGTAATAACATGGCGTTCTAGTAGGGGGGCGCTTATACACACACCTATATACATGCACCCACGGAGTTATGCATACAGTAATATACCTGCAGCCACACATATACACACATCCTTATATACAAAACTATATACATAGATTTTATATACAAGATTTACCAGAAGCTGTAGCACTTCTTCATGCATGAGAATGCCATTCCTATGACATAAACAGAGAAACTGTCATTCCCATGCATTGCCATTACACTCAAGCCATGGAAACACCATTAACCCTTTCCCACCGTGGGCCATACTATGCCAACCTCGCGGCGGACTGTCCCCTTGCAGCCAATGACACTCTGCTGTGTAGGTGGGCCGGAGGAGGGGCCTACTGCAGGCAGCAAGTGGAGCATACTAGTGCACCCCGTCAGCGTTAACAACCACCCGCCCCGCCAGTAAGGGCTTAAATATAGACATTTTTATAGGGTTGTGTGCAAATAAAAAAGCATTGCAGCTTCTCATTTTAACAGGCAGATGAAACTAAGCTTCCTCTGCTAAAAGAGTGAGGGAACTGCATTCCCATGTGTTCCTGCTTGACTTGAACCATGCTTATACATACACACATGCATTTATATATACTCTTATATTTGTTATATCTACTTTTAAACATATATTTTTATATATACTCTTATAAACACACATGCATTTATACATGCGTACTAATATATACATGCACCCACATACAACTATGTACATACTCTTCTATACATGCTGCCACATACCTGCACACACAAACACATTATTAGCACTGCTTGAGAACTTAAACAAGTAATGGCATATACAATAAATATATATATATATACTGTATATATGCACAAACACACATTATACACTTACACAGCCCTCTCAGTCCAGCAAGCAATTGAGAGGTTAGTGACCTCCAATCCTCTTTATTTAAGGGACTCATGGAGCAGAGCATAGAGAAACTGCACCATTCTGTCCGGATTAGTCAGATGTAATTCACATATCATTGCAGGTGATACAGTGACAATCTCCCTGTCAACTTTGTGCAGATGTGGTACCAATGCCTCCCTGCTAATGAATGCTTTTAGAATCTGTGGATTTGGGGACTGTTGGCTGCACTTCACACAACGCTGTTTCGGGTTTGTTGGACCCTCATCGGCTAGGAGCTAGGCACCTCCACCACAACCCTTGTAGATACTGATTTGCCCTACGGGTCCCAAGCATCCACTGCAACTGGTCATCATGCCTAGCTCCTACCTGATGAGGGTCCAACAAACCCGAAACAGCGCTGTCCTAGGAGTGGTTTTGACCAGTTGCATTAACCATATCTTTGCTACAAAGCCACAGTGTGGCATAGCATTGATTTTAGGGTTCTGTGTAATAACAGATCCAGGATGCATAAAAGTGAGACAGATGTCATTTGCATATCCTACCCAGAATTCCTTGCTGCATATGGGGAATGTGGCACAGGAGCTCTGGGATGCAATTCATTGAATTGCTGTGATGTGCAAGTGGCTTCTGCAATAATAAACACTATATATATATACATATCATCCTGAAGAAAGTTCACGGAGAGTGAACTGAAACGTTGATCATTAACGAGTTTGAGTGATTTATACAAAGACCTGGAGTGCCGCTTCCTTGGATATCTTCATAGTGAGCTGAGCGTTGCACCGGGCACATATGCAAATGGATTCTGAGTGCCAGATTTATGGATAAGTATATATATAAATATATATATATATTAGTATGAGCATATCTCTATTTGTTTTACAAATACATTACCTGCAGCTGTCCTGCATCCGGTTCCCATCTCCAGCTGCGCAGTCTGTCTCTCTCTTCTGCGCTCAATGGAGGAGTAGTCAGTCACATGACTGACACTCGTCTCATCTGTCTGACACTGCATGACTCAGACAGAGTCAGACAGTGTCAGTAGTTGAGGCCACACCCCTAGCAACACACACACAGTCACAGTCACACATGCTGCTGTGCTCTGCCTGGCCACACCCCCAAGACTGACGAGGACAGTCACATGACTGTCCGGCGTTAATCAAACCATGGGGAGCTCTGCCTCCCATGGGGGGGGGGGGCGTTTTTTTTTAAATAAAAAAAAAACAGCTTGAGACAATGGAGCTTTCCCATTGGCTCAAGCTTTCATTTACTCTCATTGCCTCTGGAGGCACAAAAGAGCGTACAGCCAGCTTGAGCTTCGCAATTAGTGTAACATTCAGCTACGCATATTGCGTTGGCTAGACTGGCTCAGTGCTGCCCCTGCTGTCTGTGTAGTGAATCACACACACACAGCAGCTGGCAAACTGAATTGCAGGAGAAAAAAAAGTGGAAGACAGAGAGAAGAAGCAAGCACAGCGAGGGAGCGTGGAGCAGGTGAGTATGAGAACTTATTGCAATAAATAACATTTTATTTCACAGTTTAAATACACACACACATCACATGTCATTACAGCACAATGAGCACATTAATTTACTGGAATGGCAGGGAAGGCTCTGCCTCCTCTGCCACCCCTGACTGCACATCCCTGCTGTGCACCCACACCTCACTTCAATCAGCTGTAAGGAAGATGTGCCAAACTTACTATTTCAAGTGTCCTTCGTCTGACTTCCAAAGGTTGTCAGTTATGGTGAATATCTAGATAAATTGCCACACTTCTCTGCTTTTTCTGTTCTGATCCAGTGATGAATTGTCCGCTCCGGAGCACCTGTCCTCATTACAATCCCTTCTCATTGCTGCTGGTGAGTGCCTTACCCACTCTGGTTGCAAATGGCAAGAACATAAGGTTTAGCCACCTTGTGGCTAAGGATAAAATTGTTGCATTAAATAAGTTGTGGTTTTAGAAATGTTAAGTCAGACAACTTTAAAAAAGTCATTTTTTGTTAAAACTTTTTTCAGTTTTTCAATACAATTTACCATCATTTTCATGTCATTTTTCTGATGCTGGTAACGTGCAAAAATAATGCTAGTGTAAGTTTTAGGGTTTGCATTAAGGTTATAATTACTGTCAGGGTTATGGTTAAGGATAACCTTAAAATTTAATTCTAATCAACAGATTCTGCTACATTTTTCTACGCAATGCGCAATCTTCACTACAATTCTACCTTACTCAAAAAATGGAGCAGAAACTGTTACTTAAAAATAAAGCAAGCATGATAGAATTATAATCCAGGTATAAGAGAGGACTCAGAACTGGGATAAAAACAAGTGGACCTTTAATGAAGGACATGAAGCAAAATAAACAATGCAAAAATGCCCCCCCCCCTGCTTTCGCCCTCTGGTGACCATGTGTGAACCACCATAGCCCAAATTCAGAAGACAGAACAATAGAGCACATTGTAATCATTGCCGTGGTGCGCTCCCTTGGATTCGCCAGTGCTGCTGCCCAGTTGATAATGTTGGAGGACCAGTCTATAAAAGATGAAGGGAGCTTCCACCCAGGGCCTAAAGAAAAGGACTGCTCACATCATACGGGCATGTTGCAATCAGGGTTTTATTAGAAGATGAAACATTACAGTGTTAGAATAGGACTAAAACATTAAATTTTCCAATAAACCCTGCTCCTATTTGTGACATGCCCGTCTGATGTGGCCGGTTCTTTATTTGGTTGTAAGGATATGGTGGTATGGCTACCAATGAACCTTGGTGCACTCTGGGTGAAGTATAGCAGGATGTGCCTTTGTTGTCTTCATTTTCTCCACCCAGGTCCCATGCAATGTTGGTGGCGCTATTAATATGAATTTGTGGATGGGAGACATGTCATTATTCCCCAGCAGCCTATTAATCGCAGGCATCATGTGGGAAGGTACTGAGATACTTGTAAGGTGGGCTCTATTCATGCACGACGAACGCGGTGTTAAATAAAAACGGGAAAGCTTATATATGGCCTTTTTGGGGGACATAAAATTACAGTTAGACTAAAGAAGGGATTGGTTGGTAAGGATAATAAATATTAAATATTATTATTGCCCCCCTATTACTATGGAAAGGGAGTAGGTAGGTTTTTACCGGCTGGATGGAGTAGAGGTAACATCACTGCTTTATAAATGTGGAGACCCAGGTTCGAATCCCGGCCAGAGCACCTCTCCAGTAAGTGTCCTTGGGCAAGACACATAACGGTACATACTCGCCTACCACACAATATCGGCTGTGGAGTCCAGTGGAAATGTCTCTACCAATCGACCGTGGAGAAGCAAGTCAAAGTCAAAATCCCATTTAGCACATCCATCCAATACACCTGTGGAGAAGCAAGTCTCGACTTTATGGGAAACAGGTTCAACCTAACCACCAGGTCTCTGCTCTACAATCATGGAAAGACGACTTGATATCACTCAGAAGACGCCACCAGCGAGTGTCCTTGGGCAAGACACCTAACGATATGGATGTGCCTTTCTCAAAAAATACTTGTACATCTCATAGATTGTAAGCTCCTTTGGGAACAGGGTCCCCCTCAATCAGGTCATCATCCATGTGTGGTATTCTAATGTATCAACTTGTACACTGATCTTGTAAAGTGCTTTGGAATTTGTGGCGCTATATAAATAAAGTGTAATTATTAATAATAAATATTATTAACAATATTGAGTGGTTAGGGGCTTGGGGACCCCTACATACATTTGGGCTAATGAACAATGCATGTCAACACCTCTCTCCTGATGTTCTGTGTGTTTAACTTGTAGGTATATGCCATTGTACAGCGCTTTGGAACATGTTAGCACTTTATAAATACTTGTAACCTGTAACGCCACCTAACCCGATGCCACTTAAAGCCGTACAACGCCAGTGAATTAATGTATAACTAAACCGTTACAGTGATTCATTAGTTAATTTTGTCCGCGTGGAGGCTCATTATTTGATAATTCAGATGAATCGGCAGACAGATTGTGATCCGCACATGAAAACGAATCTACAAGTTGATCAAATAATACCTAGAACAAATCCAGGGGTTCATTGGAAAAAGGCTGAAAAAAAAAGGCAAACCGTAAAAACAATGGAAAGGGCTTTCCTGTAAAGTTCATGAAGTGCAAATAATTTTATAACCACAGGCAGACACTTGGTTCACTGGGGAATTTATCGGGAAACAGGATTTTTTTACATTCTTATTATTTTCACATACCTATTCCTCCTTTCTTGCCAGCCTGGTGCTACTGGCCCCTGTGGAAGGAAGGGTGGTATGTGAAGCTTCATCCCTTCTTGGAAGCTCTGGAATCATTTCAGGGAGAGCATCACTTACTACTGTATCGTCACCAGACAGATATTTACAAAATATGAAAGAATAATAACAATTCTCTGCTCGTCTTGAAACAAAATCCACTCAATCTGTAAGTAATTTAGCAGAATGGGATTTTCCTTTCCATCGCCTGCCAGCTCCTTTTCTAATCCAAATTTCCAGAGCGGGGGAAGCCTATGACTTACATAATGACTTTAGCATGCTTGTCTATATATATATATATATATGTGTGTGTGTGTCTTTTGAATGTCTATGTCCTGCAAAACTATAATATTTATTTGCAAAGTATTTTACCAGGAAGGATACATTGAGACTTCTCTCGTTTTCAAGTATGTCCTGGCTTCAAGAACATTGAATTGTTACAGAAATACAAAGTAATAAAAACTAATTGAAAATCTGTTAAATAAAAGTGAACATACATAAGACAAAGGGATATTTTATCCAGTGTGGGTTCCTGACTCATTTCAAATACCAGTGCAATGTATCACAGTCTTCTACCTCTTGACATGGTTGCTCCAGACTGCTGAGAGTATGGACTGTCAGCTGGCAGACAAACCTGGTTTAACCCTCTCTAGGCATTGCTCCTCAACACCCATGGGTTTCCTATGTCAGTCAAATACCAGAGGAAGGAGACCCTGCATTCCAAAGAGGAGACCAATCAGTCCAACTTACACTTTCAGTGGAGACAGAACCTCTGTCATCCACTACCCCAGTCACCTTTCCCTCCCCCAGCAACTTGCCACAGCTTCCCCCTCTGGCCATAGACCCCCTCCAGCCCTGAAAGTGATGCACTCATTCAGTCAGTCAGTCACAGGCAGGAGAGGAGCAGCCAGCTGCACGTCACTTGCTATGGGCAGGGGGAGGTGCAGCATTGGGGAGAGGGAGGGCAGAGAGAGGAAGGTGGTGTGCATGTGTAGGGGGTGTTTTCCAGCTTTAAAAAGGCAGCAGGCACATAGCAGGTCTGCGTCAGAGAGAGACTTTGAGACTTTACTAACTCCCAGCTTAACCCGAGCAGCTAGAGAGGAAAAGAAGTCACACACACTTTCCAAACTTCTCACTCATCTCCTTCCCACCAGAAGTGCATGATCCTGCACACAGACACACCGACACACCGCATTGACAGTGACACACCGCTCTAACACACCGACACAGCTCTGACACATTGACACACAGCTCTAACACACCGACACAGCTCTGACACATTGACACATTGACACACAGCTCTAACACACTGACACAGCTCTAACACACTGACACATTGACACACAGCTCTGACACATTGACACACAGCTCTAACAGATTGACACATTGACACACAGCTCTAACACACTGACACACAGCTCTGACACATTGACACATTTTTCAGATACACTATTAATAGCGATACATTGCCACACTACTCTGACACACTGATACACAGCTCTCCCAAACTGACACACTGATCTAACACACTGATACACTGCTCTAACACACTGATACACTGCTTTGACACACTGATTTTACACACTGATACACTGCTTTGACACACTGATTTTACACACTGATACACTGATTTTACACACTGATACACTGCTCTGACACGCTGATCTTACACACTGATACACTGCTCTGACACGCTGATCTTACACACTGATACACTGCTCTGACACACTGATCTTACACACTGATACACTGCTCTGACACACTGATCTTACACACTGATACACTGCTCTGACACACTGATCTTACACCTTTGCACTTAGCTCATACATTGGCACACTGTTTATAAACACTGACACTTTGCTCTAACACAATCTACACTCACACTGTCACACTCCCACACATGTGCCAGTGCCCAGGGCTGCTGCTGTCACCTGTCTGCAGGACTGCACAGCACCAAGTCACAGACCAGCTGCTAGATCCATCTCTCTGTATACTGTGTAAAGGCACACTGTGAGGGTCGAGGAGGTCCTTCTGTAGTAGGGAGGCAGTGACAGTGAGTGAAGAGGAGTCAGCCCAGTCCCGCTCCCCTGCCCCCTACCTCGCTGTGTCTCACGTCCTGCGGGCATTGCTCGGATCGCAGAGTGGATGCCACGCACTCGCCTTTCGGCCGCCGCTCCTGTCACTCTGTTCCCCGCCTGTCCCGGAGACACTGTGGATTTCCAACCCTTCTTCCCGTTCATGATGAAGGCAGCGGAGGAAGGTACAGTGTGAGCCTGGCCACGTCTGAGCACTGACTGCGGGGGCTGTCAGCTTGACTTCCTAAAGGGTCTGCCATGGAGAGCAGGGGCTGACTGTATGTGGATGTGACATGGAGAGCAGGGGCTGACTGTATGTGGATGTGACATGGAGAGCAGGGGCTGACTGTATGTGGATGTGACATGGAGAGCAGGGGCTGACTGTATGTGGATGTGACATGGAGTGCAGGGGCTGACTGTATGTGGATGTGACATGGAGTGCAGGGGCTGACTGTATGTGGATGTGACATGGAGAGCAGGGGCTGACTGTATGTGGATGTGACATGGAGAGCAGGGGCTGACTGTATGTGGTTGTGACATGGAGTGCAGGGGCTGACTGTATGTGGATGTGACATGGAGAGCAGGGGCTGACTGTATGTGGATGTGACATGGAGTGCAGGGGCTGACTGTATGTGGATGTGACATGGAGTGCAGGGGCTGACTGTATGTGGATGTGACATGGAGTGCAGGGGCTGACTGTATGTGGATGTGACATGGAGTGCAGGGGCTGACTCGATGTGGAGGGGTCATGGTGTGTGGAGGTGTGTGGACCTGTCAGTGTGTATGTGCACGTGTAGATCACACTCTATATCAGGGGGTCTTTTTATAGCTGCAGTCATAACACTAACTGTATGTGAAAGTGAGCTTATATGTGTGTGTGTGTGGATGTGACAGTTCATGCATTTGGCTCTTTGTGAATGACACTGATTTGGTATTTTTATACCGCATGGAATTTGCACCTTTGGGTATACATTAAATGTATGATCGTGAATGTCACAGTCTATGGGGCATCTCAACGTGTCCTGACTCTGTGTGTTGATCTTCGCTTGATCTTTTAAATAGTGCATATATTTGTCAAGCTTGACCTGTCAAGGTTACAGGGCACCTCACAGAGGTTTGTATGAGCTTTAAGTTCTTCTTCATCTTCTCAAGATCTCCTCTTACTTCCAGGATAAAATGGGTAAAAGGTGACTGTGCCAGCCTGCTGTGCAAATCTTGTAAAGGTGGCATGTATGCCAGTATTATATAGCAGCATGGGCGATGTACTTATTGACAGCTCAATCGGTGGTAATGGCTTAGAGGAAATGTTATTAGATAGAAAAATAATAACATTAATATTGATTAAAATACTTCTTAATATTAGTACTATTACACTTGTTGCCATTGCAAGAGGTGCAGGTAGTGAGAATGACATCATATATGTATAGCGTGAAAGAGACTTTGAGGTGTTCATCATATAAATATAGACTGATCGAATTTGATATGTATATACCCAATAGTGGTGTTTATATATATATATATATACACACACACCTGGAGGGCAGCACTCAACCTTTACTGAGCATAACGGGCTGGTGCTTCTCAAGACAGAAAGTACAATCCATGGAGCACTCAATTCATGGAGCACTCAATTCATGGAGCACTCAATTCATACATTCAAAGACTTCAACAGTAGCTCATACTTTTAAAGATTCTAAAAGATGTTAACCCTTTAAAGATTTTAACAACTCTTAACCCTTTCAAGACTTTAGCAATTTTATCCCACCAACGGGTTAAGAGTTGTTAGAATCTTTAAAGTGTTAAAATGTATTAAAGTATTTAAATGTATGAGTTGGTGCCCTCCTCCTGGTTTATTAGTGACCTATTAAGGTGTATATGTCCTCTATTGGATATATATATATATACACATACACTCTGTGTGTGACTGTGTATATTTACATATATGCGTGTTTGTGTGT